>CM053790.1:334888778-335361278 GCA_028749045.1 Cupressus sempervirens
AATGGTAGAGATCAAGATTGGGAGGGTGGATGATCAACAGGTGAAATCGAAAATGGAAGGGATCCGTGTGCACACACAAGTCAACCAATAGAAAATGAGTTGACTTATCATATAAGACAAAAGCCTCATAAGCTTTTCTTTTAATTTCAAAAATAGAAAAGAACTTTATGTGTGCACTTTAAGTGGATTAGGAGAATGGGGTCTTTTTATTTACTTAAACGGGGACATGTTCTTTTAATCAAATAATGAACTTAGGATAGCATAGTCAAACTATAGGTTATAACCAAATTAATTGATTATTAGCAATAAATGATTAATTAAATTAGCCAAAATGCTAAGAAGGGGGCTAATAGTCTAGATGACCATTTCTAGGTGATTACAATATCCATTTGACCCACGCCCGTTGTTGTGTCGAAACACAGTTCCAAAGGTAACCTTTGAGCCACTTATTCACAGTCTCCATTTGTCCATTTATCTGAGGGTGGTAACTAGTACTTGGTGACAATTTTGTATCTGCCAATCGAAATAGTTCTGTCTAGAAGATACTAATGAATCACCCATCCCGATCACTAACAATGTTTCGGGGTAACCCATGCAGATGAAAAACTTCTCTAAAAAAAAAGATTGACGACTTGTGTGGCCTAAAAGTCTGAGGAGATAGTGAAGAAGTGTGCATACTTTGTCAATCTGTCAACTACCACAAAAATACAATCCTTTCCGTTCACCTTTGGAAGCCCTGTTATGAAATCCATTGATATACTTTCTCACTTATGTTCTAGAATTGACAAAGGTTGCAGCAACCTAATAGGTAGAGTATGTTCGAATTTGTTCTACTGGCAAACCACACACTCTCTTACATATTGAAACGCATCCCCTTTGAGTCCTTTCCATGAAAACCTCTCCCAGAGACTTCTATAAGTCTTGCAGAAACTCAGGTGTCCTGCCAAGGGTGAGTCATGTACTTCCTTCAAGCTTTTCTGCTTCAATTTGGATTCTGGCACCAAAAATATATGATTCTTATAGTAGATGATGTCATCCACCACTAAATATTGATCATCCTAGGTGTTGCCATCCATTAGTTCATAGGAAAATGTGTTTTTGGAGTATTCTACCAATATATGTGCCTTCCAGTCAGCTGCAATTTGGTTTAGTGAGCGGATGGCGAGTTCCTGGACAAGGCATCTATAACCACATTGTTCTTCCCTTTCACATATTCAATGTCAAAATCAAAATCCCAAACCTGCTTGCCCATTTTTGTTGCCTTTCATTCAAGTCTCGTTGCTCTAGAAAATATCTCAAACTATTGTGATCTGTACGGATGACAAACTTGGCACCCACCAAATATTGTCAAAACTTTGTTAGTGCATATATGATGGCCAACATTTCTTTGTCATAGATGGAATATAACCATTCCATTTGTGTAAGCTTCCTGCTCTCATAAGCTATGAGGTGTCTATCTTGCATTAGTATCGCACCAATGCCTTCTCTAGATGTGTCACACTCCAAAATGAATGGTCAAGTGAAATCAGGCAATACAAGTACGAGGCAAGTGCTCATGCAGAGATAAACTCAACGAAAGCAAAAAAAAAAGGAACCAACACTAGAAAGAGATAGATAATAATATTCTTCTAATTAATTCATCATCTGAATAGTATATACACTTGCTCTCCTATAGATTTCTTCTCCCCATAATTTCATATCCAAAAACTTGACCTAAACCTAAACCTAAAAACTCTATTTATACTTGCTACAAAATATTCTAGATTATTACAAAATAGGAAGAATAGCTTATAGAATACTCTAGATCAATATATAATAGGGAGAAGAATGACCCCACAATGGTTTGAATGAATCCCAAGAAAAGATCTTATCCTAATGACGAAATTGGGATAAATTCCTCAAGTCGCCTCGTGCAGAAATCACATCCAAAATATTTTATGTGGGTACTTTTGCACCGTACTCCCCAAAAAATGTTATCTCAAGCCCACTTGAGATGATCTCTTGTAGAGTGGTACCCTACTTCCTGATATCTTGTTCAATCATCCACACAACATCTACATCTGAATAACCTCTGAGTTTTACCAAATATTGCTTGGACTCCTTTCCTCTTGTCTGCGTTATGACTTTGGTATCAAGTATCCTTTCTAGCTGTGGTGTCTGCTTAAATGGTGGACGTTGAATGTCTTTTGTATCAACAATCTATCCTGTAACAATTTCTTTAGTGGGTGCTTTGAATGGTGTGAGGTATGTTATGTTGAAGATGGGAGAAATGCCAATCTCAGGTGGCAATTGAATCTCATAAGCATTGGTTCCAAACTTCTTCAATATTTGACAAGGACCTAGTTTTCTCAACATAATCTTGGTAGATTTACTTTTTGGTAGCCTCTCTTTCTTGAGATTTTCCCATACTAAATCTCCCACTTCAAATTCTAAGTGTGTCTATTTCTGAGCTACATGCTTCTTATACTTGTTAAAGGTTTGTTGGAGTTGTGCTTTGACTTCATCATGGATTTCTTTTATGGCTATAGCAAATTTTTCTCCTTGGACACTAACTTGTTGTTGTGAACTCATATCTCTTAACTCAAAAATCCCTCTAGGATGAATTCCATACACCACTTGAAATGGTGACTTTCCTATACTTCTATTGATGGAGTCATTATATGCAAATTCAGCTTGGGGTAGGATTACATCCCATTTTGGTGCATGTTGTCTTGTGAGTGTTCTTAATAAATTACCCAATGTTCTATTAACTACCTCTATTTGGGCATCAGTTTGAGGGTGGTAGGCTGATGAGAATGATAAATTGGTTCGAAGTTTCCTCCATGAAGTTCTCCAAAAGTGTCTTATAAACTTCACATCCGTATCTGAAACTAGGTTGAGAGGTAGTCCATGAATCCTTATGACTTCCTTGAAAAATAGATCTGCTATATGAGAAGCATCATTGGTCAACTTACATGGTAAGAAGTGAGCCATTTTGTTGAACCTATCTACTAAAAAAAATACACTATCATGCTCCTTTTGTGTATGTGGCAACCCCATTACAAAATCCATTGTTATTCTTTCCCAGGGTCGAGATGGTATTGGCAAAGATTGATAAAGCCCTGTATTTGTAGTCCTTCCTTTGGCCCTTTGACAAATCATACATGTTTCCACAAATTTTCTAACATTAATATGAAGTTTAAGCCAATAGTAATACCTTCTAACCAATTCTAAGGTTTTAACCAAACCAAAATGTCCACCCATTGTTCCACTATGCTTCTCTTTGATAATGTTTGTCCTCATAGAGCACCTGGGTACACATAGTTGTCCTCCTTTGAAAAGAACTTTGTCTTGTATCAAAAAATAAGGAAAATCACCATGGTATCTTTCACCAAACTCCATACATACCTTGTAGATGTTGCCAAAATCTGGATCTGTTACATACATGTCCTTGAGTGCTTCAATTCCCACACTTTCTAGCTATATCTGGGAGATAGTCAGATTCCTTCTACTAAGAGCATCAACAACCTTGTTTGATATGCCCTTCTTATGCTTGATGGTGAAGTTATAGACCTGTAAATACTCCACCCATTTCATGTGCTTATGACTTAATTTGTCTTGTCTATTTAGAAAACTAAGTGCTTGGTTATCAGTATACACAACAAACTCCTTTGGCAACAAGTAATGTCTCCACCTTTTGAGAGCTTGAACTAATGCATACATTTCTAGGTCATATGAAGAGTATTTTTTCTTGGCTTCATTGAGTTTTTCACTTGAGAAAGCCACTAGTTTTCCTTCTTGACTAAGAACTGCCCGTATAGCAACCTTGCTAGCATCACATTTTACTTGGAAAACTTTGTTAAAATTAGATGAAGAAAGAATTGGCTACTCACTAACCTTTTTCTTAAGTAATTCAAAAGCTTCATTTGCTGATTGACTCCATGCAAACTTACACTTCCTTCCTCCTTTAATAGTTTCTAACATAGGAGCACATATATGACTAAAATTCCTTATGAATTTCCTATAAAATGTAGCAAGACCATGAAAGCTTCTAACATCTCCAACTATTCTAGGGGGTAGCTAGGATAGTATAGCACTTACCTTATCTTTATCCATCTTTAAGCTACCTTGGGAGATAACAAAACCAAGATATGTTAACGCCTCTTACATGAACAAACACTTTTCCAAATTTATTACCAATTTCTCCTCGTGAAGTCTTCTCAAAACCATGTCAATGTGCTCTAGGTGTTCTTCCTTTTTCTTGCTGAAAATTATTATGTCATCTAAATATACTATGACGAACTTACCATTGAAGTCTTTGAGTATTTCATTCATAAGTCTCATGAAGGTACTAGGAGCATTAGAGAGTCCAAATGACATTACCTTCCATTCAGATAATCCATCATTGGTTTTGAATGTTGTCTTCCACTCATCTCTAGCTCTTATCCTTATTTGATGGTACCCACTTTTTAAGTCAATCTTGGAGAAATACTTTGCACCTTCCAAACATTCAAGCAAATCTTCAATTCTTGGCATTGGAAACCTATATTTGGTTGTAATATTATTAATGGTTCTAGAATCAATGCACAACCTCTAGGTTCTTTCCTTCTTGGATGTCAAAACAATAGCTACATCACATGGGCTTAAGATTTTCATAATCAAGCTAGAATCGAGTAACTCCTTTACTTGTCTAGAAATCTCCTTATTTTGTTGAGGTGTCATCTTGTATGTAGCCTTATTGGGTAAAGTAGCTCCAGGAATGAAATCAATACAATGACTAATGTCTCATATAGGTGGTAAAGACTTTGGCATACCTTTTGAAATCAAACCTTCATACTTATCCAAAAGTTCTTTTGCTTCATTAGGAATTGCCATCTTTGTTTCAGCTTCCTTTCTGTCATTTCCAACAGGTTCTTGTGGTTGTGGGTTAGGCAACAAAAGAAAAAAAGGTTTAGGTTCATCCTTCATGTCTTGTAAGAATTCCTTTTTATCAACCATCATAATTTTGGCTTCCCTCTCTTTATTTTCTTCCACTTCTTTATGATCAGCAAATGGAATCAATCTAATCACCTTTCCATCCTTCTTGATGGTGTATATTGAGTTTTCCATCATGTTGTGCCTACAAATCATACTATTAGGGCCTACAAAATAATAGGTGGCATGCATCCATGTGAACTATATCACACAAAATTCTATCTTTATATTTTCTAATCTGAAAATCAACCCATGCTTGCTCATTTACAAGAGTTTGTTGACCCTTTTTTAGCCATGAAACCTTATAAGGAAAAGGATGAGGTACCCTCCTAAGTTTTAACTTTTGAACCATCTCAAGAGAAACTAAATTTTCAGTAGATCCTGAGTCAATAATGACTTTACATACCTTACCTCTAGATTTGCAAGTAGTCCTAAAGATAGTTTTCCTTTGTGGTGGTTCCATGGTAGTAGGCACTTTCAAAAGTGTTATTTTCATCATTAAACTTTCTCCTCTTTTAGGTACAATATTTGAGTCATCCATCTCCTTCTCTTGGTATTTATCATCTTGTACCAAATGTGTTCTTTCACCTTGTGAACTTGAACTTGCTCTATTCAGACACCTAGATGCATAATGTCCCTTCTTATTGCAATTGAAACAAATAATTGGACTTGCCCTTCTACCACCAAATCCACCTCTTGAATTGCCTCTTCTACCTCTGAAGTTACATCTAAAATTTCCTTCACTTTGACTGGTTTCTTGCTTTATCTCCTTATGATCTTCATGGTTTTGTCCTCTTCCTTGGAAATTTCCTCTTCCCCTTTGATTTCTTCCTCTTCCTCTGCTATTTTGTCCTTGCCTTCTTTTCAATTTGGGTTCTACCTTGAATGCTAGTTGATAACACTTATGTACTATATTAGGACACAATAAATTAAGTTCTTCTTGAATGTTCAACCTCAATCCATTGAGATATCTAGCAACTTTTACACTTTCACATTCACTCTACTTTGCGCTCAAGCTTAATTTTTGGAATTATTCATTATAGGCACTGACATCTAGTTCCTTTTGTCTTAAATTTTGTCTCCTTTGATGAAGTTGAATTTCATAATCCTTAGGTAAGTATGTTTCTTTCTTTAAGGAAATCTTTGCTCTCTTTTCCATCCGACCCTTTAGCTTCTCAAATTCATCCAACAACCACTTATTGATTTTCTCATATTCTTGCATCTTCTTTGCTAGTTCAACATTGGTGACCATGTTTGATGTTTTATCTTTTGACTCTGATCTAGACATAAAATCTAATTTTTCTCAAGATTTTTCCCCAAGCTCTGATACCAAGTGCTCATTGCCTCTTTTAGTTTATCAAAAGTGATTTGTGCCTTTTCATTCCACTGGAAAGACCCCTTTCTTGTCAGATCCGTTAAGGTTGCATTGGGCTGAGAGAATCCTTTAATGAACCTCCGGTAATAACTGCATAGTCTAAAAAATCCTTGCAAATCCGTGAGTGATTTTGGCGGTGACCAATCAAGGATAGCCTAAATCTTCTCTTGATGAACTTGAACTTCATATTTACTAACACCATGCCCTAGGTACAATATTTCTGTCATACCAAATTCACACTTGGATTTCTTAGCAAACAAAGACTGCTCCTCAATGATCCTTAGGACTTCATTCAGATGGTTCAGGGGCTTCTCCCATGTCCTGCTATAAATAAGATTATCCAAAAATACCAATAAGTACTTACGCAATTGCTTATTGAAGATGCGATTCATGCTAGATTGGAATGTAGCAGGTGCATTTGTCAATTTGAACGACATGACTAGAAACTCATAATGTCCGTAGTGACAATAGAAGATCATCTTCTCTACATCTTCCTCCCTCATGCAGATTCGATGGTATCCAGAATAGAGATCCATTTTTGAAAAATAGACCATGCCATGCAATTCATCCAGCAACTCATTTATCATTGGAATGGGATATCTATTCTTTGTTGTTTTTTTGTTCAATGCCCAATAGTCCACACACATGCACATCGTCCCATCCTTCTTTTTGACCAATAATATAGATGACGCTAAAGGGCTAGAATTAGGATGGATCCATCTTTTCTCTAGCAATTCCTAAATCATCTTTTCGATCTCATCTTTGAATTTCTTAGGATGACAGTATGTGTGGTTATGATCGGCTTGACTCTTGCTTCCAACTCGATAGTATGTTCAAACCCTCAATGAGGTGGTATGCCAGGAGGAATGTCCATGAAAACTTTATCATGTTTGCTTAAAATATCCTGGAGTTCATCATCTTGTGAAAGTGTCCATTGTCCTTTTATAGGTTCTATTGAGATAAACAATGTGCCACCCACGCAACATCATCACGCTGAAAAATTACCTCCATCTGATGCTTAGAAATTTCCTTCAGACCTTCATTTCTCATTCCATGGAGGACAACCTTCTTTCCATAGACAAAAAAAGTGAAGTCCATCCATTTGAAACTCTGAGTGTCTCCATCCACTATATGCCTAGAATAACCTCCATGTTATCAAGGTCCACTATGAAGAAATCCTCAGTCACTGTGTGATTCACCATTGTGATACTTAGCTGAGGAACAAGGTGCGTGTAGGGCAGAAGAGTCTATCTGGCAACCTTGACTTCAAAGCTTGTGTGCATCTCCATAGGTAGACCTCTTCACTTCACAAGAGATGAGTTAACAAAGTTTAGAGTGGCTTTGCTGTCAAGCATTACCAAAACCCTTTGTCCTTGAAGGATTCACTGTACACAAAAAATTGTGCATCTCAGGCTATCAGTTAAGGTAATAGTTCCTTAGTGTCGTATCAAAGTTGTAATTCTCTTCATATGATTTAAATTGACCATGTTGGTGTCATTGTGAGGTTGGTTGTCTTTGGCCAACATTTCTTCCTATTCATCCTTATCATCGAACACAACCTCAATGTAATGGATCTTCCCTTTTCTGAGGCATCTGTGGCCAAGCTCCCAAGGTCTCTTGCAATTGAAACACAACTTCTTCCTTCAATGTTCCTGTTTGGTAGCTTCATCTAACGATGACTTCCTGGGTAGAGGTTTGTCCCTCAAAAATGCTGGTGGTTTGAAATGTGAGTAACTTTGAGAGGATGACATCGATGACGATGCCATACTCTGTGCTTTATTGATTGCTTTCGATAGGGTGGCAGGATTGAACCCCTTTACCCAACCTTTGAGAGGTTTTGTCAATCTATCCATGAAGAGCACTACCCATCTTCTTTCGAAAATGTTTGTGACCAAAACAAAGAGTTTCTAAAATTCTACAATGAACTGATTGACTGATCTAGTTTGTCTTTGTTGTGTCAAATCTTTGAAATTGAGTTTCGGATCTTTACCATCAAATCACTTTAGCAATCTCTCCATGAGTTTCACATAAGTATTTATTTGATCAATGCCCTAATGTGATGGTGTTGTGATGTCACCATTCATGCGCAACTCCCTCCAAGTGCAACACCACAAATTTGATTGCTTCTTCTTTTGGCATATGATTCAGCTAGAAGTATCAACCTTCATTACCCATGCTTGCGCAAATATGGAACCAAATCTGTCAAATGGAGATAGATTTACTTTACCCAACTTTCTTTTGAGATCATCGTTAAAATATCCTCTATTTCTACCTCCCAAATATCTCATTCTCAGATCCGTGTAATCTTTGTAGTATATATCTTCCTCAAGATTTGCACTCTTCCAGTCTTCCCTCAGTTGTTCTTACATCTCTTGAAGGTTGGTTGTTTCCCTCCGTGTTGTGCCTCTGATATTGAGTTTGCACTATGACCATTTTGTTCTTAGAATATTTTATTATCTGCCAACTTCTTGAGAGTCTCTTCCGTGAGTCGCTAAGTATCAGTGATTTGTGCCCGATTCCTGGCAAGTTCCCTCAGTACTGGCATGAGTTTGGTAGTTGTCAGTTCTGATTCGACAACTATTTGATCAACGAAATGTGTCCTTCTTCTCTTCCGACTATAAACTCTCATTCACTGTCCACAAGCTAGTAGGATCAAAGCACTTTGATATCACTATAATGTTTCAACCTAGGAATATGATAGTTGTACAATCTGATTAGAGCAATTTCTTTATTTTTAGGTCATAGAGTTGGATCCGTACGGTAGTAGAGGGTGTATCAAGTGGCCATACGGTGGGAGTTACATGCGGGAGAGGTACGAAAGAGTCCGTACAGGAGTTCTAAGGGTTGTACGATGTGTGTACGGTGGACAAATGGAATCCATATGATATACAAAGAAGAGGCACAAAAAATCATACAACTGCAATTAGAGGGTGAGCCATATGGAGGTGTGTGGCTGTATGGTGAAGACACCTAGAGGGCCATAAGGTGGATTTGTCATACACCAAACAACCATGGGGAGTGCAGAAGGCCGTACGGTGGTCTTAGGAGGACCATACGGTGAAGAAGTGACAAAATGGAGGGTGAGAATGGGAGGCCATGATGACTAGAGATGGATGGTCAGAATGTGTATGGTAGTGCACAAAGAGTTTTGCAAAATAACAGATAATGTGACACAAATATCAAGATTTTATACAGATAAACAACAAATGGAAATACACCAAACAAAGAGTAGATCAAACTAACACAGTAGATATTTGCAATATGATGATGCTTTGACTTGCCAGATCTGAGCGAAGTGTTACAGGTGATAGAATAGGGTGAAGGTTGAATCCCACCAAAACTAGACAAAACCAAATAGGGAATGTCTTTCACTTCCAAAATAGTGATCAACAAAGAATCCCAACTAAAATTCATAATACAATAAATAATCCAAATTGCATATCTAAAGACTACTTCTATATCGTGCTTAAATACCCATTGGGGAAAACTTTCAGATGGTGTACAAAGATAGCTGACGATGACACAAACTACAGAAACAAAAATATAATGGGTCTGAGATACATAAAATCAATCGACCCATTACAATATTTTGATAAATGAGTTATTTTATAATGGGAACATTACATCTGCCCTTCTGGTTTTGTTTGGACCCACCTTCACATTTTTTCTTATATCTTGAGCATATAGACTTTATTTTTCACAAATGAGAAATTGCCAGAAAGCTGGTTCTAAGCCCATCACAGTAGTATAGGTAATTTTTAGTTTTGATGCTTGCTTGATGGCTTTTTCTGCTGTCAAAGTTAGGGGTTCTAATTTTCACTTCGAGAGACATATATTGAGCATTCGATCTTTGATTTGAGAATTCCTTATATCATTGGAAATATTTTTCAAAGCTCTTTTTAGTGATGTTGGTTATTTTTCTAAATTTTTCTCCAAGCACATTCTATTTAGTCTTTTGCATTTTTGCATTTTGGTAGATATCTTGGTTGTTTCAGATTCGGAGATCAATTTTATTGCTTCAGATGATTCTTCATGGTTTGTACTATGTATTATTTTAGCCTATGTCTCTTTTGGTCTATTTAGACATCACTTGTATGAGTTCTTGCAAACACATTGAGATAAAGTGCCATATTGCATTTATATTTTCGTTTCAGTAGTTTTGCTTTGTTTTGCCTTTTGTTTCGAGCAATCTCATCTAAGGACACTTGTACAGATTATTGTACTCTCAGGATTGACCATATCTTTTGCCTTATTGTAGATGCATTACTCTAATTAAAGTGCTATGGGGGGTTGATGTTTTGCCTTTGTTTGCCATCTTCCTTTGTTTAGTGAGTTTCCCTTCTGTGACATTAGCCACATGACGTGTCTAAGATTGATCACCTCAATACACACATATGTACTCTTTTGTGCATCTTGATCGTGGTTCCTTGACATGCAATTTTTTTAGCCCACTTTTCTAGTTGCCTATCACCTCACTCTTGTCTGCATTAGGGGGGTTCTTTTATTGTGTCTCATGCTTCATTGATTTGATAAAGTGAGCTATATATTTAGTATTTGTTCCTATGTACTAGGTAGGTGTAGTGGCCGAGTACCTAAGCATTTCAGTGAGATGGATCATTTACCATATAGACACTCTTCTTCTCATTCCAACTTTGGTTGTAGCCTTCTATGTTTGATTGATCAACTCTTTAGGCTTTGGTGTCTCATGTCATTTGTATCTTTGAGTTCACTTGTTTACCTTTGTGTGGCTCTCGATTTAGTGCAAATTATAGTCTCTACTTGACCATGTTCTATTTCAGTGGAGGTTCTTCATATCAATAATTACTTTTGATAGAACGTTGCAACTTCTACACGCTTCAGTGGTGTTCTTCATGATCTCTTTTGTTCCTATCTTTTGGGACATTCCTTAGTTTGGAGGTTTCTTCAGTCCTTCACTAGTTCTTTTCAACATTATTTCCATCTCTTTTTGGAGTAAGGTTTTTCCCATATGATTTTCTCTATTTCTCCTCTTTTTCAGAGATTTGGTTGTGCTTGGGTACCTCATCATCGGGAACTAGATTCTATTTTTAGTAATAGTTTCTAGATTTTTAGCTACTCCCTAAGTTTATCTTAAGTTGGCGGCGGGGGGGGGGGGGGTTAGAGTAATTAGATATTTTTAAATTAAATCTATTCTATTGAAGCTAAACTTTAGGCGTACAATAATTAATTCTTTTATTAATTATTATCATGCAACCTAGGTTAACTATTTGTTAGGGTTTTGATCTCCTTATAAGGACGATCTCTCTTTGTAATTATTACATTGATTTATTTTTGATAATAGCAATATATTATTTGCTCATCAAGAATGTCTTATCTATGGATCTGAGAATTCCAACCTCCACACCTTTTGCTTCTCTCTTTTTTGTGACAGGTGTTTGCATGCAAGTGATTCTTGGGAGCTATGGGGTTGATCTTTTATCAACTTCAACAATTATCATTTATATTTGGAGAAAAAAATAAATAGCAAAAATTGCGATAATCATAAATCCATGGTAATAGAAGCAAGCATGATTTCAAATTTAAATTTGAATGTAATATTAGATCCTAGCAAAATATTATTATTCATATGACAATATATTTTTTAATTCTCCTTTATTAAAATAAATTACAATTACATATC
This sequence comes from Cupressus sempervirens, assembly GCA_028749045.1. NCBI lineage: Eukaryota > Viridiplantae > Streptophyta > Pinopsida > Cupressales > Cupressaceae > Cupressus > Cupressus sempervirens. Next base: position 334,900,766 of record CM053790.1, read on the forward strand.
CACATAAATGATGCTCTTTATTTTCCCACTGGCTAAATTTAGATTATAAATGATTTAAATCCATTTTAACAATAGTGATTATAAAATAATAATTAATAAATTAATAAATTATTTAAACAATTAATAGATTCTCAATGTGCAAAAATTTGATGTCTTTCTAATGAAAATTAATATTACATATCACTAAGTACAAAAATTCACAACTGCTAGTAATATAAAGTTCAAAAAACTTTAGTAGGGTTCTTCTCATTTCCATGAACAAGAAAAAGAAAAAAACGACAATACTACTTGTCCTATAGATTAATTCATTCTCATAAACATTTAAAAGACTTAATCTATCTATCATAAACATAAATTATTCTCATAAACATTTAAAAGACTTAATCTATCTATCATAAACATAAATTATTAGTTCCTGCCACGACATGAAACTATAACATTCAATGCACTTTTACTTTTTATTTTGTTTATCCAATTAGAACACATTAGTATTTAATTACTTTTTGAGCTATAAAGTTCTCATGTTTATTGTATTTAAAATAATTAGCACAATATATTTAGTGGTTGTTTTGTGGTACACTAGAAAGTGCAACTTTTTCTTTTATTTGTTTGTCCAATTAGAACAATCTACTATTCAATTAACTTTTGGAACTATAATATTATATTTGAAATAATTCATAAAAAATATATTTATTAATTGTTATTTTGTAAGATTTTTAATTATTTATACACAAACAAATTAGAGACTTTATACATTTGCATAAAATTCATATTATTTTTCTTATTGGAAGGAACTAAATGCTATGCGTCTTGTTGATCTATCCGTATACTCTAATTAATTTGAATTATCTACTCCAATTAAATTAATTTGTTGATCTATCCGTATACTCTAATTAATTTGAATTATCTACTCCAATTAAATTAATTTGAATTATTTTCGACTCCCTAATTTTTACTCCATTGGCGTGGTACCCTCTAAAATTATATAGACAATATTATGGTAAAGTTAAAAAATCTTTGCTACCAGTCCACGTCAGGCTTGTCCTTTTACCCTCTCCCCCGTACCCCGACGAGAACATTTCACAGGTGAAAATTGAAAGCATTTTTAGTTCTCCTCCTTTGCCGTAAGTTGAGAAAGATTACTATAATGATCTGTAATTCAAATCTTAGGGGATATCTCTTCGGTTTAAGAGCTGTTTGATTGGGACGCCTGCACTAGTTCTTCGCTGTGAAGGCCGAGCGAAAAAATAGTGAACACATCCAATCCATTCATATTACTATTCGTATCAATGGAGGCAGTGGTAATTGACGCGGGTTCGCAACTTCTCAAGGCAGGCCTAGCTCTTCCTGACCAAGAGCCATCCATGGTATGTATGATCTCTCCATACTCGGTGAATTTCTACAGTCTGTCACAACTTAGGGTATTTTACATTCTAGTCAACTGCAAATACTGGCAATTTTTTATTTTCTTGATTTGATACAACTGATAATGCGCGCAAAGACAATTCATAAATACCAGTAGGCGAAGACATAGATAGCCTGTGAGAGAAAGCACGAGACAATGTAGAAAACACGTTGTGCAGTGAAAAGCATGGACATTTATTTCGTAAGCTGGAAAATAAGGTGTCCCATACCAATAGGTGTCTGTTTCTGTCATTACAGTCATTGTCAAGTCCGCTATGACAACTTCTTTCACACTGCACAAAGTTTAAAGACAATCAAACTTGGCCTATGCAAAGCAAAGAAGTATCAATTTAATATCCAAATGTCAAAATGTATGGGAACTATGTAGAGCATCTTTGCTTTAAACAATATTCTTTTGAGAAGGTACTAAATATGCACAATATTCTTTCATGTCTTATATCCGTGCACTTTTTGAAAAGATTGTTATGTGCCAAGCGTTCAAGTGTTCGCATGCCAAATATGGATTGCACAGGATTGCATGATACCAGATATAAATGAGATACAACAGTAGCATGGAATAACATAGAATCACATTACCCCATAAATGACAGTATGATATATCTTTCATAGCATAATTGTTCCAACATTTACCACACCTTCCACTTGTTTCAGACTCCATAGAAATAGACTCGACAGGGTTGGTTAAGTCTCCAACTGTCACCAACTGATGACACAATTGACACCCCTTCGGAAGATGTTTTATTATATTAAAGAACAAAAGTCTTATTTAACTATTGCTGACATAATTCCCACCTACAAAGATCGAGGGTTACTCTCTATCATATGAGCCAAAAGTATTTAGTTGGCTTGATAAACCCAGTGGGCTGTACATGTCAACAACAAACTGTAGAAGTGCTACTCCACTATGATCTGTGAGAAAAAACCATACTAGAAGATCCTACTTTTAACAAGATGAGTTCAAAAATCAAAAGCTCCAAATCGAGTTGTTCCTTAAGCTTCTTGTTATGGAGGAGTTTTCTTCCAAATTAGGAAGCAAAGGAAGGGCACTGAGTGATAGTTTAATGGCATCAATAGAACTCTCATCATGTATAAAGAGATAATGAATATTGTGCAGGAGAGGATAATAATTGGTGTGAAAAAAGATAAGTCCTTGTTAAAAATGGAATGCCATGATCATTAAAAGTAGAAATTTTGATAGAAAAGTTTCTAAAGTGTCATGTGCATCTAAGGTAGGAATTGTAGGATGAAAATTACTGTCATGCACATCTTTGGAAGAAATTATAGTTGGTAGAGTTACTAGAGGAGATAAATATGATTGACAAGTCATAACATGCTGAAATTGCGCTTCCTCATTATGTATTTGTTGTGATCATTGTGACTTAGGTTGACAAGTTTTGCCACAATAAGAACATTTAGGTGTAGTTAAACCAAAGCTTCCTTTGAATTCAACTCATTTTATAATGGGTCAATCAATATCTTCAAAGTGAAAATGTTGTTTGTAGCTAGAAATGGGTAATACAAGAAACAAAGTACTTTGTGAGGCTTGTTAAGCAACTTTTTGTCATTGCATTTATCTAAATGTACATGTTAATGTTGAAAATAAACCCCCAAATAATTGCATTGCTAAAGCAAATTGTAGAGTCATAATAAAACATTAGCATAATATAGTTTTGACTAAGGATTGTGATGCAGGAGCATCTTGCATGGGAAAATTAAATTATTAGAAAAAAAAAAAGAGAGGGAAAAAAAAAAAAATTGTGGAGGAGAGAGAAAGTGACGAAAATAGAAGGAAAAATAATTAAAAAATAAAATAAGGGAAAATGGAAAAAAGAGGAATCTCTATTTTCAAGGTGCATGGGTGGCATAAATAGAAAATAATAAAAATAGTTGTCATTCCATTAATCGAGGTGTGTAGGTGGCAAGTTCCTTAAATCATGCATTTAATATTTGTTGGGTGCTTAGTTGTATTTGGGTGGGAATTTAATATTTATTTAAAGGTAGTTGTATTTACCTTTTATCCCACATTGCTTGTGTTTGTAATGTCTTGGGTTATAAGTGCCTATTTAAGCAAGGCCTATTATCATTTGTAATCAAGTTGAAGGAATGGAAGTTCAAGAAATGGAAGCTCTTCTAATGGAAGTTCGAGAAATAGAAATTCTTGAATTGTAAGCTCTTCAAATGTAATCTCTTCTAGTGGATTTCAAGTATTAATGGATGCTTTATGAAGCATTTTTTTTGTCATCTCTCTATCTCCATCTTGTTGCATTTTTGGTTGTGAGTTGGTTTTCTTAACCAGCCTAGGATATATTTAAGGACTCTTGAACATGAAACATGTATGAATTAATTTTGGAAATAAATAAAGAAAACTATTTTCCCTTGCCTTCATATGGTAATAAGTTCTGTTTGTATTATGGTACTACTACTGTTATATGTTACGGTTGGTATTGAGCATTAATAGATTGAATTCATGATTTGGTAATTTGTGGTATAACCCATCTACATTTTTGGTGACGTCGCCTAGTTTCAAACTTGAAGGTCTTATGACAATAAAGGCAATGTAATAATGGGCTGGCCATTCCTACAAGTACTAGTCACAAACAATGATGGGGAGGAGGAAGAAGTTACAAGAGAGAATCAAGCAACACGAGATTTGTTGGAGACGTGGGAAGTTTCTATTGACTAGTACGTGCAAAAGGAAGCCTGAGAGAGCGGTTCCAGAGAGTATAATATAGGACGAACTTTCAAGTCTCACTAGTAGTGTACGATCTCCTTGGACTGATACCTCTGTAACTGGTAAGGAACCTAGTACGATCTCCTTGGACAAATACCTCAGTTTATGGCAAGGAACCTTGATATATTCTGTAAAATCCTCACCTACATCACTATTCCTTACTAGATCTGCACTATCTCTTAGTTCCTCCACACCCCTTGTGCTATATCCATAAACAATGTTGAAGGGACTCTTTTCCACACTTCTATTGATTGAACCATTATAGGCAAACTCTACCTGTGGCAATGTTATATCTCATTGATTTGGTTTGTCACCAAACAAAGAGTGCAACAAATTATCCGAATTCTAGTTTACAACTTCAGTCTAGATGTCTAACCATCTATTTGTAGATGGTATGCTGAACTGAAACCAACTGTGTGCCTAACTCATTCCACAATGTATGCCAAACATGGCCAACAAACTTCATATCATGATCTGAAACAATGTTTTTAGGCAAACCAAATGAGTTGGCAATATGGGAAGCATCACTAGTTTTTTGACAGGGAATAAAATGGGTCAGTTTAGAAAACCTGTCAAGTACAACAAAAACTTAATAATCACTTTTGATTAGATTCATGAATGTCATTACAAATTTTGACAATTTTTTCTTTGTCACGCCTTCTATCCTATAAATTTCCACAATGTCTCTGTTATATTCTTTTCAAAATGCATTGTATTAAACAAATGCACGATTTGGAGGTCCTCATAATAGGGGCAACCTACTAAATTGTTTGGGATAACATTTTAGTCCCTTCGGAAGGTGCTAAACAATGCCTTTACGACCTTCACGAACATCAATTACATTGTTAGTAAACAAAAGACAATTTCAAAGTATAAATTTCAAACAAAAATCATCAGATGGAATGATATTACTTTGACGATTTATTCTATTGTATTCCAACTTCCATAGGTGAGGTGTCATTCTTTGTGGCTTTGATGTTGTCTCTCCTTTCCCATTGAAAATGTGTTATTTGGTAGTTTGATACTTATGACTTCTGTGGAGGAAGTGCCTATACTCATCAAACACATGTTTTCCTAAACTTTTTGAATAACAAGATTTCATCTTTGGACCACAAATTGGACAAGCATATTTTCCCTTTGTTTGAAGACCTACAAGATAATGATACAACTAGATTAAATATGTTAATTTAAATAATTAGAATTATCATTTGCAACTTGAATTCACCACAACATATCACAAAAATGTGTCAACCCTGGGGCATCATGTATTGTCCATACAAGTATTGCATGGAATTGAAATTTTCTCTGTCTAATTGGTTTAGAGATGACACCATTCTATAACTCCACCAACTAGTCGATAAGAGGCTCAATATATACATTCATATCTTTAACTTGGTACTTGCCTAGTTCAATGAACAACAACATTATATAATTATTGTGACCATTTTGCTGCAAGACTTATAATTACATGTAGATAACTATAAAATGATAAAATACCTGGAACAATCATTGCCCACATAATGTGCTCTCTCTTTATTGATATCCATGGAGGAAGGTTATTGTTGATAACAAAAACAGGTCACACCGAGTAAACCGATCTCAGCTCTCCAAATGGATTAACACTGTTTGTTGCCAATGAAAGCCTGAGATTTTGAGGTTCTTTAAAATGTAGCCACTTTTCCTCTATGTCCATAAATGTCAAACCATCCGCATGCATTTGAATAATGTCATCTCGAGTTCTATTGTGTGCATGGTTATCCATAAATTGTGCCAGGCTACTGCACCTGAATAATTGTGCAAATGTGGAATAATGGGTTTGTAATGAAGAACCTTGTGAGGCACATTTTTTGTTATTGGCTCTGGTCAATATCTACTCATATGACATTTAGGGCATTCTATTGCAAATTCATGTTATTTATGGTAAATAATATGGTTATTGGGACAACCATCTATTGCTCGATACTCTATTCCACTATCTTTCATAGTGACACTGTACACATAATTCTTGGTATGAGCGAGGGTGATAACAGAAACTTGCCAATCAATCTACAACAAAAAGTATAAGTTGTTAATATAAACAATATTAATGGTACATGTTTCACCCTTTATTGACAATAATGATATATATATATATATATATATATATATATATATATATATATATATGTATGTATATATATGTATGTATATATATATACATACATATATATACATATATATACATACATATATATATAACGCTTAAGCATACGTGACATTATCTTGGATAAACCATTCATAATCTTCAAATTCACCAACAAGAATACAACAAAGAGAAGAGTTGTTTGGGAGCCTTCGTAAAGGGCTGTGTTTGTAGTCTCAAGTAGAGTTATATCATGGACGACATCAACGTCATTCATGATGATGATGATGATTAGTTGCGTTAGTACCAAATGTGTCATGGATCAATGTATTTGAGTCATCATCTTCAAATGTGTTTTCTGGCGCGTGATCTTCAACTTCCATGGAATCATGATCTTCAGCTTCAATATACAGACCTCCATGTTCCTCCACTTCCAAAACCATTTTCCCTGGGATGTGATCGCTCATATCACGCATTGCCCTGAGGAGATTGACCCATATAAAAACGATGAACATAAAGAAACCATGATCATGATCTCATCAGCGAGTGATTTCATATGTATATTAGTTGTTAAAACAATATAATGAACAACTTACCAATGGACGATATTTGAACCCTCCTTCAATGTGACCATTGCCCCTACAATGTTTCTTAGCTGTTTTATTAGGAGTCTTCTAGTGTTTAAGCCCTTACACCTTTTGTAGGAACAATACCATTTTCCATTGCCTTCTCTTTGAAAGTTAGACACCAATGTAGCGATTGTCTTCCTATTTCGATCTAATTCACTTCTATTATCTGACATGATCCTTCTTCATAGGAATATCTTATGCTTTTACCCTAATTCAATTGGTTGTACTTGCTAGATCTATCATTGATAACCATTTCACCAAATGAACATCCTTTCATGGAATTCTAAGGGTCCTAGAAATCACTCAAAATAATTTTTTGAAATTGTTGATAATAGTTTTAAATTGCATAACTGAATATTTTACGATGTAAGCTGAAAAAAAATCACAATAGGGATCATCCAGAATAGCCGAGAAGGGCTGAGATGATGGTGTGGTCCATATGAAATGGACAGATGGATAAATTGCAAAATTATAAAGATGAATCAAAACTAAGGAAAATAACATGATTGACAAGTCGAGTGGTGGTGATCAGGCTGTTCATTTGCCCATCTAAATCTTTGGCCAAGGTAAATTAAAGGCATGCTTGCCTAAATGGATCACTAAGAGGTTGGTGGTGCCAGTTGACAGGGAGAAGGTTGGTGGAGGTGTATCTTCAACCTTGTCTGTTGTTGAGCGGACACTCTAACACCATGATGCTCGGATGGCAGGACCAAAATGGTACATGTGCTTTAACCCAAGAGGGAGGGCCATTCTCAGTAGAGAATGAGAAGATTTCACTAGGTCCAAACGTTGAGGCTTTTAGAATACAAACCAGTTACCATAACCTTGATGCGGTGTTATCTAAACCTTGATGATGACTATATATTTCTTTTCAGCATTCCTGTTCTTGTGAGATGGTAGTTAATATTTTGTTTTCCATTTTTGGACTTGAATTAAAGGGAAAATAAAATTGTGAACCATGATTTTGAGAATTCTTTAACTTGAAAATGATAATCCTTTCTAATGTTGATTAAATGACAAGAAGGCCATTTTGTGCTCCAGTATAGAGTAAGCACACTTGCATAATTGAAACTATCAATGCTTATTTATAGAGGTAACTTTTGTTTGGCTTAAGTTTTCCTTGAAACATCACAACGACAAGATGGGCATGAAAGTCTAAGTCACGCAATTGGGAAAGATAAATTTCCAAACATTTATAGGTGATTGGTGAGCACGCTTAGATGAGCTACTCGATAAAAACCCTATGTAAATTTGTTTCAGATGCTTATGATCAATTCATGACCCAAGGATGGGTTGAGCTAAGAAATTTCAGCTCTAGAGTTCTATGAAAATGTGAGAGTTTTGTGGACTCAGAGTCTAAGCCACAATCGGAATATGGTAGACAAAACAAACATGCATCAAGGCTACACCCTATCTCAAGAATTGTGTGTGGGTATGTAGCCCAAGTACTAGGAGATTTAGATACATATTGTTTAGTACCATGTTAAACATAACCTAAATGATCTTGATTGGATGTATGATGATCTTTAATAGTATATCATGTTTTTACCTTTTGACACATTGCTATGCATGTATAATACACATGCGATATTGATTTTATGGTAAGGAAAGAACAAGACATACTGAACTGTTTTTTATTGTTTTAGAGATGAAGTATATTTTTATCACGAGATGATTATTCTAATGAGAATGCTATTATGATAAGATGGGCATGAAGGCCGAGGTCACATAAATGAAAAACATGGATCCACTAACCTTTTTTAGGTGATCTATGAGTTTATAAGGATGATCTAGTCATTAATGAGTACCATATGCCATATAGTTTGTATGAGTGATTTAAATTATGTGAGCAAGTTATGATCAAGAACATGTTAGTTGAGGAATTGCAATTTTAAATGTTTATCATACTCTCAATTATTGAACACTGAAAAATTCTGTTATATGAGATATTAATATGAGAATTGAACTAAAGATATTGTGAGTGTCTACATGAGTATGATAGGAATATGAAATAGAATATACTAAAACATGATCAACTTAAGTGAGGTTGAGGTGACTATAAGTACGGTAAAGTAAACTCAGGTAAGTGTGTGTTTAATTTTTAGTTTTATGATATCATACAAGCATCTTTTTGGAAGCATTTGTAACATCCAGTTTTCTCGGGTCTAAAATAACATCTAACATACTCAAAGGAGTACAGTTATTACTTCGTTTCATAGGAAGTAGTTATTTCTTTCACTTGAAATCATAATGACTATCTTACCATTTTGCTAGATTATAACAATTTAAACTGCCAACTGACTTCATGGGAACCTCAACAGCTATATTTCAAGCTAGGTCAAAAATTGGGATGTAACAACATTGAAGTAAATGATTAATAGACCTCAATTTTTGGTCATGACTTAGATTTTGATTCAATTTTGAAATGAAATGATTTCATGATGCTATATATACACCTTGTATTTGGAATATTCTTTTAGTGTCATCGAGGATGATGAAACACAAAGGGGAAGGGTATGTTAGATCCCAATTTTAAATGCTCCTTTATAATGTTCATTAAATTTTCGAGTTCATCAAGGACGATGAAACACAAGGGGAATGGTATGTTACATCCCAAATTTTGACCCAATTTAAAATGTTCGTATAGCCGTTGAGGTTTCAAATGAAGTTGGTTGACAGTTAAAATTTGTTATAGTCATGTGAAATGGTAAGATGGTTAATTGTTATAATTTCATATGAAGATGACATGCTAGTCAATTGTTATGATGATATTTTAAAGCCATCTTAGAAAGTTGGTTATTTATCATTGGAAGTGAAAAGGCGGTTAGCCATTGTGATTATTTATAATTAATAACCTGTTATGGTAATTATTATTATATTGAGGAATATGATTTAATTGTGGAGAATTTCCTTTTAGGGAACACGTCAAAGGGGTGGAAACATTTCCAAAAAAGAATTGGGCATAGGGGCACCACCATCATTGGGTAGATAGGTATGAGCCTTGAATCACCATGGCTAAGGGTAAATGAGTAGGCAAGGAAGAGTGTAAATTGGACGACCATGAGCTAACCTGTTAAATTACATATCATTTAATAGTAAAAGAGATCATTAACCATGAATTGAAAATTGAACAAGTTTGTACCTTTGTAATTGTGTTGTTGGTTGGAGCCTCCTGGTGTATAAGCATGTCTTATCATATTGACATCATGATACCTAAATATCTATAAATGTACACACACACACACACACACACACACACACACACACACACACATATATGTGGACATACGTAAACCAATTTTATATATATAAGAATGTATACGCATATTTGATATTTGGCATATACGTAAGAAATATATGGTTGGGGTTTACACATGTACATGTATATACATAGATACACATATAGGTATCTATAAATACCATGAGACTATATACTAAGACAATATTATTTCTTTCACCTTGGCTGTGGCCTAATATTTACTTCACGTGTGTCAACCTTTTATATTCTATTTTATTTTCTGTTGGGCCTTATAATTTGAGATGGCCATTTTAAATATTGGTGCTGATGACTCCTTGTTTGCATTTGTAGCTCTCACCGCTACCCTCTTCTTGTAATTAAGATTACGTACAAATGATTTTTCTTTATTATTCTCCCCGTTGCTTGGGAAGCAGGCCTCTTCCTCTCGCAATTGTCTGAGTTTATATTTGTTTTGCAAGGCACAAACCTTCAGAGCATGGATTATCTTCTATGTTTTGCTTCGTTATTCCTCAGAACTATAGCCGGAGTTCTTACATCTGCTAGACACAAATTCTTCCTACATTCTGTGTTCATATTAACCCCAAGTAGAGTCATTGGAAAGTGGTGCTTGTCGTGCATCTTGGATTGACAGAACACAACAAAAAGTTGTATGAACCGACTCCAAGCGGAGCACATTCCAGGTCTTGTTTTGCATTTCATGTTTGAATCTTGATGTGAACTTCGAAATATGTGCATCTAAATTTGAAGCCATTTCATGGCTCGTGTGGTATAGGCAGCCACCCGGTGGGTGAGTATGTAAGTGAATAAGGCCTCTTTTCTTAAAGCTCTGATATTGAATCAGAATGCCAATTTGATGGCAAACTTTGATTCATATCCGATTGATATCCACAGGAAGGCACATCCATCAGTTTGAATAATGAATTACAACTGATTGTTAGTGATTTCCATTTAGAATTAATCTCATAGCAATATATGATTTTGCTTAGTCAAATCTGTGAAATACACTTTATATAGGGACATCTACTCTTTAGTCTGTGAGTTAAGGACAATAAGCATAAAAAGATACAAGTCAAGTAAATATCATGATTTTGTGATGAGTCCAGAAGGGACATAAGAAATTGATTGTGACTATAATTCAGAAAGAACACTTAAACTTACACCTAGAAAATCCATCCAGGGGGGCTATCTTGGCTGAGATGAAGGGTGAGTCGAAAATAATTGAACCATAGGATTATTTCTGGCATGAAAAGAGATGAACCATTAATAATAGTAATTGTAAGCTCAAAAGAAAAGAGATATTAATTAGCAAGAGCCGGCTCATGGTAGTCCAATATTCAGAGCTTTATGCTTAGTTGAGCAGTGGGAATGATACCCTAGTACTAGGATGCTCAGTGGCTAATCAAGGTGTTCCATGTCTATTTCCAGGTAGGGAGGGCTTTTCTTGTTAGAGAAAGTGTGGGGATAAGTTTAAGGTTTATGGTTGGGAGGTTAAGCCCTTGACAATGTTTCCCCTCTCCAGAAGATGGCAAGACATGCACCAGACAAAAATAAGTTATGCTATAAACATTTGTTGGTAACAGGTTTTTTTACTTTTATGATGTTTATACAAGTAGAAGATATGATGGATTGATTTACATCTTCGATATAGTTATCTCCTTAAATGATAACAACTTTTCTTGTCAATGTAATTGGTAACTAGTTAAATTAGTTGATCTTTCAACTGAACATGGAATATATCTATATGCAAGAGATGGGGTTATCTGATGGATTGTTATTCTAGTCTTTCATTTATATGAATAATGAATATGGGCGTATCTTCTAATGATATTTTATGCCCTAAATGATACAATGGTATTAGTCATTTTGATAAAGTGGTATAGCTATTTGTTCCTAAGCGGTATTTATGGACTAAATTGGGTTTTGCAGAAGCATCCCTAGACGATTTTTGGTGTTGAATTCTATAGTATGTAGTTTTTAAATTCCTTGTTAAATTCATTGATGGTGTCTTCAATTGTTACTTATGAAATTTTTTGTTTAACTGATTGTAACCATTAATCTCATTCACATGAACATATCTGTTATAACAATCTTCCTATGAACATGAACTATTAATTGTATTTCCTTGATATAATATGATGTTAGTTAAAACTGGAGCTTCAATAGCCACAATAGCTACAATATATTTATATATTTTGCTTTTTTTGTCCCTGCCAATCTTGTTGATGAAATCTACTTGTGCAGGGTTTAAAGCAGTTCGTGTGAGAACGTTCAGATCAACCTATAAGAAGCTTACTAGCTCCATCCCAGAAAAACCCCATCCTTCCTAGAAGGCAAGCGAGGGCTTCAAGGTATTCTCCAAGGTACAATAGAGAAGCCTTGGTGATTTTATTAGGGCTTTAATGAACACCTCCTGGGACTGAAATACAGTCTTTAGAAACTCCATTGTGGGAAGAATGTTGTTCTCAAGGGTATTGCACAACAAAAATGGATTTCTTGCTGAAAGATTGGCTAGATCTGGACCCACAAAACCGAAATCTTCCAACAGTTTGAGCTTAGGTTCCATTTTTTAGAGCTAATAAGCTAGGTTTTGTTCCTTAAGATATTGACAACTTGGAATTCAGTACAGCCGTGCCGAATTGAAAACCTTCTCTACATTGTCGAGGGTTTGAAGGTTTAATAGTTGGGGTTGCAACTTGGAAATTTGAGCGATGTCGGCCTCAGACATGTTTAGTTTGGAGGAGGCAATCTGTGAAAATAGGGTCTCTGAATGGGATTCAGTTGAGAAAACATTGTGGAAATGAAATGGGTGTATAAAAGGCAATTTGCAGCATAAATTGGAGTTCATGGAAGCTGCTGCAACAACAAGAAGTTTGCGGCACAGCATGGAGTTCAACATGGAAGTTGTGACTATTGAAGCTCTAGTTTTATCTTTATATCCTCCCAAAGTATATATATATATATATATACACGTATGTTAATATATATGAGCTTGGGTAATTTAATACCATGGTGGCATTATACTTCTATACATATGTGCATTTATTTATGTATATAATGAAATGATAAGGATACTGACATAAATCATCAAAGGTATGAATTTTGATTATGTTTAAATATTTAAATGTTTTATATATTATCCAACTAGCTCATGGTATTGTTCAACGTATACTCTTGCTTGCCTAGTCGTTTACCCTTAGCCATGGTGATTCAAGATTCACACCTATTTGCCTAGTGATGGTGGTGCCCCTGTGCCCAATCCTTTTCTGACAATGCTTCCACCCCTTTGATGTGCTTTCTCCATAATTAAATCATATTACCGTAACAAGTTATTAATTATGTTACATCCCAACTTTTGACCTAATTTAAAATGTTCATATAGCCCGTTGAGTGTCACGTGAAGTCAGTGGACAGTTGAAATTTTTTGTAATCATGTGAAATGGTAAAATGGTTAATTGTTATAATTTCCTATGAAGATGACATGCTAGTTAATTGTTATGATGCTATTATATTATTATCTTGAAATCTTAGAAAGTTGGTTATTCATCATGGGAAGTGGGATGGCGGTTTTTCATTATGGTGGTTTATGAATAATAATTTGTTATGGTAAATTGTTATTATATTGAGCAATATAATATAATCGTGGAGAATTCCCTTGTAGGAGCACGTCAAAGGGGGAAAGCATTACTAGAAAGGAAATTGGGCATGGAGGGGCACCACCATCACTAAGCAAATAGGTACAAGCCCTGAACCACCAAGGCTAAGGATAACGACTAGGCAGGCAAGAGTATACGTTGGACGACCATGAGCTAACTTGTTAAATCAAATATCATTTAATAGTAAAAGAGATTACTAAGCATGAATTGAAAATTGAACAAGTTTGTACCTTTGTAATTGCGTCGTTGGTTGAAGCCTTCTAATGTATAATCATGTCTTATCATGTCGACATCATGATACCTACATATCTAAACATGTACATACGTAAGCCAACTTTATATATATAAAGATGTATATGCATACTTGATATTTGGCATATACGTAAGAAATATATGGTTGGGGTTTACACATGTATGCATATATGCATACATACATATATATGTATCTATAGATATCGTGATGCTTTATACTAAGGCATTATTATTTCTTTCACCTTGGCAGTGGTCTAATATTATTTCATGCGTGTCAACCTTTCATATTCTATTTTTATTTCCATCGGGCCTCATAAGTTGAGATGGCCATTTTAATTTATTTATGCCGATGACTTCTTGTTGGTATTATAACTCCTCCACTGCCACCTTTTTGTTCTTTTTTATAATCGAGCATGGATTGCTTATTTAGTTGGAGACTCTTACTGTTGTGGATATAGATATACCTCAACTTGCTCCCAATCGGAGAATCGATCAATTTAAAATCTCTTATTTTGTTTACACGTGAAACCGGATTGTAGTCCTGTGATAGCATTTGTGATCTTTGAAATGGAATCAAATTCTTCTCTTAGGTTGTAGAGTGACGAGACATCCTTGTTTGATATGGTGGATTGGACCACAAACCAAACACCTAGTAATGAACCAAGCTTTACCCATGATACGGGTTCAACTCCTGACGACATCATTTATGGTTCTTTGGTATAGCAATTTATTTACTTGATTATGGTTTGTTGAGCCTCAATCTTTGCCGCTTCTTCATATATTTCCTAGATCGCATTGTAGGTTTCCATAATAGATCAAGATAATCACACTACTATTCCTCTAACAAGGGGTAATCTATCCATCTTGAGAACTATCTATTCTACTATGAAAATACATTTGAATTGTCAACCCAGGGACGTAGGACTTGAAATGGGTCAGCACAGTATGGGCACCAAGTTCCTTAAAGAGTCTTAACACCTATGCTGCAGGAAAGTAAAATGCATGAAAGGAACCTATACTACTGATACAGAACAGTAAGCATACTTGAATTATCAATAGAGAACTGTAGAAACTACAGAAAAGGGAATTCTAAACTAGTTAACAGTTCAAATATTCACTATGACAGTTTTCCACAAGTGTTGCAGGAACCTTCACAGTAACTATGCTACAGGATTAACAAAGTGAATCTATCTTAAACAGGAAATTACAAGAAACAAATCTACTTTACCTAAATCTATTCCACCTCCCAAGTGGGCCCCCTTGGTTGGCTTTGACTAATTAAGAACACAACAGATAATCCAAAATCACTTTCTCATTAGAATTTTGTTTTTGTTACATGACTGAACAATTCATAAGGAACAAAGAAAACAACTTCAGAATCTTCGAATCCCCTCACTAACTCTAACTTTCCATATATATAGAGGATTGGAACTTATTACAAAAAAATAACATAAAACTTGTAAGCAAACATCATTAGTAGAAAAAGGGCAGGATATCAACCATGACTTTAGAACATTGATTGAGTAACAGAGTAACGGCCCGCAGATAATGTAATCAAGTTAGCTGTCTAAAATAACTCGCGGCTTATTACCCGGAACTGATCCGTGCTTCTTATGCCATGACCGGTCTTCATTACTACTTTATGTAGTGTTTGCCACTCTTCGTGCCACTTCCTCATTTCCTGTGAATTTGAAACATTAGAACATATACAACAACATTTCTACTCTCATTCAAATATTAAAACATAGCTTAAAACATTTATATGAAATACTGCACTTTATATATAATATTAAGCAAGGTACGTCATATCCACTATCCATAGGTTTAATAGGTTCTGACTGCATTCAACATAAGACATTTAAAACAAGTATTTGGAAATGTTTTCTTATGGCTCAAAGAGTAAGTTCAGACTATATAAAAACTATATCAAGTTTGAGACATTAATTTGTCTCATCACGTGTGTTAAATTTGTTGTCAATACTAGCTTATGTGAACTTGTATGTCTCACTGGGATGCTTCCCTGTTAATTTCATATATAAAATCGGCATGGAATTAGATGGGTATTGGTACATTTGAGTTATGCACCTCAATGGTCTGGGTCAGTTGTATTCGTATGCAAAGGCTTTCTTTCATTTTGGCTGTATATGCATACTTTCGTCAACAAATGGTGATTCACTTAGTGTTCTCTCTTAAATTGATTTTCTTTACCCCATATCATGCTGGTAACCTGGATTGTTTTCTTGTCATAGAGCTCTCACTATGATGAAGAGTAAATAAGTGACACTTTGGTTTGTTATGAGAAAGATATGTGGCCATTAGCTGCTACCATTTGTTTCTGAGGTATAAATTGTGGTTCCCATCTTTATGACAATAGCATTTAATCTCTATCCTTTTCCTTATCACATGGTTATGGTGCATGACTTTCATGATCCTACTCCACTACCTTTCAAAACACTGACATTAGCGGATTGCTACTGGAAAGTAATAAAAGTCTCATATGTAATGCTTCAGACTGGATTTGGGCATAATTGGGATGACTATATTTTATAAACAATGATCAAGTTCCATTCGAGGAACCACCCAAGAATTCATCCATGAGGACTAGCATGGTCAAGATGAAGGGTGAGAATAGAAATACTTCTGCACAATAAAGTAAACATAAATCAGAAATGAATAATTACATCTAAACATCTAAGTCAGCTCATGGTAGTCCATTGTTTAGTTCTTGATGCCCAATTGAATGGTGGGATGGCACTCTAGTACTGAGATGCTCGATGGCTGGTTAAGTTGCTCCATGTCTATTTTTGGGTAGGGAGGGCCTTTCTCATTAGAGATTGTGTGGGGATAAATTATGGTCCGAGGTTGGGAGGTTAGGCCCTTGACAATGTTTCACCTCTGCGTGAGATGTCAGGACGTGCATTAGCTAAAGATAAATTGAGCATTCAAACCTTTATTGGTAACAGGTATTTTTACTTTTATGATATTTATACAAGTAGAAGATATGATGGATTAATTTATATCGTTAACTTCAATTATTTCCTTTAATGAAAGCAACCTTTCTAATCAATAACCATCGGTTAACCTTCCAACTGAATATGGAATATATCTATAGGATTGTTATTTCAGTCTTTCATTTATAAGAATAATGATTATGAGAAAATCTTCTAATCTAATGTTATTGCCATAGTGAGCAATAGGAAGAAAATGAATGAAACAGAGGTATTTGACGCCTTAAATGATACAGTGGTATCTAATGTCCTAAATGATATAGTGGCATCTGATGCCCTAAATGATACAAGGGTATCTAATGTCCCAAATGATACAATGGCATCTGATGCCATAAATGATCCAATGGTAATTGATGCCCTAATTAACACAGTGGTATTTGATGCCCTGAATGATCCAATGATAATAGATGCCCTAATTGATACAGCGGTATGTGATGCCCTAATTGATATAGTAGTATTTGATTGTAATCATCATTTGATTTTGATATAGTGGTATTGGATGGAAATCGTCATTTGATCCTATGAGGTATTTGTGGACTAACCTGGGTGTTTGCAGAAGCATCCCTAGATTGATTTCAGTTTCGAGTTCCATGGTATGTAGATTTTAATTTCCATAGTAAATTCATTGATTGTGTTTTCAATTGTTAATTATGAAATTTCCGTTTAATTGATAGTAACCGTTAATCTCATTCACATGAACATAACTGATATAACTGTCTTCCTATTAATATGAAGTGATAACTGTATTTCTTTGATATGTTAGTTGTTAGTTAAGACCCGAGAAAAGTGGTTGTTACAAATCATAAACGATTATAATGCCTAACCGCCTTTCCAATTCCTATGAATTCATGATAAATAATGAACTTCCCAAAATAGCTTTAAAATATCATCATAATGGTTAACTAGCATTTAATCTTCATATGAAATTATAATGATTAACCATCTTACCATTTCACATGATTGTAACAAATTTTAATTGTCAATTGACTTCACGTGAAACCTCAACGGCTATATGAACATTTTAAATTGGGTCAAAAATTGGGATGTAACATACCATTCCTTTTGTGTTTCATCGTCCTCGATGAACTTGAAATTTTAACGAACATTATATAAAGGAGCATTTAAAATTGGACAAAAAATTGGGATGTAACATACCATTCCCCTTTGTGTTTCATCGTCCTCGACGATCTCTGCAATTTTAGACACTAAAAGAATATTTCAAATACAAAATGTATGTATAGTATCATGATATCATTTCTTAGCAAAATTGAATCAAAATCTAAATCATGATCAAAATTCAAGGTCTATGCTTCTAGAAAAAAGTCTGCATCATATCATAAAATAAAAAATGGAACACACACTCATTTGAGTTTACTTTACTATACTTGTGGTCATATCAGCATCACTTGAGTTGATCATGTTTTAGGATGTTCTTTTTCATATTTTTGTCTTACTCATGTAGACACTCACCATATTGTTAGTTCAATTCTCATATTGATATCTCATATAAGAGAATTTTCAGTGTTCAATAATTGAGAGTAAGATAACATTCAAAATTTGTAATGCCTCAACTAACATGTTCTAGATCATAACTTGATCACATAATTTGAATCACTTATACGTACCATCTAGCATATGGTACTCATTAATGAGTAGATCATCTTTCATAGATCACCTAGAAAAGGTCAATGGATCCATGTTTTCCATTTATGTAACCTCGACTTTCATGCCCATCTTATCACCATAACATTTCATTAGAATAATCATCTCATGATATAAATTTACTTCATTTCTAAAACAATATAAAGCAACTCATTATGTCTTGTTATTTACTCATCATAAAATCAATATCGCATGTGTATTATACATATATAGTAGTGTGTCAAGAGGTAAAAACATGATATACTATGAAAGATCATCATCCATTCAAAGATCATTTAGGTTATGTTTAACATGGTACTAAACTACATGTATCCCAATCTCCTAGTACTTGGGCTACATACCCACACGCAATTCTTGAGATGGGGTGCAACCTTGATGCTTGTTTGCTTTATCCACCATATTTCGATTGTGGTTTAAAGTCCAAGTCCACAAAACTCTTAAATTTCCATGGAACTCTACCTTTCATGCTGAAATTTCTTAGCTCAACCCATCCTTGGGTCATGAGTTGATCATAAGCATCTGAAACAAATTTACATAGGGTTCTTATCGAGTAGATCATCTAGACGTGTTCGCCAATCGCCTATAAATATTTGGGAATTTACCTTTCCCATTCGGGTGACTTAGGCTCTTAATGCCCATCTTCTCACCATAATGCTTCAAAGAAAAACTCAAGTCAAACAAAAGTTACATATATAAATAAGCATTGATAGTTTTTGTTAAGTGTCCTTACTCCTACTGGAGTACAAAATGGCCTTCTTGTCATTTAATCAACATTAGAAAGGATTATCATTTTCAAGTTAAAGAATTCTCAAAATCAAGGTTCACAATTTTATTTTCCCTTTAGCTCAAGTCCAAAAAATGGATAACAAAATATTAACTACCATTTCATATGAACAGGAATGTAATTGCATAAAGTATAATGCTGGAAACATGCAACTAGAAAAGAAATATCTAGTCACCATCAAGGTTCAAATAACACTGCATCAAAGTTGTAGTAATTGGTTTGTATTGTGCAAGCCTTAGCATTTGGACCTAGTTGAATCTTCTTATTCTCTACTAAGAATGACCCCCCTCTTGGGATAAGGCACATGTACCATTTTGGTCCTACCATTGAGCATCTTGGTGTTAGAGTGTCTGCTCAGCAATAGACAAGGTTGAGGATACACCTCCACCAACCTTCTCCCTATTAATTGGCACCACCGACCTCTTAGTGATCCATTTAGGCAAGCATGCCTTTAATCTACCTTGGCGAAGGATTTAGTTGGGCAAATGAACAACCCGATCACCACCATTCGATTTGCCAATCATGTCATTTTTCCTTAGTTCTGATTGATTTTGCAAATTTATTCATCTGTCCATTTCATAAGGACTACACCATCATCTTAGCCCTTCCCGACTATTGTGGATGATTCCTCGGTGTTTTTTTTTTTCTTTTTCCAGCTTACATTGTAAAATATTTAGTTATGCGATATAAATCTCATTCAACATTACATTATCAATTCCTCTAAAACAGTGTTGGGTCGAAAGTTCAGTGTCGAACTCAGAGCTCTGATACCATACATAACATCTACTTCTTCCGAGTCTTAACTAACATCATATCATATCAAAGAATATAGTTAATACTTCATATTCATAGGAAGATAGTTATAACAATTATATTCATGTGAATGAGATTAATGGTTTCAAAACAGTTAAAAGAAAAATTTCATAACTAACAATTTGAAAACACCATCAATGATTTTAACAAGGGAAAAATCTACATACCGTAGAATTCAAAACCTAAATTCATCTAGAGACACTTCTGCAAAACCTAGGTTTATACATATATGTCGCTTAGGAACAAATAGCTATACCACTTTATTAAAACACCATTACCATCAAATACCACTGTATCATTTGGGACATCAAATACCACTGTATCATTTGGGACATCAAATACCACTGTATCATTTAGGACATTAAATACCACTATATTATTTAGGGCATCAAATATCAATGTATCAATTAAGGCATCAAATACCACTGTATCATTTAGGACATCAAATACAATCGTATCATTTAAGGTATTAAATACCGATGTATCAATTAGGGCATCAAATACCACTGTATCATTTAGGGCATCGAATACCACTGTATCATTTAGGGCGCAAATACCACTGTATCATTTAGGGCATCAAATACCACTGTATCATCCCTTCTGCTTCCATTGCTAACTATGGCAATAACATTTAGTTAGAAAATACGGTCATATTCATTATTCACATAAATGGAAGATTGAAATAACAATCCATCAGATAAACCTATCTCTTGCATATAGATATATCCCATGTTTAGTTGGAAGATCGACTGATCTAACTGGTTACCAATTACATTGATGAGAAAAGTTACTTTCATTAAAGGAAATAAATGAATCGATGATATAAATCAATCAATCATATCTTCTACTTGTATAAACATCATCAAAGTAAAATACCTGTTACCAACAAATGTTTAAATCTATAACTCATCTTTGTCTGGTGCATGTCTTGGCATCTTGTGGAGAGGAGAAACATTGTCAGGGGCTTAACCTCCCAACTTAGACCTTCAAAATATCCCCACAAATCTCATTCGAGAAAGGCATTCCCTACCCGGAATATACATGGAATACCTTGTCCAACCATTGAGCATCTTGATTCTTAATTCCACCACTTGACTTGGCAATATGGTACATATTGGACAAACATGGGCTTATTGAATAGTTCTTTAAAAATAAAGTTATCATATCAATTCTGATTTCTGTTTTGCATTATTGCAGAACTTCCTTTCCACCTCTTCATCCTCTCTCTTGGCCATCTAGCTGGGTTGAGTCTTGGGTATATGTTCATAGAGGATATCAATTCATTTGCTGAACTTAGTTGATGGAAGATAATATTTTAGTACTGACATGAAGCCATCGTTGAGACTCAAGGACTTCTTTCAAGAAAAATCGTAGGATTATAATTCAGAAATTAGAAGACAAGCTGAATCGAAAATGGAAACATAACATGACATATTCATTCGGTTTTAGACTCAACATGGTTAGATAACTTGGTAAGCTTGATCGAATGAACTATTCGATAGTCTTATTTCACTTCACAATCAAGCATTGAACGAATAACATTGGAAATCCTTGAAACTTCCTTGCATCTAGATTTCAGATGCAATAAATATACCAAATAAAGAATAAAAGCTATTCACATATCTTGATCAATGATGGATCTGAACTTGGTTAATCTCGATTGGCCGGCTCTCAAAAATCTAGATTGCCAACACAAATTTCAGAATACTAAGTCCCTTTGATAACAAAAACAGTAAGCTTAGATTCACTTCCAATATCGGCCCCATGAAGGAATGAGAAAATGAGAAAAGGAAGAATGGTGAAGGAAAATAGTATCGATGATAGCTACCAAACACACTATCGAGTTCAAATGTAAAACAATATAGAAGGCTTCAATTGAAGCCGTGACTCTTGATGGCAGTTATAAGAAAGATTATAGGTTTCTGGGTTCACCGATTCAAAAGAAAGAAAGTTGCCAAGTGTACTCATTGTCTCTCATAGAGACTTACAATTTTAAAAGAAAGAATTCGAATGACTCCTTATTAAAAGAATAACTTATAATTATGTATATATATTTGCATATATATATTATTTTTGAATGATGTCATCATACTATTATTGTGTCCAAGGTTATACCTATTCGGATACACATCTATATATGTGCATAATTTGGAAAATTTATTTTATCTTCATAGCCTACCAAAGTACACACACACACACACACACATGTATGTTAATAGAGACGAGCTTGGGTAATTTAATACCATGGTGGCATCATACCATTATACATATGTGCATTTATATATGTATATAATGAAATAATGAGGATACCAACATAAATCATCAAAGGTACAAATTTTGATTATGTTTTAAAATTTAAATGTTTTATATGTTATCCAAGTAGCTCATTGCATTGTCCAATGTACACTCTTGCTTGCCTAGTCGTTTACCCTTAGCCATTTTGATTCAAGATTCACACCTATTTGTTTAGTGATGGTGGTGCCCCTGTGCCCAATTCTTTTCTAACAATGCTTCCATCCCTTTAATGTGCTCCCTACAAGGAAATTCTCCACAATTAAATCATATTATCATAACAAGTTATTAATTATAAACGGTCATAATGGCTAGCCGCCTTTTCAATTCCCATGAATTCATGATAAATAATCAACTTCCCAAAATAACTTTAAAATATCATCATAATGGTTAACTAGCATTTCATCTTCATATGAAATTATAATAATTAACGATCTTACCATTTCACATGATTGTAACAAATTTTAACTGTCAAGTGACTTCACGTGAAACCTCAATGGCTATATGAACATTTTAAATTGGTCAAAAGTTGGGATGTAACAAAACCATTCATAACGTTCAAATTGACCAACAACAATACAATAGAGAGGAGTTGTTTGAGAGCCTTCATAAAGGGTTGTGTTTGTAGTCTCAAGTAGAGGTATATCATGGACGACGTCAACATCATCGTGATGATGATGACCATCAGTTGCGTCAGTACCAAATGTGTCATGGATCAATGTATTTGTGTCATCATCTTCAAATGTGTTTTCTGGCGTGTGATTGTCAACTTCCATAGAATCATGATCTTCAGCTTCAATAAATGGACCTCCATGTTCCTCCACTTCCAAAACCATATTCCCTGGGATGTGGTTGCTCATATCATGCCTTGCCTTGGGGAAATCGACCCATATAAAAACAACGAACATAAAGAAACCATGATCATGATCTCATCATCAAGTGATTTCATATGTATATTAATTGCTCAAGCAATATGATGAACAACTTACCAATGGACGATATTTGAACCCCCCTTCAATGTGACCATTGCTTGTACAATGTTTCTTAGCTGTTTTGATTAGGGGTCTTCTAGTGTTTAAGCCCTTACACCTTTTGTAGGAACAATAACATTTTCCATTGCCTTCTCTTTGAAAGTTAGACACCAATGTAGCGATTGTCTCACTATTTCGTTCTAATTCGCTTCTATTATCTGACAGGATCCTACTTCACAGGAATCTCTTATTCTTTTACCCCAGTTCAATTGGTTGTACTTGCTAGATCTATCATTGATAGCCATTTCACCAAATGAACATCCTTTCATTGAATTCTAAGGGTCCTAGAAATCATTGAAAATAATTTTTTGAAATTGTATCTTGAAATAAAACTAGCCATTTGTAATAGTTATATTGAACACTCAATTGAGTCTGTATGTTGTCTTTGTATTCTTGACATTCATGTGGAAAATCTCGTTTTTTCACATTCTAAATGTAAAAGGTGCATATATATGTACATTCACCATCTAGTTTGTGTAAACTTTTATAAATATTTAGTCTCCCAATTCTAAGCATTGAGCTGCTATAATTTTTATATTAAAATGACTTTTAATATACTTTTCACATTTGTCAACACGTATGCTCCTAACTCTACTTCTTTAATTAATATTTCTTCAGTTAATATTGCATTATGATTCTCTTTTGAAAAATGTTAAAATTTTTCAAGCCAGAAAACTTAATAATGAGGACATATTGCAACATAGTCCTAATAGAGTTTCTTATAACATTGAATTTATTGAGTGATGGATCCAAACAAAGAATTGGCGGGATGACTTCGTAGAACCTCCTTAACAACCCTAGATTATTAAGGGAAAAGTATTCAAGGCCAATAAAAAAAATTCATTTTGTAGATTATAAACATGGTTCATTTTTCAATAGGCTTTTTGGACAAATTTTAATAATTAATTTTTTTATATTATTCAAATTTTATGACTCCCCTTTCAGAATGGATCCATCATGTTTGAGTTAACAAGATATTAAGCTCTTATGAGTTCCTCATTTGAAACTTATTTTGTTCACTTGGTTTACCAGGTTTGATTTATCCTTCAAAGGTTTTTTTTTGATGTTTTGGATGCTTGCTTTGAAGAACAAATGCAAATAAAAATAAAATATGGAAGTATCATGCAACATATAAACAATATCTTTATCGTACCTATGTTATTGCAAGCTGATGTAGGTTTTTATAGAGAAAGGTTGCTGCCTGATCTTCCTTCTCCATTGTTAAAGATCACTGCAGAGACCTAAATCACAAGGGCACAACAACAAACAAAATATATATTCACTTCTGAATCCTTAAAAAATGAATGAATTAAAAAACTAGGGCATAGCTTAGATTGACACAATTTTAGAAGTGGGCATGTTAGTAGAAAGAAACTATAAAGACATTGTCTATAGATGAAGGTATGAAATAGATGATTTTGGAGTACTCTGTATAGACAGCATTCAATATGCATATATCATCATCCGAGATCAAATTGCCCCATGTGAATTCCACAGCCAACAAAACCCTTCCTTTTCCTTTTCCCTTTCTTCCTTCTCGTCATTGTTAAAGATCACTATAGAGACCTAGATCACAAGGGCACAACAACATACAAAATATGTATTCACTGCTGAATCCCTAATAAATGATTATTATGAACTAAAATGAGCATGCGAGTAGGAAGAAGCTAGAAAGACATTGTGTATATCTAGATACTCACCATTTTGTATGCACGTATCGGTCCTAGCTAGGGCAAGATACACCAAACGGACGGCAGGAGACAAACTCATGGCAAGAGACAAAATCTATATTCACTCCTGAATCCTGAATGAAATGAATGAATCAAATAACCAGGTGGGGGCATAAACAATAACAAAGCCATCTGCAGATTTTAGCCCTTCAACAACAGTTTTACATGTTCATATTGATTGCAAATGTTAGCCACAGTCTTTCATATTCATGCGCGCTGCGAATTTGGGAATGTTTTTGTGTTTCACGTGCTCGACCTTCGCAGAAATATGTTTGGGAACTATGGTTTTGAGATCTCATTTCTTTTTTTCCTTATATTTGTGCTGCCGTCGCAATATTGACAACGCTGTCGCAATATCGACGCCGTCGAGCATAGTCCCTCGCAAAATGGCCCCTAATGTTGTAGTGGATTGTCTGTGGAGAGGTTGAGTGATCTTATCTTTGCTTATTAGAACCTCTGTCTCAGGACCAAACAAATTTTGGACACTAACTCCTCTCCGATCACTCTAATGGAGTTTGATCCGAAGTCTGAGTAGATCACTAAGTCTACCGATCCTGACTTTATCAAGGAGGACCATGAGTGGGTTGACCAAGCAGACAGAGAGGTTGAGTTTGTGGCTATGGGAGATGAGGATAGAGTATGATCAAGCACAACTAATGTTGATCATTGAGGCACCTCATTGATGGAGACTATGGCTACTCACTCATCTAAAACCTACCTTAGATGCCTTTTTAGGAGGCAGACAAACTACTCTGAGGTTGAGTTTGAGCTAGAGGCTGAGCCATAGACTTTTTTTTGTTTATAGGTACACATGTTTGAGAACATTTGAGGTCATGGATATTCATTGATTTTTTATATATTTGACAGTATTTGTAATTTTATATGTCTATGTTTTCTATTTCCTTCAACCACAATTTATGTTTGTACTTATGTGATGGATGTATGTTTATGTATGTAATCAAATTAGCTTCTATTTGATGGTGTTATTGTGCCTTTAAGCTCTATTCAATAATGGATGCATGGAACAAGTTTCAAATTGTTAAAAATCTCTTAACTTTTTAATATCCTAATGTATATTTGTCCCAACTTTTTCACCAACAAATTTCAAAAAACAACATATATCTTTTTGCAAATAAAACCAGCAATATTAACCAGCAAAATGCTCATATTAAGATCTTCAGAAAATGTTATTGCATCATAAAGCAATGATTCAATAACCTTAAATATGGTATTACAGTCAGATTGGAAATACTAAGAAAGAACATGTATGTGCATTGTGAACTCCGTTTCAAATCCATTAGAAAGCTGAACCGAGTTTGCGTCTGATAGAAAAGAAGAGCCTGAAGGTTTCCATCCTTAGGATCATGAAACCGAAAGCAAAGCTTCCACTTCCTCAAAGCGAAAACTGAAAACAGTATCCAAATCCAAGCATGCTGAAATGAGCTATTCCTCCCTCTTTTAAGCACCATTCAATGACTCACCACCTTCCCCTGCCTGTCTCTTCATTTCTATTCTCTTTTCTTTTTAATTTGACCTTTTTCCACTTAGAGAGTAATTCACCATATAATAATAAAGTGTAATGAGCCTTGCTGGCTCACTCTGTCAGTATGCTGAGAAGTCTTTGTTTTTTCTGTTTTGAGTTTTTGAGTATTTATGGTTTTTTTTTTTTTGAGTTTTGTCAAATATATAGGAAAATGCTAAACTTAAATGTAAGAATGGAGAACCAATTCAACTCGAACTTGATTGTTATAATTCACTTGCAAATATTTGCAAATGCACACACACATATATATGCAATGAATTTGTTTAAAGAACTTGTTGAAGAATGAAGATGGATTACAATTTTCAGCAGTATATATTTAAGTCCACGCCAAGCTCTATAACAGATTGCAGCCTTTGTATAGAATTTTCTGCCAGAATTTGGAATGAAACACTGCTATAATACCATAACCGCAGCCTGCGGGGAAAGCCACGCCACACTATGTGGCCGATTGCATATGGAGTAATTCAAACACTGCTATGGCAATATTAATTGCAGCCTCAATAAAATACTCCCAACAACATTAATGCTGATGAAACTTTGCAGAAAATCTAGACGCCAAAATAGCATATCTTCCTTACTCCAAATATCAGCAGTAGTAATTGATAAATCCTCAATTAAAATACCTTTACTCTCAGATTGGAAACACAGACTAGAATCAGTAAGAAGCACAATTCATTGGCAATGAAAGCCAATTCAAAGTGCAGTCCAGAAATGAGGAAATCTTCAATTCCTCCAAACCCCATGCCAAACTCTTGGAATTTTACCAATTTCAAATAACAAGCATAATGAGATGGATTGGTCCTTGGAAGGCATTATATTTATAATCATTTTAATGGAAAGGCTTCTTAACACTCAACGCCAAGATTCTTCGTGAGCACAGTTTTCACTTAGATGCCCTTTGCATTATACTTAGGTACATATTTGAATAATAACATCTATTAACCTTTCTTGCCTCAAAAAATGACCTTTTCATAAATATCATGATACTCTGACACGCAAGGTCATTGTTTCTTGTGCCCAAGATTTAAAACTTTTCAACTTGGTTCCAATGAGCTATGACACTAAGGTGACCAATATACAATACCAACAAAATTAGCAACCTTAGCGCATTTAATAAAATAATTATCATAATTCACCCGTCTTGCGAATATGATTGAAGAAGCATCAGAGTCAAAATCTGATAGCACACAAGTAATCATGATGAAAAACGATGAATGAACCTGATAGGGCAACTTACTAAAAATAGACTCTCCCTCCAAGATTCTTGGAGCCCAAATCAGAACCTAAAAATAAAAACTGAGAGCATCATTCAACTCCTCTAACTCATCTGAGCTCATTGGAACCATTCGTTGACTTGAAGCCAAAACTCACAATTTTCCACTGGAGAGCTAAACTCCAAAACAAGGTCCTCTAGTCACGAGTCTCAACCTACAAGGACCCAATGATAGGCTAAATCGATTAACTCTGATGCAATTCCAAAATGGGGACATTACATAAAGTGGACTTATTAAGATACACTTTAATTTAAAGGTCACTTTATTAAAACTATGTAGTCTTTGTGCATTAAAAAATAACTAGTTGAACTCTGAAAAGCACTTGTGATAGCTCATCGAAAAGGGCTCGTTGAGGCGCTTCAAGTCCAACACTAAAAACACTAGAAATGCGGATCCCTGCCAACTTACTACAAATATTAAGTATCTGCAAACCTTGTTATCACAACTCCAATATGCTTGAAAAATAGAAGATGCCAAAGTCGTATCTCACACTAATCCTTGCAAAGTCTTAGTTAGCCCATGAGACCATGGTGAAAAGGGCTAATAACGTTTTTAGAAATAATGGCTAGAAAAAGGGGACACTACAATTTTATGGTTTTTTCATTATGCCGAGTAGTTGCTGAGTTTGAGTCTAGGAACTTTGCATACACCAATGATTTAACAATTCCGTGGTGGTGAAGGTTTTCTTTGGCATTATACCTGACATGCAAAGAAGTATGCGAGCTCGTGTTTTTGATTGAAAGCTCACTTCTTTGCCATTGCCTTACAAGATGTAAAAAATTGTCTTGGGGCAAATAAAAAGGGTTGCCAAAGGAATAATTATTCACTTGTACCAAAAAACAAGAGGATGTTGACATGACTTTTATAGATAAAGGCTCTTGTACAACCCCTTGCCAAGAGAAGTTTGTAGAGACCTTCTAGTGGCTTCTCTCACATGGCTGGCCAACATCCTTTCATGTTAGCATCCTCGGAAAAAGAAAATGTTTAGTTTTTGCAAAAAAGAGGCCCATTGGACAAGGCCTTCAAAAATGAAATGAAGGAGGTTGCACATCAGAGCATTGCTTGTTGCATTTATAGCAGTGGTTTTCCTTTCAAGATTGTTAGATTAGCCTATTGGAGGGATATGGTGAAGACCCTTTGCAATACACCTTTTGATTATGCTAGTCCTAGGCATGAAAATGTGTGAACCACCTTATTGGTAGAGGAGAACATTTTGGTAGAGACATCGTTGAGAGCAATCAAGGATAAATGACCTAAAAAAGGTGTGTCATTGTTTTTGATGGATGGGAATATTGCAAAAATAGACAATTTCTGTAATTGCCACCCACAAACTTTTCAAAAATTGCATGAATTGAAAGTGACACTACATTGCAATGTCTTCCACACTTTTTGGTCACCTAGATCCCAAAGTGGGTAAGTTGAGAGCATAATACAACGCTTCTGACCACACAACTATCTAATTGATGCAATTACAAAGTATTGGTGACAAACCAAACCAAGCATGTAGGCGGCATAATCAGTCTTATCTACACCTCTTCAATGGATTGCATGAATACAATTAAGGATACTAGTAGAATGTCTAAGCTTGACTCCTACTATAATGGTTTATATCAGCTCATTCAATGCCAAAATGAGCTATATTGGCACAAATGGTGGATTGTGAAACGCAATTAGAATTGGTAGTAAAACATCCATTTTTACAATATCATTTGCATGAAAGTAGATAACAAACTACTTCAACTTGTCTAGTAGCGGGTGGTTACAATGAAAACCACTTGTTTAGTCGGGCAAGTTTTAACAAATTAACTAAATCAACTTATTTGTAGTATTGGCATCGAATGTTACAACTGAAAATGCATGAAGGGAATGATTTCCTATGGTATGCCCATCCAAAGCTTACAAATATATTGACATCATAATCAGCATAATAAGAGGATTAGTTGCTGATAACAAGTGTGTAATGTCCCCATTTTTTGGTGAGCTTTTGCGAATGGTTGAGTCAGTTCATTATAGTGACCCTCATGAGCCGACAGGTGGATTAGGGGGTCCCAGTTGTGGACTTACTATTTATAGTAAGTCTATTTTTGGTAGTTGCCATTTTTGGCAGTGCAGTGGGTGGCTCTGGCTATTGGATGTGGTTATCAATTGTGTGAGCTCATATTAATTAATTAATTATTAGAGCTGCATTATTATAATAATGTCATTAAGAGATATTATTAAAAGAGTTGTGTTGGAAAGTTTTTGGGGTTGAGTTCTTTTGGGAAACTTTTGCCAATAAGGGATTATAAATACGAACTCATTGCATTGGAAAAAGGCATCCGATTGCATTTTATTTGCTTTTGTGTCTTTGTGACTTTTCTGAGTTTTTGGATCTTGTGCCCTTGCTGAGATATAAGGGTCTGAAGCTGGAAGTGAATTTGAATCACTGCTGAGGTATAGTTATTCAATTTTGAATACAGGATTGATCTTGAGTTGCTTTGTAAATTGTTGTTAAGGTAAAATGATTTGCCATCACTTCCTTACTGTTATTCAGTGCGTCTATGGAAGGATTCAATTACTGTGATTGAGAAATCGTTTATGACTGAAGAAATCCTAGTAGTCTGGGAAAGAATTTTGGTTGTACATTGAAATATAGTACCTGCGATTTTGATTTCAGAAAATCAGTGTGCACTGTGGTGCTGTACAAAATTAAATATCACTTTTCTAATACATTTATTCATCATAGATATCAAGGCTGGATTGTTCAGAGATTTGATTGGCTACATCGTTAATTAGGCAAAATCTATTTGCATTGTTTTAAGAACTCCAACTGGTTCAAACTCCACAAACACTAAATTCTTTTCAATTTTAGATGTTTAACATTTTGTCAAACACTTTGCATGAACCCTTTATCTCGCTGTCTTTTATTTTCAGACTGTATTTGCTTGCTTGAAATGATTTTACATGAAGTTTAAATACTTGCAAATGATTACTAGGAAATCTAGGCAAAGATGAAACACAAATGCAATCCTTTTCAACCATTTGAATGCATACATATGATTTTTACATGTTAAATGTGCATCTACAACCAATAGACATTTTTCAAACAATTGGCATGCAATCTAACTTATTAAATAGAGAACCTGGATTGCCCTTGGTGTTAGATTTGTTGTAGTTGAGATAAAAGGAAAATTCCACACTAAGAGCCCATTTGATTGTTGGAATACAACTGGATCAGGAATAGGAAATTAGAATATGTTCTGTATTCTCTGTTTGGTGCGCCAAATTGGAATTGGGAATAGGAATACATATTCCCATTTTGCCCCTAAAATGAGCATATGTCCATTCCAAAAAATACTTGTTATTGGAATAGGCCATTCCTATTCTCAATTTGACCTTCCCAAGTTATATAGTGTTTTCAGGTCCGTGGTAAGTGTTGCATTTGCATCCTTCACTTGTGCTGCATGGTGCAATGCTGTTCTCTTCTGGCCGTCACATTCTGGCGTCCATTAGGAGTGTCGCTTGACCAGAGGAATCAGTTGCATGAATCCACTTTTGACTTCTTGTCTTGATCGTTCCACTAGTTTCTTTATCGTTCTGCTATCGCCTTTCGATGCAGCTATGTGCAACAAGGCCCTCCCATGGTCGTGCCTTTCACAACATAAAAAATGTGCACAGATGAAGAAGTAGACTCCATTATATTGCAAAAGACCCTCTGAATCACAATCCCCTTTCATTGTGCAATG
This sequence comes from Cupressus sempervirens, assembly GCA_028749045.1. Taxonomy (NCBI): domain Eukaryota; kingdom Viridiplantae; phylum Streptophyta; class Pinopsida; order Cupressales; family Cupressaceae; genus Cupressus; species Cupressus sempervirens. Next base: position 334,932,699 of record CM053790.1, read on the forward strand.
AAGAATGTTTGTTGTCGAATATATTCTGACGTCAAATGACACTAGCGTATGAACTGCCATATGTTTGTTAAAGTAGGAGAAAGACTTGTGTGTGAAGCAAGGCATAATGGAAGTGCGTATTTTGTTTGTCATCCACCTCAGCTGGGAGCACATTTTACTTTCAAAATTCATTGCATGGTGATCAATTTGTCATTTGTGTTCAGGAATAGTAAATCACCCTCATACTCAGCTGCTGTAAATCAATATGTTGACACACATTTGGGGATTATGATTGTTGTCAACTTCTTTTTATTCACTTCTACATGATTCTTAATCATCATAATGATGAAATTTGTTGTATAATTCAAACTAGATTTGGTAATTAATATGCCTTTATTGCTTTGATTGAGATAATCATGTACTATTTTATATTTTTCAGATATGGACTTCAGTATACAGTAAAACCTTACGGTTTTAAAATGCATTCATATCGATCAGTCTTGTCAAATTTTGATTGCAGCTTTCAGCTATGTATGACAGTAAACATGAGTAATGTATTATGTTCCACTTAGTGATAAGTTTTATACAATTGTTATGCTATTGTTTTTCCACTTAAACACCCACTTGCAATGATGCCAGGACATGTGCAATTTAGACTGTTACTCTTGTAGTTACTATGAGATGTACTTCATTCTATGATAAACAAATGTATTACATTATCCCAATTCATATAAAAGTCGCAATTGTGATAGGCTAATGTTCACTGCTTTCTTATCCTTCCTAGCTTTTGCAAGTACCTGTTTAACATACAGGTGAATGCAAATGATTGTATTAAAAACTCTCTGTTTCTGGTTCAATTGCTTACTATTTTTGGCTTTTGTGAATGAGTCTGCATTGATATTACATTCAGAGAGTGGTAGCAAAAAGAATGATTTTAAGGCTTTTTCACGGAGTAAGCAGATAGTATTGGCTGCTTTTGATTTCAATTGTGAATGTTTTTTCAATGGGCATTTCAAATGACATTGGTGTGATATCCTTTGTGCAAGCTAAAAATATAAACTTAACCTTATTCAAATTCCACTTTTGTACAACCAAACATTGGATTAACATATTCCCAATCAAATTCTAGGTGAACCAAACGGGATTGGGATTGTCCTTTCCCATTCTCATTTTCAATTCTAATTTCCAATTCCTATGCCTGCAACCAAATGGGCCCTAAGAGTAAGAACCATACAATGCTGCACAATATAGGAATACAAATTGGCCTATGATCACAGGCTAAATTTAAACAGTCCCAAACACCAACTGTCAATGCTGCCCAACAATATGATATTGTGCAGATAGTAAACGTCAATTTGCAGCTCTCTTCAATTCACCTTCAAGCCATAGTAGAAACAATAATGTAGGTTGAATGTGAGGTGTTCAAATAAGTAAACCCTCTGATAATAATAGCAGCAATTAAATGCAAAATTGGTATACTTCGACACCGATTAATCAACTGAAGCCCAATAGCAGATATAAATTTCATAAACTCACAGCACCGAAGTCTTCTGACAACAATAATTACTGTATGGAGGACATCTGCATCTCAGATTGCCAAAATCAGAATATTTTAATCCACCATACCTCAGCAGTGGATAACACAAATAAATTCACTTCTTAGCTACAAAAATCACACTAGGAGAAGTCACAATCTCCGATCCAATCCGGCAATGGATAGAAACTCACAACTCAAAAACCCTCATGAGAGATAATCAAAAGCAAAATAGTCAATTAGATGATCTATTTGCTTCACGAAACCACCTTTTATAATGCACTTGACTTCACCAACACACCATTAATTAGATGCTTCCATTAAATTCTTTTATTAAATAACTTTTCTAGCACATGGTTTCATGAAGACGCTTTTCACTTAAGAGGCTTCAACTTTTAAATATAATAACTCTTCCATGTTTATATTTAAAACTTGACTTAGGCATAATTAATTAATAAATGACCCCTTCCAGTGATGACTACCTTGGTCTCCACCTCTGTTAGTGAATCCGGGTCGCTCCTTCGCTATTGGGTCAGGGCTTAACTCACTCCCTCTGTACTGGGCCTTGCTAGTGAAATTATAAAGTTAAATTATAACTTTATAATAAGCCATTTAATGAATTAATAATAATTTGGCCACTAAAATAATAATAACTCCCAAAATACTTATCCTTTAAATATGCCATTTGAAACATGAGTCACTCCTATTATTTCCCCATGTGATCAAATGCACTTTCAAAAAATAGAAAGGGCCCCTCTCAATCGCCACCCGACTTGCCATAAATAGTAGGTGCATGAAACAAAGCCCAAACGAAGTCCAATCTGAGTCAAATGAAAACCAAATTGGAATGTATTGAATTGTGAAGAAGACGAGACCCTCCCATAGCCAAGCCTCTGCCTTAGAAGACCGTCTATCCACAATGATTAGCCTACGAGAATCACAATAATAGGCTAATACCTCAGAGTCTGATGGTGTAAAAAATGAGGACATTGCAATTGTGCTCAAGACTTTAGCATTATAAATAGTGATAAAAAGATTTGCTTGCTAAGTGTTTGTTAATATGTCAACCTTATCAATGGGTAAGGAAATTGATGTTGATAAAATTAATTTGGTTAAGCCATAACCGAAATTGGGTTATTATAATGATATCAGAGTGGTTTCCTGCCAACCTGCAGAAATTGGGATCAGAATTATTTGATCAGTGATTTGTTTAGGAGTTGATTATTTGTTTGGTTTGACATTTAGTAGTTATGGATGGAGACAGGAGATTCATTCTGGGTAGACATTATACCCGCTGAGGGTGTACTTGACCACCTAGGTATGAAGAACTTATGATACAGTTTGGTCCTCTGAAACAGTTGAATGTGTTAATAAATGAGTTGAATCAAAATCATGAACAGATAATCTGATTGATTTCAAATTCGAGATTTGAGCAAAGCGTGATATCGCTCTTTCGAAGAGAGAAATGTGATGATACAGCGGTGGCTACAAATGTGCGGGATATTTCTTATGAGACACCGCATCAGTTGGACATAGTGGATGTGGATTGTGATGAGAATACATATTAGGTTGAGTTGGATGATGCAGTTGTTGGCATGAGTTCCCAGGATCATGCATTTGATGGCAATGCAACAATAGTGGGAGTAGAAGCATGTGATGATACAATCATATTGACAACTGCTTCTGTGCTTGTTGAGTCATCCATTGAGGAGTTTAGTGATATGCATGTGGTTGTTGATGTGTGTTGTGATGATAGGGCACATGTTGATGATTATAGGGTGAATGATGTCGAGACAAAGTCATGTTATATTACACATTAATTCAATCTTAAGATTCACCTTATGAAAAATCCGTTTTTTGAGATTGATGTTAATCGCTTACCTGAGTGGAGTTGGGCTCAGTTTTCACCATCTGAGATCCGGTTCAGTTCTCTATTGTGACAATTGGTGATTTTTTTTTGTGTCTACAAATTTTGATGTGGCTACACCTATTGTTGATACTGTTGGCATGAATGCATATGGTACTCCTGTAACTATATCATTTTCAGGGATTATTGATGATGATCAGGATTCTAGTCCAACATATATTATGTCGGTGGATACAGGGAAGAAGAGGATGCTAAGATCTTCTTTGGAGTTATCGTTTGGTGATATCCTGACTTCCTCATCATCAGCACAAGTTTTGGGTGCTAAGTTGTAGGACATGTTGGTCCTGATGATGGTGATATGCAATTGGTTCAATGTCGACAGGAATGTTACACACTTCTTCATTTGGGATCCAAGTGGCAGTTGGAGTTCACTGTGTTGCCGGATTGCTCGAGGACAATCAATCTCAAGGACAAAAGGCTGCAATGTCCCCATTTTTGGCAAGCTTCCGCGGATGGTCGAGTCAGTTCATTATAGCGACCCTCGTGAGTTGAGAGGGTTAGTAGGGGCTCTCAGTTGCGGATTTACTATTTTCAGTAAGTCTGTTTTTGGCAATGCAATGGGTGGCTCTAGTAGTTGGTGGCCACCCATAGTGGATGTGGTTATTAATTGTGTAAGCTCATATTTATTAATTAATTACTAAAGTAGCATTATTATAATAATAATATTTTATTATAATAATGTCATTAAGAGATATTATTAAAATAGCTGTGATGGAAAGTTTCTGGAATTGAGTTTTTTTGGGAAATTTTGCAGTTTCTGTAGTTGAGTTCTTGTGGGAAACTCTGGCCGACAAGAGATTATAAATATGAGCTCATCTCATTGGAAAAAGGCATCTGATTGAATTTTATTTGCTTTTGTGTCATTGTAGCTTTTTTGAGTTGTTGGTTCTTGTGCCCTTGCTGAGATATAAGGGTCTAAAGTTGGGAGTGAATCCAAATCACTGCTGAGGTATAGTGATTCAATTCTGAATATGGGTTTGATCTGGAGTTGCTTTGCAAATTGTTGCTGAGGTAAAATGATTTGTCATCACTTCCTTAATGTTATTCACTGTGTCTAAGGAAGGATTCAATTACTGTGGTTGAGAAATCATTTTTCGACTGAAGAAATCCTACTGGTCTGGGAAAGAGTTTTGGTTGCACATTGAAAGTTAATACCTGCGATTCTGATTGTGGAGAATCAGTGTGCATTGTGGTGCTGTCGTTCCATCTTGTACCAGTGTTAGAACATTCTCAGGGCCTGTGTTTCTTTTTCCAGGCCCGTGTCACCTTTTTGAAGGCCTGTGCTTCCTTATTCAGGTTCTACGTTAGATATATTGGGCGTCTAAAAGCAGATTTGTGACCAGTATATAATCACCTATGACCTGCAATTATTATCAGGAGGGCTGCGCCTGATATCAAAAGGATTATGTGTATGATGCTGGGTCAGTGTTGGGCATTTTGACTGATATTGTTATTGATGAAAGTAGCATCCAGCTTGGGGAGAGTCTATGGTCTGTTCGCCCAATTCTGGAGCTGTACATTGAGATGGGAGGAAGGAATCCTATGGATCATTAGCCGCTTGAGAGCTTTGATTCATTTACCAGTTTCCATTTCCTTGATTGTAATTTTCACTTGCATGCAATCAAAAAATAAAGAGTTTCATCTGGCTTTAGAAACTAGTGCATGTTTCAATATTTCACTGTGGCAAATAAAACTGCGATGGGAGTGAAGGGTCATATCCAATTATAAATCATTTGTCATGACTAGAGCATAATTTCAGAATTACAGCAATCCTGTTGTGACATACTTAAATATCAGTTTTCCAATACATTTATTCATCATAGATTTCAAGGCTGGATTGTTCAGAGATTTGATTGACTACTCTGTTAATTGGGCAAAATCTATTTGCATTGTGCTCAAGACTTTAGCATTATATATAGTGATAATTAGATTTGCCTGTCAAGTGTTTTTGTTAAAATGACAGCCTTATGAATGGGTAAGGAAATTGATGTTGATAAAATTAATTTAGTTAAGCCATAACCGGAACTGGGTTATTACAAAGTGCTGATATGGACGTAAATGCTGAAATACCTCCAACGATATCCCAAATCATGAAGCTAGTTCACTCAACTGAAATAACAATGCTATACCTTGAAGATAATTGCTAGAATGCTTAGAGGCAAGTATAGAAACCACTCACAATCTTGGTTTCGTAATAGCAGGTCCAATATAGCAGTGAATACTGCTGCTGCAAGTCTAGCATCCAAGTTAAATCCTCAAACATCACTAAATCTAGTGAAGTCCATCCTCTATTTATGCCAAACACCAAGTAACATTCTCGATGAGACCCAAGGAGTGATAGCCACCATAAGAAAAAGGGGTGAATCATGCTCTATATCTCATGCTAAACCTACAGGTATGTAGTATTCATGAACAACAGGTATGGAAATACAAATGCTATCACATCTTAATAGAAAACAGCAAACCTTTTGCCAAACCTCATGAAAACTTGTTTGCAGATCTGGACGACCCCTTTCATCAAGGGAAAATCCTTGAAATCTAGGTGCATTGCTTCCGTATAGCGCACTCCACCACCCAGCTAGGTATGACCAACAAATACAATGGTACCACATGGCATAAATTTGCTTGCTATGCTCTCATAGATGCTAAGCCTGCAAAGACAAATAGAGGCATTGACAAACAACGAGAATCACATAATTTTTTTCAACTTCAATCATTCAACATGAGATGTATGTTTTAAACAGGAAATTATCTGACCCACAAGGATTCAACTCCAAAATCTTTCAAGAAACTCTCTCAAAACCTTAAGGTACTCTGTAAATATCTGCAAACTAAACACACCAAAAACATCTGTGGTTGGAAACAACAAACTAAACTTCATTTTGCACCATGGTTATTCCTGAAATGAAACCACACCATTCTAGCTAGCAATTGTCTTTTAAATACAAAACTAGAAATCTAAAGAGGTTTTTCGTCCTCAAAAGCTTCTGGATGCACTCCAAGCTTAATCCAACAGCATAACAAATATTAATTAATCAACATATCCACAAAACCCCTACACCTCCTTGTATAGCTTGTTTGAGGGAATAAACCAATTAAAATAATAATAATTCACTTTATCCCTCACAAAGACCTTTTTGAAATCTGATAGCATTTTATATGCAAAGGCTCCCTTATCTATGCATCCTACTCTTATAAGAAAATTAATCACTTTCCATGCTATTACACTAAGTTTCCTTTTATTATATCTGAACATTAGGCAACAAGTAAAATATGAATTAATAATTCAATGACTAGATGAAGTTGCAGAGAGCTTCGAAGCTGCATTGAAATCAAATTATGATCATATTAATGCAATTCTCAAGTCTTGGGATGATGACAAAAGTCAACTGGCCAATTTTCTAAAAATAAATGACTTCTTCAAGATGTTTGGAAAACATGGTAAAGGTCAGAAACTAATTCAGAAAAAGCATCACTAGACTCAACAAAGCTACATGAGCTCATTGTCATAAACCAAAGTCATTAATGACATACCTAGAACGCTCCAAAGAGTTTGAAGTTCTATTCAACACAGCACAAAACCTTTTGAAGAACTTGAAAACTGAATAAACGTTTACAAATCAATATTGCTGAAATTCGGGGTTTTACAATTGATTGATGGTATAGTAGTTCCTTATAGGGGCAATGTTTTTAAAGGTTGTGGATTATGAGGCGCAATTAAAAAGTTCAAGTTTCATTGCCAATATCCTCATAGACTAATTGAAATGTTTGAAAATGTTTCCCAAGTCATAATATACAATGCTAAAAATTGTAGGTCAGCTGGGTCTATAGTGGAGCATAGATATAATCACGTTCTTTGGATGCTATGTCCAACATACTCACCCAGTTTTATATCACAAAAGATTGACACACAAATTGAGTGGGTCAAGCTAATCTACATGGAGGGTGGGGAGATTCAAGCATGTGTGACTAATCATCGTATGTTAGAGGGCATGTTTAGGATCTTCTTCAAGTTGGAGTTGTTGAAGGTAGTTTAATTTTTATTTTTTGACATTTTAATTTATTTATATGTGATCATTTTGTATTTTTTAACAATGTTAGGTTGTCGAAACTCAATTTGCATGTCAAATAATTGTCTTAAGATGACCAGTGAAGGTGTAGGAGACTCTACACTCTATGGTCATGAATAAACTATGGAGTATGTGGAGTTAGTCAGGCAAAAAAAGAGCCCAAAAAGTTAAAAACATTGATACTAGATGATGAGTGGTTGGCTTGTGTAGAATATGTTTTGAATTTCATTAAGCCCATCAAGAGCATGATTAGGTACGTTGATATTGATCATTCACATTTCGGTGGAATTTGTTATGGCATGGATTCCATGGTGGAGAAAATAAGAGCAATAATAGAAGTCAAGAATCATGCCCAATATAAATATCTTTTAAATTTGGAAAAGATTTTTAATGACTGATGGAATAAGATGACCACTCTCTTACATCTCTAAGTATTTTCTTTGTTGCCAAACTATATAGTAAAGAAGTAGTTTCATTGCTGCAAAGGGTGCCACCATATAGGAATTGGGGGGGTGTTGTCAATTGCTATAAGGCCGCATATAGAAAGTAAAATAATAACCAATTGATATTCAATATTAAAAAAAGGAGAGGAAAATTCCTTAAATTAGCAATTGCATGATCATTCCATGATGCAATCAATCAAGAACTAAAGATAGAACAAAAAGTTACTAAACTAACTAAACTTAAGAAAAAAAACACTACTACAAATTAACAAACTTTAAAGAATGTTAATTACATGACTATTATACTACATATTACAATATTACTCTAATATCTTCCCATACTGTTCATTCTACTAACTACCCTATAGAAGACTTGACATAATATGCAAGTCATTTGGCTGGGAATACATAGAAGGCTAACTTATCTTTAGAATGCTCTATGACATGAGACTACAAACCCTCCTTGGTTTGAATTCTGATCAACCAATTGCTTTCTATAGAACTTCTATTTATCAACATGTACAAAAACAAACTGAGTGTCTTCCAACATGATGCTGGGTAACCAAGCCATCCCTCTTGTTAACTAGAGATTGCGAAGAACTTCTCAATAAACTTCAATTTTTGTTAATAAAATCTCAGCCAAAAACTTTGAAACCCACAATTTTGCTAGATATCATCGAAAGGAGCTGCTATAAAACAACATTGTGATTTTGTGGGAAAATCACAGTAGAACATGGGGACATGCACCGCCCCCCCCCCAAAAAAAAAAAACCCCTCAGTTTTCAGTATGGGATATCCTAGGTAGGGACAGGTCCCTCTACCACTGCTCAACCTCTACTAGAATGTGGGGATGGCCTAGAGTCCCCTAGGTGTCTTTGGGAATTTTATAAAGCTCACGTACCAAGACATTTAAAAAGTGTTTTTTTCTAAATTTATTTTAAAATATTTATCAACAAATCAGATATATACCTAATTTTGGCTGATTGAAGTATTAACCTAATATCTCCTAAGTTAGATTATTTCTAGTCTAATGGTCACTCCTTGATATTGTAAATATCCTTTATAACAAATTCTTTCTTTCTTTTATTTCCATGTTACTTTTTAGAAATATCTCGTTTGTATTCTCTATAAGAACATTTCGTTCTTAGTAAATAATTCATTCAATATTCTACCAATTATTTACTAATATGGTATTAGAGTGGGTTGATGGGATATCATAAAATTTGTCAATTTTTTAAAGAAAAATTAGAGCCTCTTTTGATATCGATTTTTTTTCCAAAAATTTGTTTTTTAATTTTTTGAAATAAAAATTGTTGGAGGTGTTGGGTGGATATTTTGCAACTGACAACTTTTATAAATTCCGTTGCAAAACAAGAGTACTAGCCATGCGGTGTGAGACAAAGTCTCTTCTACCTTAAAGGGAAGGCATCCCCTTCTCACCATTCCTTGGTCCAACTCAAGGTAAATATGAAGTTTAGAGGTTCTTTTAAAGGGTGTTACTAATATTCTTTCCTCTTGTTTCAAGAAAGAATCCACTTACTCGCGGAGCGGGTAATGAGCAATATTGACCTTCTAACTACACTTCTATTTTAGAATTGAAAACAGTAATACCGATAAAGTCACACCAACTCACAGGCTGATTGAAAGCGTACCTTCTTAGATCTATGTCTATTTTTATATACTATAGGAATAACTATGAAGCATATAGACTCCTATGCAATTCTTCAAAGGTGAATCTCTACTATTGGGGTGCACAAACTTCCAGAGGTAGAAGATTTCTAAACTATAATCCTATAAGCTATTTCAGTTCACATACATTAAAGTTACTTAATTCTAATAAATTGCATGAATATAAGACTATAATACAAACTACAGTCACAACTTCTAGTTTGTGTCACAAAAATTACTTCTAGTCACAACTTCGACTTCAATTGCTTTTCATACTCACTTTGCTCTAATACACATACAAGACTAACATGAATAAAAGATAGTAGACACAAATTGCAGCCACAACTTCCAATTTGATTCACTACAATTGCTTCTCAACACAACATTGAAACAAATTGCTCTTTATATTCACTTTTCTTTCAAATTTGTGCTACAAAATCATAGTTGTGTTTGAACAAGTTTGGGAGAGCTCTCTTGCATATAAAAAGATGATTATTTACAATAAGGGCACTCCTTTATATAGGCAAAGGAGTGAGAGAAAAATAGAGAAAAAGGTGGGAGGAACTCAACCACCTTGACTAAGTCAAAAGATAAAGAAGACATTGAATAACATGGCTGAAGGTATGTATAATTGGGTTACATGCAAATGGATTACACGTAACATGTCTTTTGAGCCAAATGATGAAAATATTGGAGCTGTTGGGAGTTCCTATATTCTAATCATTGCATTCACTCTAATAACCGTGGTGGTGCTCTTTTGATAGCCTCCTGATTCTCTTTGATGAATTGTTGGTTGTCATTTGAAAACTTGATGTAATTAAGGTTTTTCTCATTTTGTAGTTGTCGTGAATTTTGACCATAGTAACATAGGGATGCGTCCCCCCTCTTTTTGCCCCACGTCTTGGAGACTTGGATGCACCGAGGACTTGGGGACTTCGTTCCCCCGTCCCCAACAATGCCACCAGATTCTGTCACCTCGGCTAAGGATGGGGGATGTCTAGGTGTTGACAATTTGCTGATTTGACTATTTATGTTCAATGTTCAATGTTCCAATGCAATACAATGTTCAAGTATTTACTTGTTTACATCTTTATATCTTATATTGCAATACATCTTTTCATAACTTGCATTTTAAGTACCTTATGTATAGTATACACAACCCCCTCCTGGTCCCCCACCACCATTACCCCTCGTCCCCCAACCTTCCCCAAATTAAGACCCCTTTTTCTCCCCATCCCAAAAATTTGTCCCCCTGTTCCGGCGTCCCCCAGAGTGGTGTAACTATGGAATTCTCCTTTATCAGGTTTGCACATTTTGGAATTTCCAACATTTTAAAAACCTTGTCAATGGTGTCCAGATGTAAACTCAAGACAACTTTCCCACCAACATCTTTTAACTGGTTTTATTAAAGTTATATTTGAAACAAATTTCTTGGTGCATTCCCACACGAACTCAAGTTCTAGGGCAGCAATTGGGAATGTGGAGACCAAATGAATATTGCTTTTTTTCATTCAAAGCATCTTCTTGATAGGATTTCTCTATTCTTTGAAGAAATTTTGACATTTCTTGACTTGAAGAGTTTGCTCAACATGAGAATTCTAATGGGATTGAATCCATGAGGGTTTCAAGATTTGGACAACGATGGCAGATCCATGGACGATAAGTGTTCTAAGTATGATTTGGATACCTTTTGAACACTTAGGTAGGCTGGAAATGGTACAAGCAGCTTCTATTTTGGGCAAACACGACCAAAATTGGGGTTTTCAAGGTGGATTGCATATGGCATAATGTGGATTTTGGCTTGAATGGACATGAATGCAAGTGGATGTAATTTGGAAGCATGTGGATAGGAGACTTAATGTTTAAAAGTAAGAGTTTTCCTCAAAATTGGGAATTGAGGAATGCATTTAGATGTGGTGAAAACTCACTATTTTTAACTTATGTAAATGTGTAATTATGTGTTAAAAGTCTGATTACATATTTGGGAAATGTGGAGTTGAGAAAATTTGGAAATGGAATGAATATGAAGGCTGGAAATGTAGATGGTACTTGCCTTCTTTGAGACAACTTTCATCATTTTCTTCACAAACTTGCTCTTTAAAAACACCAAAAACAAACAAACAAAGAAAAGAAAAGAAGAACACACCTCTTTCTTTGACACAAATGATGACTTTCAAATACTTCAATCTTGTAAGCAATTTTGTTTTTGAGAGGAAGAACCTTTTTGCATTTGCAAAAAATGAGAGTTTGAGTTTAACTTAGACCAAAAATCTAGGGCTTCAACCACAGTAACACGGGGATGCGTCCCCCCCTTTTGCCCCACGCACTGGGGATGGGGATGCACCAGGGACTCGGGGAGTCCGTTTCCCCATCCCTAGCAGTGCCACTAGATTCCACCAACTCTTTCGAGGATGGGGGGACTTCCCGACGTTAACTATTTGCTGATTTAACTATTTATGGTCAATGTTCGATGTTCCAATTCAATGCAATGTTCAAGTGTTTACTCTTTTACATCTTTATATCTTATATTGCAATGCATCTTTTCACAACTAGCATTTTAGGTACCATATGTATAGTATATACAATCCCCTCGGTCCCCTGCTGTCCCCAAATTAAAGTCCCTCTGCCCCCCCATCCCAAAAACTTGTACCCCGGTTCCCATGTCCCCTAGGGCGGTGTAACTATGGCTGCAACTAAACAAAATGGAAGATAGAGCAAAATAATGCAACAAGTAAGCAAAATGATCAAGAAATGCAAGCAAAATCCAAGTCTTCCTTAGGAGCAAGAAGAAGTTAAAATGGAAGTCTTCTCTCCAAAATCGGATTCCAAAATCGGATTTTTTAAGTGTGTGTGCATGTAAAGATCAAATGCCTTTGAAAAACTCAGAGGTCAGCCCCAAATTATGGTTTCTAAATGCAAATGCTTGTGTTGAGTGATGCATATGTTTTTGCAAATCCCCTCCTAAGTGCAGATTTCTCTTCTTGAAGTGCTTTGCATATTTGAAAATGTCTATTCAAGAGCAAATCGTGTTTTCCCAGCCCTAGCACATGTAATATTTTTGCATCAAATACCCAAATCAGGGTTTAGAGGAACAAATACATATGTTGGAGAAGATATGAATGTTTATCTTTTTCCTTTTGCCATTGAATTGGTTTCAAGAGGCCCTTTACATGCAATGTTTTCCCTAAAGAGGCCAAATCGGGGTTCACAAGACGAAACACATATTTAAAATATGTAATGAAAGTGCAATAAAACCCAATGTCCAAGCACAAATCAGGGTTTGGAGATGTCATTGCATGTGTAAAATATGATGTCTTTGCAAAAGCCATGTACTCCTTACTTGGACGCCTAGAAAGAGAGGAAAAATTATGTTTAAATATGCACTCGATGGTGAAAATTGGGGTTTGGAAACTCATTATACATATTTAAAATAACTCCGTTCCTTGCCAATCAGGTTTTGGAAAACTCATTCCATATTGAAAATAAACTCTCCAAGGCGAAAATGGGTTTTACAATGCATGTTGCATGTTTGCACATTGACCTTTCAATGCAAGTCGTGGTTTAGACATGCATTTACATGTTTTAAAAACAAGAAAAAAGGCGAATCTTGGTTCTTGGAGGCTTTTACATGTTTCAAAAACACGTATTTGGCAAATCATGGTTTGGAAAACCATTTGCATGTTTTATGTTCGCCTTCATATGTAAATCATTTTTCTCCAATGCATTTACATGTTTGTATATATAGCATGCACAGAGCAAATTGGGGTTTGGAAGTTGAAATGCATGTTCTAAAATGCATATAAAACTGTCCAACTAGTTGTTTTGGGGAGAAACTAGTGGTTTTGCTAGCCAAATTGTGGTTTGGAAAAGCAATTACATATTGCACAGTCAAAAAATGTAATTGACTTGCATTACTTAAAGTTTGTATTTAACACGTCTAATTGATTCACTTAAGTGATTCTCACTTTAGGGGGTCCATTACATATTTACGCTAACTTTTTTATGTGTTATGTGTAAATAGGTGCAAAAAGTGAGATTTGCGCTAAAATGGTTTAAGTTAAAACATTAAAGAAATTAGATTAAAAAGTGCACTACATAACTTAAGTCACTTAGGTTATGACTTAAAAATCACTAAGTGAAACTATATAACTTAAAAAACATAACACAGTGTGATTTTAAGTCATATATTTCAAAAACGCAACTCGACATCAAATTATAAGATATAATATTTTAAATATGCAAAGGGGGTTCTAAACCTTGCTTATGCATGCTCTTAAACCTTAATAACTTGACTAACAACTTCAATTTAGCCCGAAGATATCTTGGAACGAAGGTGTGATCGAAAGCAAGAGATGAAGGAAACAAAAAGCTAAAAGCAATCTAAACAAACACTCAAAAACACAAAAAAAAGACTTTTGAAGGCCTCAAAAATCAAGTATAGGCTAACAAACTGAAAAAACAAAAAGGACTTGATAAGAGCCTTCAGTAAAAAGACTCACTATATGGATTGAGAATAATTGACTGATCAATTTTTGCCAATCGAATGAGTTACCTTAGAGAAATATGAAACTTAATTGGAAAAGTTTCATAGTGTTGCCTCCATTTTGTCATCACAAAATGAAGGACAACAAGAGGTATTTTATGAAAGTTTTGTGGTTCATCTTGAAAGATTTTTGCTGAAAATAGTGAGACAGGTTGAGAGTTTTGATTGCATAATTTCTTGGTTTGAGCAAATGTCTATAATTTTTTAAGGTTGCATGTACTTACATGTGCTTTTTGTGAGCTGCATGTTCTTGCATGTGTTGTTTTACTACACAAAGTCTCATGTTTTGTCACATGAAGGTTTCTCTGATGGGTTTTGATAATGTTTTCCCTTAAAAAATTATCTTATCGGGTTTATGGTTTCTTTTTAAAAAATGGAACTTTTTTGGTTTACCATTTTCCTCAAATATGATGCTTTGTATACTTATCTATGCCTCGAACTTTGTTGTTTGGTTTTGATCAATTTCTCACCTAAAAAATTGTCTATTTTTTCTAATTTTTCTCTTAGAAAAAAATTGTGGCTTTTTGCACTTTGTTTTGGTGTGTAGTGCTATCTGCCTAAAGGGTTTGGCGATTTTTCTCAAAATTGTGGTTTTAGTTTCATCTTGGTGTCTCGGCCACAGGGAGTAATACCTTCGTTATCCAACATCATGGCTTCTTGGTCATTGACATTTTGTAGATCTAAGGAGGGTTTGCAGAATGTTTTGAAGAATTTGTGACCAAAAGACAATAGTTAGAAGATGACCATTAAAGGAGGGTATTGAAATATTGCAATGTTTATTTAATAGAATTTACACTTTCAGAGCATTTGCAAACATAATATGGGTAGTTTATGAGGGTTTGTAGTTGCTATTGCATACATTGTTGCTAGTTATGTTGGTTATACTAAATAAAAATTAGAACTAGGTTTTTTATGTTGGTTATACTAATAAAAATTAGAACGAGGTTTTTTTATGTTGGTGATTCTATGTTTGCAATTCATGTGGTGCTACTGTCGTAGTTTTGATATAATGTAAATCTTCCATTTGTTGATTTGACAATTTTATTTAGTATTCTAATTTCTTATAGTAATTAGTAATTCATATTTAATGTATAAAAGTTCAATGTTCAAGTATACTGTAGTCTATATATAGTACTTGGTTTTTGCAATTTCGCTATTTTACTTCTTTAATTGTTTCACAACTTTTCATAACTAACATTTCAAGTACAATGTGCATAGTATATAGTATACACAACACCACCTACTATCGCCATCCCCTTGGTGTTCCCCCAAATTGAAGCCTTTTTTCCGTCGTCCCAGAAACTTGTCCCTCGGTCCCTCCGGACCTGTATTACATTGGAAAATCACCAAAATCTCGATGTAATGTTGAGATTAGGTTTAACTCAAACATTCTGTCGGTAAAATCCATGATTTTCAAACAATGTAAAAAACCAGCTAATCCATGACAACGGAAACCAAAACCATCTGAATTAAGAAACCATTATTTTGGAAAAAAATAATGAAATAATGAAAAATCCTTTAACAGTTTTGAGAAACAAGTCATGTGAAAACTCTCTTGGATTAAAAAAATCACAAATTTTGGGAAAACAATATGTAAAATCCTTTAAGATTAGAAAAACCAACATAACTCTTGTAGATCTAATTGTTTTCATTTTGTTGATGAAAAAATCTTCTGAAAATTTCATTATGAAAAGTTCTGGGAAATCACCAATGTTATTCCTCAAAAAAACAAAACAAAAGACAAAATAGACCTCACGATTTTAAAAAAAAATTAAAATCAACCAAAAATCTTCTTAAAATTTCAAGGTAATTAAAACACATTTTATTTGTAAAATTCGCCAAAAACAAACCTTTCTCCTATACTATGAAATGATAATTGATTGATATTCAATATTAATAAAAGGGAGAAAAACTCCTTAAATAAGGAATTATAAGAAGATGTTTCCACATCATAAATGTTCGAGAATTAAAAACATAATAGAAAGTTATGGTTCAAGTGGAGACTTTATGATTGGTGGTGAATGTCTAACCAAAACATAGTATTGTTCCTACATGGATGTATGTTCTATGATAGCCGTTGGATTCCATTCAATACTCCATAATAACAATTTTTTAAAGATTTCAACAACAAATTATAAGATACTTGCAAATAAAGCTTTTTATAATAGAGATTTAGAGGAAATTCAATAACTATTTTACTCTTAGACACATTGTCTATCTCACACAGCTAATGTATAGGAGATATAATATATGAAATAATCAAATAGTATTATTGAACCATGGGCTAGAAAACCACCTAAAAAATGTTGCCCTAAAAATCTCAAAAAACAAATAGTTGCTAAAAAGTAAAAACTATCTGATTGACATAAAAGAACATTACATACATGACAATTATGCTAAATATTAGTGTTACTTTATTAGAAAGATATATTTGGCAGAATATATCCAAGCATTCTCTTGAGTGAATTTTTCAATTTGGTAGCTAAATTTCTTCGGAAAATCACACAGTCTCCACTTTTCTAGAAGAATACAGGAGAAATGTCGATGAATGGTAGTATCTAAATGGTCAAGGCTCCATTTGCTTGTAACCTCTTGCAATTAAACCTCCCTCCCACGTATGTATCTTTTTTTAAAAACTTTTTCTTGTTTTTCATTTGATGCTATCATGTTATACTTTATATTTAATTAATATTGAATCACAATAATTAAATTTTATGTTTTATGTTTTTATGTTTTGAATCTATAAAATTAAATACTAAATGCTGTATGGAAAATCAAGAAGTTGCAAGTTTTTCAGCCGAGTAGTAGTAGAGGACATAATTGTTAATCTCCTCAGTCAAGTGCAATTGTTTGGGTGCAAAATATAGTAGAGGATTTAGTCTGTATACACCAGCCTTCATCTCTTGTTACATATGAACCTTGAATACAATGAGGGTGTGGCAAGGAGTTGGGATCTAAAGCTTGAGTGTGATGATTTAGATGCTATAGTTGCACAACTTGCCAAACTCTCTGTAAATGAGGTGGCTTCTGGACTTGACACACCTAGTGGGACTGACAATCTGGTTGATTGTGGTTGAAATGAAATTGAACCAAATGTCGACTTTGATGCTTTTGATAAAGAAGCATATAAAGACTATTAAATACTGATTACAATTTGAATTTAATTTTAAACAATGAGATTTTGAGAGTTGAGAATTTTTCATTTTTGCAAATTATGAACATTCACACACATGTACCCATACTGAAGGAATTTTGTTTTTTTGCTGTATTGCCATACTGGCTTCTGGTAATCATAACTGTATCCACCACACACATACATGTACTCACCCATACCCACCCATTACCAAGGTTGTTTTTTGGCTGTACCACCATACCGGGTTCTGTTAACCGTAACTGCACCCATACCTGGACTGGTAACGTAGTATCTAGCTAATTATAGTGACTGCTTAATATATGGATTTTCTATTTGCTTATATGCTATTATTGTTATAAAGTTAAATTTTCTCCCAGTCTTCAGATTTGATGGCAGCAGCAAGCTTTTTTTTCTGGGGTTAGGAAATTAATGCCAACATCCAAATGAATTCTGGCTTCATGCAATGTGCAACCATGTGAAATAGTTCTAGAAATACCGCTTCTCTTAGCTTCTGAAACCATTACACAACTGCGGGAACAAACATATGCTTATTTACTTATTGTTCAAATTTATATTGTGATATGATGACGTAATGATTTTGATAAATTTTATTTTAGTCCATAATTGCACATTTTTTCTTGGAAAAGACTTAAAAAGTATACACAGGACACTTCAGCTTAGTTTTATTGAAGGAATGATTGCCTACTTGTTTTTTCATCAGCTTGAAAGTATAATTGGCACATGATTTGCTGTCAACATCTTTTTTTGAATTTGGAAGAAACTTGGATATTACTACATCTGAATTTCATTTGACTTTTGAATTCAGATAATTCCAACTAAAATGCAAGGCATTGTGGAGGATGATGAACATGCGGATAAGACTGACTTTCAAGATATTACTGTTGATCCCATTGTTAGGGGCATTGTCAAAAATTGGGATGCTATGGAAGACTTGTTGCATTATGTGCTTTATACTAGAATTGGCTGGGAAATTGGCAATGAGGGACAAGTGCTGTTTGCAGATCCTATTCTAACTCCCAAGGTAAGAAGACTTGATGAACTATCCTTAATTTATTCCATATCTGTTTAGATGATTTGGATTGTGAAAATATAATGGCTGCTCTTCAAGTGGAGCTTTTAGCTGTAATTTAACTGATAAATTTAACAGCAATAAATATTCATTTGTATTTTCATGCATATTCATGCCTACTTGTACAATCTCACAAGCACATACCAATACAAATTTTACCAATATTTCACATGAGAAATATAAACAATGAAGCTTCTTTCGATATTTGTACCAAACACGATAATTTCAACTTTCAATGAAACAGATACACATGTCTATTTAGATTGATGTGCATATAAATGTTAAAATGTGATCAAATAATGCAGATGTTTGTTGAAAGTTTTTCTTTACTAGACATTGTAGGTCTTACTATTTAGTTTTGCAATGTGTATGGGTGCTGTCTTTCAAAGCTTTTGAGACCATCATACCTTCATTCATGCAACACAGGGTTGGCTTTTCTGTATTATGTTCTATGACTGTCATCCTATTTTTCAACTCTAGCTTTGATATAAGTCTGCAACTATGTTCTTGAAGTTTTGTGTATAGATCAAATCCTTGCGTTTTTCCAAGGGTTTTAGGTTGTCCTAGTGATCTTTATTCAGTGCAATAATTGATACATCTCTTCCCAAAGAAATAAAAGGATAAATGATTGATCTCCTTTAATCAGTTCTGAAACTCATTATCAATTGGTTAAAAAAATTGCTTCATAAATCTGCTTATAGTCTACTGAAGGTTTGTACATATTCTCCCTTACGAGATGCAAAAGGCAACCTTCAAAATTTGCTTGACAATTAAAAAAATTTCTGCTCAAGTGGGTCCGATACAATCTGCTCACAAATTTGCTTAAATCTGCTCGCAAGTTTGGAAAATGTCTGCCAATAAATGTAGAAAATATTTTCAATAAATTGTTTCAGAATCTGCTTGTGGACTTCAATATTTTATACTCGTGTGATCTGCTAAATCTGCTCAGAAAGTCTGAAATAATTTAATTATTAAACCTTCAAAATCTGCTTACAAGATCTGCTCAAATCTTCTTTTTGATTGGAGTGATAATCAATCAAATCCATGATAAAATGATCTGTAATAACTTTTTATTTATACCCTTCAAACACTACCTATAATGTCCCTTAGGCTGGTAGGAATATTGCTTTGATACCTCCATAATGTTCTCTTTTGGGATCACCTTATACTTTGACCTGAAGTCACAAATCCTAAATGAAACAGGAGCAAAAATTTAGTTAGAGATGTAAGCATCAACAAATCAATCTATTATCTTTAGCAATCACCAACCATAGCAGATATTTCTTTACTGTATCTAGTCTTCATCAAAACAGATTTTTTTCTCAAGAAGGTTGAGATGGAACAAGTCCAAATCTTATGCTTAATGTATAGTGTATACACATACTATGTACTACTTACTAGGAATGATATGCTTAGTATATGTTTGGCTTGGGATGTCATGAAAATGTAAGTAATAATGAATTATTCTAATTTGTGTCTGGTTCAGGACCTGATTCAATGCTAGTGGGAAATCAAGCAGGGGCCAGCATGTAGTTTGTGGTTCGTATTAGACGAATCAAGGAAAACCCAGAACAAAATTGAGAAGATCCAACTGATACTTTGAGGGAACCCATGTGTTCTTGGGATGTTATTAAAATCTCGTTTTGCTTTCTTTGAATATTTTTTGCTTTTCATGCAATCACCAATAGTGACCTCTGCTAACTTTATTTCATGGGAAGCCTAACCAGTATTAAAGTTTTAATCAGATTTAATATAGAATCACATGAGACTGTTAAAAAATCACAGTATTATTAATTGAATTATTACTAAATAATACAACTGCAGTTCGCCAATCTGCAATCTATTTCAAATTGTGATATATTTGAATTTATATTGTACGAGTAAAACTCATGAGATATACAAATAAATATAGTTATTGAATATTAATCTGATATATAATTCTGCTGTGTGAATCTTCCTGATTGTATGTGTGTATATTGAATGTGTATATTGAACTGCTGCTGCTTATAGTCTTCCTCAAGCATAAGACATGGTGAATATGTATATTGCTCATGGGGGCTGAGAGGGCATGACTACTCCAGAAACTACGCTGGCAACCTATGCGGCGATCTAATTCATTCAAACCGCTGCCTACCTTTCGCAATGATTAATTTGTTATAGTCAATAACTATTTGTTAATGACGCAATTTTATATCCTGCGAAATAAGAGAGGTATTAAGCAGTCAAAGATAATTAGAGGAAATCTAAATAGAACAATAATATTTTATTAAGTGTTTATCTATATAAGTAACGATGTAATTCAAATGTCAAATTGGCCTATCGGCCTTTGACAATTGAATTTGATTTATGTACATTAAATAATTAGAGAATTAACACTCCCTCTTTATCTATGTAGATAAGTTTTTGAGAACACTTGATATTCATGATTTATCATGGAATCACTCAACATGATGTTTTGCTCAAGTGCATACTTGTAGAATATCTCAACTCAATAAGTTAGCCAAGGACTATTTCAATTTGACTTATCATGGACTCTCTCAACATGATCTTAGTTATGATAAGTCATGGACTCTCTCAGCATGACTTTTGCAACCAGGGTTGTCATGGAATCTCTCAACATGACAAGTGCTAAGGAATCTTTCAGCTTGACTTGTCATGGACTCTCTCAACATGATCTTAGTTATGACAAGTCATGGACTCTCTCAACATGTCTTTTGCAACCAGGTTTCTCAAGGAATCTCTCAACATGACAAGTCAGTGACTTTCTCAACATGACTCTTACAACTAGGGTTGTCATAGAATCTCTCAACATGACAAGAATAAGACTTAAGAATTCAATTATACCTCAAGAATTACTGATATGAGAACTCCCTCTCAGCAATAGCCTCATTTTGCACAATTCCAAGCTTGTCTCGAAAGTACACAATTTTTTCTCTAGCAAGAGGCTTGGCAAAAATAACAGGTGTTTGTTCATTTGTTCTAATATTCTTGAGTTGAATAGCATTCCTCTGAACCATGTCTCTTACATGGTGATACTGGATTTCAACATGTTTTGTCCTATCAGGGAACACAGGATATATAGATAGCTTGACACATAGTTACAGGCGCACCAAATAGTCCAACTAGGAGCTTTCTTAGCTATACTGCTTCTCAGGCTGCCATACATGCAGCCATATATTCTTCTTCTGCTGTGCTGAGTGCTACAGAGTATTGTTTCCTGCTACACTAGATAACATAAGATCCTAAATTGAAACAATAACTGGAAGAGCTTTTCTTGTCAGCTGTACTTCCAGCCTAGTCTGAGTCAGTGAAGCCTTGCAGATTTAGATCCACATTGCAAGAATATTTTAGTCCGCAACCAATTGTACCCCGCAGATATCTTAAGATGTGTTTGGCTGCAACTAGGTGAATGTTTTTTGGTTCATTTATGAATTGACTGAGAGCACTTACAACATAATAGATGTCTGGCCTTATGTTGACAAGATACATCAAGGACCCAATTAATAGTCTATACAAAGTAGGGTTCACAAGATCTGAATTTGCTGTTGGTTCCCTTAACTTTCTTAAGTTGGTTTTTACGGGTATCGACTTAGATTTGCAATCTAACATATTGAACCTTTTCAAGATATCAATAGTATACTTTCCATGACTGGCAATGATTACATCAGATTCTTGCCATCTCTCTATTCCTAGAAAGTAATGCATGCCCCCTAAATCCTTCATTTCAAATTCAGACGCTAATTCTTTCTATCATTTGATGATGAGATGCTCTTCACCGTCAAGGAATAAATCATCAATATATAGAACTAGAATCAGCATTACTTTTCTTAAAACTTAAGCTTCGTAGATAACAATCAATTCTTTCATACTAGGCCCGAGGGGCTTGTTTAAGGCCATATAGAGCTTTATTAACTTGCATACATGAGTATTTTTGTTATGTGTTATGAAGCCTTTAGGTTGTTCAATATAGACTTCTTCAATCACTCCATTTAAGAATGCAGGTTTTACATCCATTTGATGTAATCTCCAGTTCTTAGTTGGAGCAATTGCAATAATGGTTCTAATGGAAGTATGCCGGGCTATAGGTGCAAATGTTTCCTCATAATCAATGCCTTTTGGGAGAAGCCTCTGGCAACGAATCTGACTTTGTTTATTTAAATGCTACTATATGATGCATGTTTCATTTTGAATAACCATTTTGAAGAAATAATTGATTTCTCTTTGGGTCTTGGTATGATGTCCCAAACGTCATTTTTTTACGATGGATTAATATTCTTCAAGTATTGCATCCTTCCATACTTGTTTCTCTACTTCTTTAATTGTAGTAGGTTCTGATTCGATAATATTGCTCATAAATGCTACATAGTACGGAAATTTATGTGGACTCTTGCTTTCTCTAAAGGTCCTCTTTGTTAGTGTAAATAATTATTATTTACGCTTTACTTATGTTTACTTAGGATATATGCATTAGTTATTAGTTGCCATCTAGGAGTTAACATACTTTTACGTATTGACTTGTTGACAACACAGGAGTTTGTTCCTACCTTGTCATACTTATCCTCTCGTCTATGTGGAGGATAATCCACCTTTTGTGGACGTATTTTGAGTTGTCATGCTTATCTCGTAGTGCTTTCTAGCTCATTCTAGAAGCTTCCTAGAGGCCTTTATAAACAGGCTCTCCTAGTGTATTTACATATCATATCATATCATATTGTACAGCAATTTACTTTTTATCTGAGAATACAATTTTCTTATTTTTAGATCAAACCCTTGCCTCTTCTGGTCTTTTTTTTCACTGTGACAGGTTTTCTACATGCAGGTGATTCGAGGGCTTGTGGATTTGATTTGCGTATTTGCTCAAATCCAACACCCTTGGGAGCAGCAAAATTTTCGGACTCTTCCATTGTTTCCTGGCCCATAGCAGTCTCTTATAGTTTATCACAATGTCTCTAGGACCATCTGTGGAGTCCAATGGTTCAGATGGTTCATTTTCTTCTTATATTTCAATAATCTCCCTCGGCAACTCCAGAGAGGGATCAAGTTTTATATCTAGAGTAGGATCTGATTTTTCTTCCTTAGCTTCTATGTGATAGAATTTTGATCTTTTGAAGGCAATGTCTTCTTCAAATATAACATCTCTTTTGACCTCAATTTGCTTGAATATAGATTCTATAAGCTTTGGATGACTCACTATAGCCTACAAAGATTCTTCTTTTTCTAGAGGGCTCAAGTTTAGTTCTCTTGTCTTTGGGTTCATTGACATAGATAGGACATCTAGATACCCTAAGACCACTTAAGGGTTTATACCCGTGAAGGCTTCTTTGGGAGTCATGGTTTGCAGGATATGATGTGGGCTTCTATTTTGAAGATAGGCAACTGTTTTAGAGGCTTCTGCCCATAGGAATGTTTGAAGGTTTTAATCATGTAACAAAGCTTTTTCTACTTATACAATGGTTCTATGTTTTCTTTATGCAACCCCATTTTGTTGAGGGTTATAGGGGACACTAAATTCTCTCTTTATTCATGCTTCAATAAAAAATTGTGAAATTCATTAGAGGTATATTCTCCCTCATTATCAGATCTCAGGATTTCAATTATTTTCCCAGAAATTTTTTTCATTCGAGCTTTAAATTCTATAAACCTATTTAGGGCTTCTTCTGACTCTTTAGACTTAAGGAAGTAATTGCAACCTCTAGTAGGCCTGAACTTGCTCTAACAACAACATTGTAAATGACACCAAACTTTGTTGTAGATTGTCGTCTCAATATTGAAGAGGCTGCCAAATTAATTCCTTCGGTATACACAGCCACCGATGAAAGACTTCTCAATTTGTAATTAATTTTAAAACCACTCCCATCGCAAATAGATTAAAACCAATGTTACCGGAGTACTGGGGTATGTCGGGATGACGGGACGTTAGAACGAGTTTTCGGGATGGGGGGAAAATGGGCCTCATTTTCGGGATGACGAGGGGATGGCCAGGGGATGGTGGCAAGGGGAGGACAAGGCAGGGAGAGTGTTGTATAGTATACATATAAAACTTGAAATGCTTGTTATGAAATGATGTTTCTATAGAACATACCAAATCAAAATACTTGAACATAGCAAAATTGCAACATGAACTAGAACCATTGAACATTGAACATAGTAACATATTACACACCCAATAGTAACATTTAAAAAACAAAAGTCATATAGAAATCCAAAATCCTCGTACTAGTGGTAGCATGGTTGTGGAATTGTAGAGGTAGGGGTACTTGGGTATGTGAGTACCCGATTTAGGGACCCCTCGGGGATGGGTACTTAGAGGTTTGGGAGGGGGATGCTAGTCCCTGTGTAATACTGATTAAAACCCTATCAACTTCATAATTCTAACCACTCTAACAATATAAGCTAACTTCTCATAAACAATATGCCACAGTAGAGAAGTAACAATTGCAATACCTCAGTTGCAATTGCATAGATAAATTAAGGAGAATTAGTCTCTAGATAAGATCACCAAATCCTTATACCTTAGCAAGAGCAAAGAAAAACAAAACTCAAATATTCTTCACAGGCAAAAAAGCAAATAATTAATTAGATGTTTATTCCATCAGATGGGCTCATATTTATAATCTCCAAATGGCACAAAGTTTCCCAAATGCAACTTCACTCGAGAAGCATCCCCAACACAACAATCAAATATAAAAAAGTGCCATATAATATAATTATTAAATACTTTTGGCTCCCAAAAATGACCTTGACCACGACAACATAATATTTTGAGATACAAGGCCACTATGCCTTGTGCCCACGATTTAGAACTTTTCATACTGGTTCCAACGAGCTATGATACTGAGGTGACCAATGTACAACACTAACAAAAACAGCAACCTGTAATGTCCCCTTTTAGGGTCCATGGCTATAGATGATCATTTAATCAATCAAAATATTCGAAACCATGTCCTCACCTATTTTGGAATCTTTCCTCAAGGCATTGTAACCCATGTCCTTACCCATCTTGGAATCTACCTATCTATTTACACTGCTTCTTCCATGTTGACAATAAATCACATATATTCAATAGTTTGATCTTTTTATTGGTTAAAATGTTTATTATTTTATTCACCCTGCAGGATGACAAGATCATGCTATGATACCACTGCAGGATGACAAGATCATGCTATGATACCACTGTAATGTCTCCTTTTAGCGCCATTATTATAGATGATCATTTAATCAATCAAAATATTCATATCAATTAATTTAGTTATTAAATAATAGTATTATTTGGATTTGGAATCGAAAGGATATAGAGGTTATCCAAATTGCCTAGACACCATCTATGGACTCCCTCAAAGTTTATAGGTCCAAGCCCGTTTCACAAAGATTTATAGGACACTGACTCCCACCCTCTATTTGGATACACCCATTTTTTGGAATTTACTTAAGCCTCTCCTTGATTGCATTCTAGACTCTTGTCTATAAATACCCAACAATAATATATTGAGAATGATTTTCATAATAATAATAATAATTACATATCGCAATCCTAAAATTAACACAATTATTTTATTATAAGTTATTCAAATATATGATACATAAATTTATTCTTCATAAATTAATTATTTATGTTTATTTTATTTCACATATCAAATAATTCATTAAACCGAATAATAAAACTCTATATTCAATCTAATTCCTATCTTAGAATTATGTAATTTAATAATTTTTTTTAAAGAAAATACATAGTTGCCCTTAAGTATGACTTACCACTTAATTCTTGCTCCAAATTAGCTTTTAATTTCAAAGGAGTACTTTTGTTACGGTGAGTCATGTTCCTTCTTTTAATATTGCATTTTAATTTATTTAAGTCTCCTTTTTATTAAACATATACCTTTCATCCTTTGTTAGCTCCATGCAACATACATATATTTTCCTCTATTGTTCATTTTGGAGCTTTGATTCATTTGCTGCATATGCTATTCCCATTTTTCAATACCCTTCCACTTTGTAAGACTTCCTATACATTTTTTCCACCTATGATATTTTCCAATGTCTTTTTTATTCTTTGATCGTAATTGTAAGGGAGATATGATTGTTTGTTTCCTTTTTAAAAATATGATATGCTTTTGTTCGTGAGTAGTGTATTCAATGCAAACTCATAGTTTATATATATTGCTTCACTTTTTCATTTAGAAGGATTGTGACATGTGTTGCAGACCTCAAGATCAGACCTAATAA
This sequence comes from Cupressus sempervirens, assembly GCA_028749045.1. Lineage (NCBI taxonomy): Eukaryota > Viridiplantae > Streptophyta > Pinopsida > Cupressales > Cupressaceae > Cupressus > Cupressus sempervirens. Next base: position 334,959,309 of record CM053790.1, read on the forward strand.
TAAGTTATTTTAGGAATTAGTTTATTTGTTTGGAACTATTTATTTATCAATGCTTATTTGTTTAGAGATTATTTAGTGCTTACAATATTTATATGGAAAATTATGTTTGGTTATTTTATGTTTCAATATTAATATTTTATTAATTACTTTATGGGATTTTGATATTGATTGATCAATAAAATTATTTAATATTTTTTTTTCTAATTATCAATTAGTTATTATATACATATTGTTTTAATCAATTACAAATAAGAATGTCAATTATGATTTAATATAAGATTCTATTACTAGCGGGATATTACACAACCTCATCATATATAGATGAATAATACCATAGTTTGCAGACTTGGACTCGAAGAGTACTCGGCAAGCCCAAAATTTTCAACTCGGAAAGAACTCGGCATATTCTTAACAAAAACTCGGCAACTTAGAAAGTACTAAAATTTAAAATCTCTTAAAGAAACATATTTTTTTTGTAGAATACAATTCTAAAATGCATTAAATTAGTAATTGACATTTCAATAGAGAAAATGTATAGTTTTATAACACTAAAATGATGTGAAAAGTGCATCTAATCCAATGTTTTCCCTGCATCAACATGTTTACCTATGTTTTTAAACATCTATAAATACGCGAGAGTTAAACTTGAGAGTACTCGCCCAGCGAAAAAACTTGAGAGTACTTAGCAACTCTGAGAGTACTCGGAGAGTTTGCAAACTATGAATAATACTAATAATTCACCTATCTTGCGAAAACAACTGAAGAATCATCAGAATTGAAATTTGACAACACTAGAGTGATCTTGATTATGAAAGATGATGAATGAACTTGAGGGGGTGACTTACTATAAATAGACACTTCCTCCAAGATTCTTGGAGCCCAAACCAGAACCTTGAAATAAAAACTAAGAGCATCACTCAACTCTTCTAACTCAATTGAGCTCATTGGAACCAACAACTTGACTATAAATAGTAAGTCTCTCAAACGGAGCCAAAACACACCATAACCTGTTGGAAAGCTTATAACCCCACAATTGAGACTCTCAAATCCCACTGTCAGCTCACGAGGGTCGCGATGGTGAATTGACCAAGCTAACTGCAGGAACTTGCTAAAAATGGGGACATTATACATGAGTGAAACTTGTGATCATTCCTTGCGTTTTTCACTAAAATTGTAAAGGCAATTAAGTTGTCATTTAGTTAGACACATGACACTTAGCAAAGGATGGTGAACTAATACCTCTTGAACCAACACATGACACTGGACAATTTAGACAATTAGCTTACTCATGAGATAGAAGTCATTCCTTGTGAGGATGATGGATGTGTTGAGTTCCCTAACATTGACTCTCAAGAATTGGAAGTCAAAATGAATTTGGTGATGTAGATTCAAGTCACTGCAAGTCTATATTGGAAATTAAACCATAGAAAATGAATCAGAAAATGCACTTAGTGGTGATGGATCCTAGGATAGCTCTTTGGTCGAGCTTGCATCTACTTTGGAAGATGTGTGTTAAGATATTGTCAAAGCAACCACTTGTACGATGCAATTAGAGTCATCCCATGAGGTATATAACATTATTACCTTAGTTGATGATGTGTGCAAAGTTGAAGGCACACATAATCATGGTCACTCGACAATAATTGATGATGATTTAGCTTCTTATCAAAGTGTTGATGAAAAATAATATAACTTGTTTGCCAATGTTTTGTCATAGGGGCATCATGATTTGGCAAGGCAATTGAGGTTAGTAACAATAGGATTGCTACGACCTTAGAACATTTGATATTGCTCAATAGATGTTGGCTACATTTGGTTGCGGTACTGACCGTTGAGCACAATGATAGTGGCCTTTCCCTGTTAGAGTTCTATACACTTCGACAAGCCAATGGTATAATGAAACATAACTATTTATAATTATTGGTTGATAGAGACTACCTTGTCGAGTGAGATTACATATACTGTGATGCGGTGAGGGGAAAGGAGGATGAGGTAGCTGAGCTCACCCATGAGCTGGAAGTCACTATGGGTTCAGTGGAGAAAGCGCAATTGGCCCTTCATGAGTCTCAGTCATGGATTGAGGAGCCTTCTGTAGAGTTGAGGTTGGCACAATCTCCACTAGCTATAGATGCAGTTCAGTTTTCTACATTGGCAGTTGATGAAGATCTTATGTCCATGAGTTGTGGTGATGGACGTGTTGAGGATGTGGCTACATCCATTACAGATATAGGTGTAGTAGTCTCAGATGAGATGAGTGCATTTGTTGAGAGCACCAGAGAACCACATGTTGCATGAGGTTCTTGTATGGTTACGCCAACTACAGGTGTTGGTGATGATTTAGATGTCAAAGGTTATATTCAATACTATCTTAGTGCTTGACCAAGGCGGGGGATTTTTATAGTGACTTTATAGGGAAGAGTGCTTATCGCTACTTTTGTAATCCGCACATAAGGGATTTGATGATGCATACTTGTAGGTTGGCTCTAAGTTTGCTCTATCCTTTGTGGGATGCGTATTATCCATCTTTAGTAGATTGGATTGGTGGTTACAAGTTGGTGGGGGACCTCTTGCATAGTCAACACATCTATAGCAGTTCACTAAAGGATGGATATCATGGTTGTGATATAAATACCCTCAAGAGTTCTTATCTCCACAATATGATAGGATATTACACTCATTGGTGATTGATAGAGTGTAGAGGGAGTTTTGGTGTAGTAGATTTTTCCAAGTATTCTTACCTCCTTATTATGGATGGGTCCAAGTGTTTACAGGTTTAGCTTTGTCGGTTGGATGGGTCCCATTTGATTGCTTCTACATTTGCAGCATGGTGACATTGTGATCAGGTTATCACAACATAAGTATGAGGTTGTTCTTCTTGGCAAACTTCTATTCAGTATTTGGGATCCAGGTATATTTGGTTGGACACTCTTTAGTGTGTTGTGGTATCCTATGCGTGCATCATGGTTCCAATATGGGTTCACTAGGGAAAATTGTAGCAGGTACATGGTATGGATTACTTGTAGTTTCATTTTCAATTCTCATGTACATGATTTGTTTCAGATGTATATTTTCAATGTGCAAAGATTGGACATATGGGTTGTTCATTTATGTGCAATTGTGGTTATGCTGGTGTTGTAATTGTGTTTCAATGTCGGGCATTTCTTAGTCTTCCTTTGGACTTCCAGTGCAATGGATTTTCTTTGTAGTCGTGTTTTCTTAGGGGGACTGTAATGTCCACATTTTAGTGAGCATCAGAATTTGAGGGATTGGCCTATTTCTTGACCTCATAGGCTAATGGAGCTATTTAAAGAATCCAATTTGGGGCAGCACAAAGCTTTTCAGGTGGCCTTTGTAAATGTTTACCTCACCAAATCCTTCATTTGTTTTGAGGCATTAATATTTAGAGGTTTCTGGTTTTGTTTTGAGGGACTTACTATTTATAGCAAGATAGTGGGTGATGGAGATGGATCCTTATTTGTTTTAGTAAGGCGCCTTGAGTAGCAGTGAATGTAGTGGGCTACCTCCTGGTGAAGTCGGAATTGATTTGGGATGATTGATGATGGAGTTATAATTATTATTGAATTTATACTTGAATATAATTACTTATTAATTGCATATCATTTATTGCATCATGAAGTGACTATAATAAAGTAATAATAGAAAGTCACTTTAGTTGTTCCAGCTCGTTCGAGAAGCAACATGATAAGGAGGAATTAAAGTAAAGAATGTTTTATCCCACATTGCTAAAAGTGCAAGCATTCACCCACTAAAAAGCTGTACAAGAAAGCCCATCCTTTCATTTGAATTATGTTATGAGAATTGGACATTGAAACTATTTCTCCATGGTTGCTGAAAAATCAGTGACTGGATTTTCTAAGGGCAAAAACCCTTGGAATTAGTGAAGGCTGGATGAAAACCCATACCTTCCGAGATTGCTGGATTCAAATCAGAATTCATAGAAAAGCTTAATGTTGTAAGTTGGTTGAGTTTAATGGAGTTCAAGTTTCAGATTAAAATTAAGTAGCCTATTGATTGTAGAGGATTTAATATTCAACCAAGGAGACATCACAAAGAAACCAGTCCTGTATCTACTTGGCATCCTTGCTGTTTGTACATGAGACATATTGAGACAATTTGCAGCTACAACTGTAGATGATACTTTCATGATACAACAATATGGAACTGACTATTTGAGCTATAAATCTGAAGTTTTCAGTGCACGCATCTGGACAATGCGTTGTTCTTTGTACTAAAATCAGAGTTGCTGCTAAAAATCTGAATAATCTGGGATATCTTTTACACTAAATTCTGTCTACTGATATTGTGGACAGCACCTCTTAAGTCTAAAATAGAACATTTGTTTATCTTGTGGTTGAATGCAAAGTGTTTGATGTAATAACCATATGTTTATGCTTAGTGAGGATTTGTAAGAATGTCAGACAACTGTTTGTTGTATGAATGCACAATCTGTATACAACTTCTCATGAATGTTTAAATCAGAATTGCCATTATATCAGTTGTAATGGTTAGTGGTGTATTTGATAGAATTTCTATAGAAAAATATTCGTATTTTGAAATGTGTCTGGTGGCTCAAGAATTCAGGAATATCAGAACAGACCCTGCAAGCCAATTTATTTGACGAAATGTCAGATTACTGATTCATTGGAAGTTCAGCCATAGAGTCTCACTTTGACCAAGATTCCTATAGGGGATTTTACTGTGTGTGTGTGTGTAGAATTTTTATTTGCTTTTTGGTTGACAAAGTGGAAAAAAACTCTAGCCCAAAATTTTCTTTCTTCTTGAATCCACAAACTGAATACATGAACCAATACCTGAAACTAAACATGAATCAGCAACATAGTTTCACAATACTATAAATTTTTTCTTTATTATAAACACAAGTTATCATGAAATGGAAAGTGTAGAATAGTTTTCAGATTTGGCATCAACTGTGCAGGAGGATAACGTCTCATATGAGAGTATGCGATTGAACATTGGCAAGACATGAATCTTTGATTGATGTTGATTTATAACTATGCAAAATATGTGTTCATTTTATATTTGTATTGTATGTGAAAAATTGATGTGATATCCATATATGATTATCCAGGCTATAAGAGAGCAGCTGGTGCAACTCATGTTTGAAACTTTCAATGTGAATGGATTTTATGCAACTGAACAAGCAGTGTTATCTCTTTATGCTGTTGGACGAATATCCGGTTGTGCTGTTGATGTTGGACATGGAAAGATAGGTATATCATATTGCATACAAATTGTATCTAGGCTTATGTAATTGAGCATCTTTTGATGCAATATTTTCCATTTTAATTGTGGTTTGACTTCTGTTGCAAAATGTCTTGAATTTTGGTATAGAATGTTTTGACTTCCTGGTTTTGAAAGACGAAGGGTTATGAGGTTGCTTAGAGCATCTGTGATGTTTATTAGCAGATACTTCCATTGGCTTATGTTTTTAGCCATTGCTAAAGTCTTCTTAATTCAGAGAGTGGTTGAATTATGCCTCTAAATCAATCAAAAAACAAAAAAAAAGTTGGACATAGCTCAAACCAATCAAATCCTATCAATCACATTTTTGTAGACCCCAAACATATATCACAGTTAATGAGGAACGTTTGATGCATATTGTATTACTCTTTGTTATTTCATGCTTTAAACTAAGATATGTATAATACACTGCACCATGGGGATGTGTCCCCAGGCACAATCTGAATTGTAGGATGCCCTAGAAATGGGTTGATGGGGGCAAAATGTTCCCTTTTAATCCACTGACGGTGTTCTCTACTATATGATGTTAACTGAGTATGCGTTTTATGTCCTAAGGATGTAGTATGATCCCCAACATGCTTGGTCATGATTGGTTGTCACTATAAAGCACAACTCACTAAAGTCAAATAAAATACCTAATTTTAAAAACAAGGTTCACCAAGGTTCTCTCTCTTCTAGAACCATAATGCAACACACTCAAACCCTAAAAGTATTCCACTTAACAAGAATAATTAAAAAATGAGACAGTAAGAGGGATTTTTGGCCAAAGAGAGGTCCCTATATTGTCAGATATGTCTCTCTGCATTTTTGGGTTCTCAGTTAGTGGCCATTGCCATGCTAAATCTATGATTTTGTCTTGTTTTACAAAGAATCAATGATTTGACAAAATCATAAGTCTGATATGTTGAACCAATAAACAATGAAAGTAATTTATTGTCGATAGGCTCAATATGTGTAAGAATCAGATTTTCATTTATTAAACTACTGTTCATTTTGCTTGTAAATTCAAAATAGTAAAATTAATTGTTGAACATCAATATATTTTTGAATTATTTAAGGGATGGTTTTTGTTTTTATTTTGATGCAAGGCGAGTTTAGTTGGAAGTGCTACAGTTTTATTGCCGAACAAAAATTGCCCAATATGCAAAAGATCCATTAATGAAATAAACCCACTTCATTATTTTGGAATGACTCTTGAAACAAACAAGCACAGTAATTCAGTTGGGAGCTAGAATGTAAATGTATTATTTGTTTCCTTAATAAGTAGGGAAAAATTACTAAGTTCAATGCACACTTTTTGCACATCCCCTGTAAAGGCATTGCTTATTATAGTAAATTTAACATTTAGGAGAGAGCTAAAATGATGAGGTTTCAATGTCGTTTGCTTTGACCCTTCCTAAGACTTTAGACATTTGTCCACAGCTCCTACAGTTCTAACGTTTTAGGTGGTGGTTGTAGATCCCAAGTGGAAAAGATTAGCCATATGTTCAATTGAAAATCTGGTTATTAGATACAAAAGCTTGAGAGGAAGCATATGATGCAATTGGAAAACTCTCTTCTTTCACTGATATGCCATTTCATACCAATCTCCTCGTGGCCACGCATTTTCCATGTTATGCATGGTTGGAAGTTGGATCTTCTTTCATGACTCTTGGCAAAACCAAATTGAGAACCATAGTCTAAGGAATATAAATTATCCCAAATTTATTTGTTGGTGGCAGAGATGCTCACGTAGGTGACACATGGATGTTTTATCCATAGCTGGCATACTTGCTGAGAAAATATTTTATCCATAGCTGGCATACATGCTGAGTAAAATATAAATGGGTTTTTGTACCATTTACTTGCTAGAAAGACTTGTCAACTTTTTGGCAATTACTCACTAGAAACTTGCCAACTTTGACAAAAACAAACTGTTGGATACATGAAATAAGAAAGACATAAATCTGCCAAAAAAATGAAAGAAATAGTTTAAAAGGTCACAATTTTGCTTAATTAATGGATCAATGTCTCTCACTTTCCTTGCATAACACTTTGAAAGCAAATATTCAACATAAAAATGTTGTCAAATATCTAATTGCTCTCTTAAGTGATAAAATTGTGAAATGTGCTGCCCCTTGACTTTACAAGCGGCATTGTCCCCAAACTCTCATGAGGGTTGTCGCCCCTCCTCATTGGGATCTCCACTCTAGACATACACCAATTCTTGGGATCTCTTTGCACATAAGAAACTTGATTACAATGAGGGGATGAGAGAGTGGAGACCAGAGTTAACAACTTAGACAATCATCTTTATCACTATCATAATATTGTTGATCGATAATGAAGTTTTCTACTCTGAATATCAAAAACTCGTGCAATTATTATTATAGAACATAATACGGCCTTTGGCATTGCACTAGAAAGGTAGACAATAAATCAAAGGCGATCATTGATTTGGTTGAATTAGAGCCACAACCACATCTTGCAATTTTGAGTGCGGAGCTACAACAAAGTGCAAAGATTAGATCTCCCCAAGTTTTCACTAGATTAGCGAAGAGGAAGACATTAAATTTTGTAATATGCAATTTTAGAATTATGATGATGATTTCAAAGACGATCATCATAAATTGATAATAGTTGCCAGCTAGCTATTGTATCAGGGTTTCATATGATGATGTAGTCTTGTACCGAATTTTGATTCGAATAATTCAAATTTTATAGAAACCATTTTTTTGGTAATGTTTCCTTTGTAAAATCTTGCAAAAAATTGTGTGATTAAATAAATATGAGCATTTCTTTTAAGTTGCCAAGTTGCAAACTTTGTTTGCTGAGTTTTCCAACTACGGTGTTATCATCATATATGGGTAATGGACTTTTAGTTGCTGTTTACTCATCAATCTTATCAATCTAGCCAGGCTTCTAAAACACTCCTAGGTGTTCTAGAATGGAACAGTCATGTTGGTTTAGAGGACTGGCAATGTCATATAAGTTGCTTTTTTACTCATTTCTCGTATACAACGCGTGAAAACAAGACTTCCCTTTGGTGACAAGACAATATTGTTCCAATCTTTATGGAGAAACATAAAGGTGGATAGTTGAAGGGAAGCCACTTGTACAAAATAGATACTGTGATGGCCCCTCCTCGAAAAAGATTTAATCAATTAATAATACTATTAAATGTAAATAGATAAATAATAATATAATAGAAATAAATGATAATATTGAATAGTAATAATTCAAATGTAAATAAATGGATTATTAATAATAAATCTATTATTAATAATGTGATATATAATTATAATATATGGTATAGTTAATATTATAATATAATATAATTAATCTAATAATATAAAAGTGTGTGTTTATATATATATATATATAAATACCAAATGCTGAATATAATAATACGAATAATAAAGTACAAATATGACTACACCAAATTTTAAATATAAAGAATAACTATGAATTAAAGCGGAATGACGACTAACCTGGCGACTAAACTCTATAGTCGCAACTATATAGAAAATGCTATCACATGGATATATATGGAAAGAAATACGATGAAGCAATGATTTCTTCAAGATAGGTACGGGAATTTCTACAGTTTACACGGAAAGGCTCATAGTCTAATCACAATCCCCAACAAATTGTGGACACTCTCATTAGAAAGAAATTTGGTTGCCAAGAGATCATATGGCGAGGAACTAAGTTAGTGGTACTCAACAAATTAACCAGAGATTGGTCCCAACTACTTACTAAGCTCCACACATCATGATCCATGGATTTTTATGTGAACTATGGATTAAAAATATGAATCAATCATGTCCAAAATCTAATTTTGACATCAAGAGAAATATATATTTTCTGAGGACATACCTTCAACTACTTCCATTTGGACACATTCTCTCCTCAAACCTCATGACTTAAATGCAAAATCACCCGAGTGACTCAGCAACAACTTCCTTGATGATTGGATGAAGGGATGAATTGTGAGCACACTTAATTTTTCAGACCTCTAGAACAACCCCAAAAGGTCTGCGATACATACATATTAGTGTTGGATATCATTTGAAAACCCTGAAATTTTCTAAGGAAAACTGATTCTAATGAGGGTGTCTTCAGACTCTGTCTGAGAACTCTTATTTCCAGCGCCTTTAATGCTTCAAATCAATCAAAGAATGTGCATTTTATGATTGCAATCACTCCATAATCAAATCTCGAGTAGTTTAGACTTTGTTGATTTTGCATGAATTTTTAAAGAAAAACTGCCCATATGGGGGAAAAAAATCAGACTTTAGTATGAAGAAACTTACCAACAACTCGTTTGAAGCCTCTAAAATGATCCTAAGTTGCTGGTTCGGATTCGGGTTTGAGATTTGGATTTGAAATTTGTTCAATTTTTTTGGGTTGGGTTTTGATTCATTTTGGGTTCGTTTGTACAAGAATATACACACACACACACACATACAGCAAATAAGTTCATACACCACTATATATATATATATGTATGTATGTATGTATACAGCAAATAAGTTCATACACCATTATGCCAATTTTAAAGCAACATAGCAAAACACACCACCATATCAATGTTTCAGTTCGAAAACAATAATGTCAAACATTAATAATCAGCCATCATGATCAAATATCATGAAAAACCATCAAGCAAATCATCATCATTCTGCTGTTGCAAATTAGAATCACAAAAAGTAATGCTATAGGCCTGGTTAAGGCACACTGTTTTGATTGTGCCATATTGTAAGCTTCACACATTAATTGTCATACACAGTGATTCAAATAAAGCAGTTTTGGATCAGACTGGATGAAGCCCAGAAAGCAGGCTTTGTATCCAGATTTAACCACAGGAAAAATCTTTTTAAATTTTATTCAATTCAAAGTTTTCTATACATGTTAGCCTATATGCACAACATACATTCCATAATAGATGTGCGACACTTTTATACATCACGATTCTTCTCAAGTAGCATTTAATTCAAATTAAATATGATTAGTATTTGAATCCAATCATGTGCTTGAGTCTAATTTGGCATTTAAAACTTTTTGAAAAAGTAAACAAAAGGTAAACTTTTTTGACCAAATTTTCTGAAATTCTGTCCGGTTTCCTATTCTAGAATCCAAAGTCCCTCAAAAGTCGTATGAATTCTGCCAGGGTTCCTTTGAGAGAATTCCCAACAAAATTCGTTCTCTGTGGCAGACTTTTGACAGAATCTGACAAGGACTAGACTCTTGAGAGAATTGAACCAGGAATTCTTAGATTGAGGAGAGAATCTGGTAACTTAGATATTGATCTTCAAATCAGTAGTATCTCTTGATTGACCATTGATGAATTTCCTTGCTTATGATTTCTAAGAATTTTGCAAGAAATCGCACCATATGGGGGTCATTCTCAGGTTTGGTCTGCAGATACCTTGTTCACAGCCCTCTCTTGACTTTGAATTGGTCTTTGAAAACTAAGAAATTTCCTCCTTTCAATCTGTGATCACTCTTGGTATGATTTGGTGGCTAGAAAAATCCTCATCTTTTATTGCCAAAAATCACCTCATATATGGAGATATTCAGACCTGACTCTGAATACATCAGTAACTCTGCCAACTCTCCTTGTTTTCATCCTTTGGAGGTCCGAGTTTACCCAGCAATCAGATTGTTAGGTGTTGGTTGATTCTCTTCTATGGTTCGATTTCTGCCTCTTGAACTTGGGTGCCTTCCAAAACCAGCTTCTTGGCCTTTCTTATCTTCTTCCACCACTTAGTCATGTCCATATTCTTTCTAATGGCTGTAGCTCATCTTTTTAAACTGATTTTGGTTTTGATTTTCACCCGAACAAGCAACGTGGGATAAAATATTTGCTTTTTAAGCTTGTGAAACTCAATTAATTACTTTCCCTTCTATCTGATTAATTACTTTTATTAGAAAAAACAAGGGGAAAATCAATGCAATTGAGGATTTGCAAAATTTGACTAAGTACCTTTTTATCCTTTAAAAAAGGAAATCCACAGCTCCACAAGGGTTTATCCATGCCTTTTTCTCTTCACCCAAGTAGGAAAATTGATTTATGCAAGGAGAAATCCTCACATCTCATACTTGGAAGTTGTTGTCTTTCCTTGGTCACAAACGGGGAATTTTGACCTATGTTTGGATAGAATTGTTCCCACACTTAGAATTGTTTTTCATCATCCTTAGTTATTTCCAAGGGGAAAATTGACGTATCTCTAGATCCAAACATTTGAAGGGACAATTCTTACTTTGAGTCTCAAAATTTATATAAGTATAAAGGCAAAGAGGAAAATTGCTTGCATCTGCACTCTTCATTCACACTTCTTATCTTTAGTTTCCAGGTGAGGAAAATCGATCCATGTCTTGACCAATGGCCCAACACCTAGATTTTTCAAGACAGTACCATTTAAATTGGGGAAATTCATGTTATGTCTGTATTTTCATTATTTTAAATGGGGAATTTCATGCCATGCCATCCTTCCACTATCTCACATATAGACCTATTTGCCATAGGCATTCTTCCAAACTTAGTGTAATGTCTCTTGGGCACCTACTCTATGTAGATTATTTCTTATGATCAATGCTCTAATAAATTGACTATTTATATAGATTTTCATAAATGGCTATATGTAAATATCACTTATATCAATGGCTTGTAACAGAATGAATAAATCAATTGATGAGACTGCCAAAATGCTTTATAATAGAAGGGATCAAATTATTATAAGCTTTGAAATTCTAGCCGCAACAAGAATTGTAATATATTTTCCAATCTAAGAGATAGTATTGATGGAATCAATTGTCTTTGATGTAGATACTATAGAGTAGATTGGAGGATCTAAATTGGTTTATAAATAATGATATAAACTATCTTAGATTGGTATCAATTTGACTCACAACAAGCTTTTCTTTGGTGATTGAGCTAGATTTAACTTTATACCTATGTGTCGATCTTATCTAAATCTTAGTAATCTTCCTTTTAATGTTTGTTGTCCTGCATTCTGTCACCACAAAATGTAGGTAACAGTATGAAACTTTATTAGCTTGGTTTCATATTTATTTGAGATAGTTCATTATTTAATTGGCTAACACTGATCAATTAATCGACCCCAATTTGTGTAATGAATCCTTTTACTAAAGGCTTTCGTGAAGTCCTTTTCGTTTTTGATTTTATTAAGCTTATGCTTGATTTTTGAAGCCTTCAATGTCCTTTTTCGTGTTTTTGAGTGTGTTTATTTTCTTCTAGCCTTTTGGTTTTGTCTAATCCCTTGCTTCAGTCATCCTTCGATTTAGTATATCATAGGGCTTAATCGGACTTGGTAGTAGAAAGAGATGATCATTTAAGTGCCCTAAAGGTGGACTCTCTGAGTCTCTAGATGCAATTGCATATTTAAAATATCCTCTTATATTTTAATGTTCACATTCACTTTTTGGAAAATATAACATAAATTGACTATATTTTATGTTTTTATGTTATTTTATCACTTTAATTTATCACATAATTGACTATAGAGAACTTTATGTTATATTTTTTTTTGATGAATAGTCCTTTTCTATTAATAAAAATATACTAAGAATACAATTCACAAAAAAGGGGCCAGGGGATACATTATCACCCCGCAAAAGAGTTCACACGGCCGAAGCCGGATTTAATAACACGGCCTCAGCCGGAAACAACAACTATTCATAAAAAAGAAACATAATTAGCAACCTCAGGTCGCCAAAGCAGTGCTAGCCGAGGGAGGAGGATCATCTTTGTTAGGAAAACCCCACGCATCTGTGGGATTTTGGGGCAGGTTGGGAATAGTCCAGCCGTCATCAGTAGCAACAGGATCAGTGGCAGTCTCTGCATCTTTAACCTTGGGCCGTGGAGGAGAAATCGCCAAGGCCAAGCGAGGATACTTTCTAGAATGCGCCTGCCGAGGACCAGGGGGAGTTGGGGACTAGCCAAAACCACCACGGGGTGGGGAAGCAGAACGACGCCTCCATCCGCCATCACCACCACTGGGAGAGCGGTGGTGAGAAGCCTGGGAGTGTGGCGTGTGCGAGTGGCGGCTTGAGGACTGGCGCCGAGAATGGCGGCCATGAGGCGTCAAGACATTAGCTGAAGCATCAGGAGGCACTTTGGCAATAGTGCAGGGAGCATTGCCCCAGTGATTTAACAACTCCTGCAGGTGAGCAACTTCTAGGGCAACTTTGTTAGCTTGCACCTGGATCTGCATAATAACATTGTTACAAATGCATGCCTTAGTATACATAGCAATGTTAACATCCAAAAAATTGTGAGTGAACAGAACAACATTCTTATCTTTCCATAGAGAAAAAAAAATTTCCATCCTGAAGGTATGCCAAATCTGGGTGAACTTCCGAGGAATTCTGGGGGAATCACCCAGCAGGATCATGTGCCATGAAAATGGTTCGGGCCTAAAAGGCTTGAAAAAATCATGAATTTAGTGCCAATAATTTTGAGCACACAAAACCAGAATATATGCAAAAAGGACTCTGGTTGACCACAGAAAGGGCATCTGGGATCAGGAACCCCAATGTGCTTGAGCCGACGCCCCAAGGGAAGACCTTGGAAGGCAAGGCACCAAGCAAAGTGGGCAATCTTGGGTGCTGTAATATCACTCCAAATGGTGCTAAAACGTTTTCTCCATTGAGAAAGCAAAGATAGCAAATGCCAGTGCTGGTTAAACGTGTCCACCATCAGAAGATGGGGCGAAAGCCATCTGTACCCCATATTGGGCTTGTAGTTGGAAAATGGAGTGGTAGGATACCACTTCCAATCATGCCACCAAGGACAGACAGTTTGAATCCCCACTTTATGAACTAAATGCACAGGGATGGAAGACAGCAGAAGTTCAAAAGTTGACCGATCTATACTGACAAGGCAGTAGTGGACTTGCATATCTTCCCATGACCTGAAACTCATGGTGACTCTTGAGAAGAGATCCTTAGGAGTTCGGATGCCACGTTTGAAAAAATGCAGAGCACTGGCACCTTGAGTCTTGGCGATAGGAGTACCCTGAACAACAAATAGGGGAGACAACCAAATGTTCTGTTGATTCAAGGAGAGCCCATTGCGAAACTCATCTCTAGCCCAACGAAGCCAAGGCTTATAGCTTCCCAGGCTTTCCAGATGCTCTTAATAACAAATGAGCTCTGTATGGCCACGGGTTCACACAGGATGAGAAGGGTTTGAAAACCAATCCCCTTCTACGCAGGCTTGTTAACAGGGAAGCCGAAAGAAATACAGTGCCGAACCAGAATCTTCCAGGCGTCATCTCCAGAAATAGTTCAGATAATCCATTTTGCATAGAGAGCAAGGCCCTGTTTCCGAGTGGAAAGTAGGCCAAGACCACTAGACTCTCTTGGGAGACAACAAAAATCCCAAGCAACTCTATGAAAACCATGATGATCAGAACCAGAAGCCCAAAGAAAATCTTGGAGCAAACGTTCCAGCTTAAGATAGGAAGCTTTGGAGGGAGCCCAACAAGAAGAATAGTACACATGAGTGGCTGCCAGAATCTTCGAACAAATCTGAAATTTACTAGCAAGAGAAAGTGGCTTGGTGATCCAATATTCGAGCTTTTCGCTAATTTTGGCAAGCACAACATTCCAAAGCTCCACAGGAGAAGCCTAGAAGGCAAAGGGGATGCCAAGAAAGCGGAAGATTTCCCCGTGAGTAACCCATTTCCACTGAAACTGGCTAAGCCAAGGTGGAGCTAACAAGAATGACTGACGGTAGCAGAGCGTTTTATGCCATTGAATGGCAGAGCCAGAGGCTTGACAAAAGGTGTCCAGACAATTTAAAGCATTTTGGATGTTTTCTTCATCCTCAAGAAGAGTAAGAAAGGAATCATTAGCAAAATGACCATTGACTAACTGGGAGGAAGATTCAGGCAAGGAGATGCCGCAAACCAGCCCCAAAGACACAGAATTAGCTAGCAAATAGCCAAAACCTTTAGCAGCGAGGACATAAAGTGCTGGAGCTAAAGGGCAACCTTGCCTAATTGAACGAAAAAGTCCAAAAGCCTCAGATTGCGAATTATTGATGGTAATGCAAGCATTAGCATCATCAAAGAGCATCTCCACGGACTGAAGGAAATTGGAAACAAAACCCAAAGCCTGAAGCATAGCCAAGATAAAGGGCCATTCAATGCGATCATAGGCTTTAGCAAAATCTATCATTAAAAAGATAGCCTGCTGCTTGGACTTGCGAGCCCATTCCATACCTTCCCAGACAGCAATGATGTTGTCAAGAATATCTCTGGACTTGATGAAGCCAGTTTGCTCAGGCCGCACAATTAAAGGCAACATGTGCCTGATTTTGAGAAAGAGCACCTTGGCAATGATCTTATAAGACACATTCAGAAGGGTAATGGGCCTCCAATTGCATATGTCCTCAGGATCACCAGCTTTAGGTATGAATTTGGTATTCCCTTTATTTATAATTGCTCCTAAGCTTTTAGAATGATATGCTTCAAGATAGACTTTGTGCAGATCAAGACCTATTTTGTCCCAGAGGTGTTTGTAAAATTCACAAGGAAATCCATCACACCCAGGGGACTTGTCATCCGCCATGGAGTAAACTGCCTCTTTAATGTCGTTGAGGGAAAGAAGTTGCTCACAGAAAGCACGTTGCTCAACTGCTAGGTGGTTTGGAGTAACAGAGATACACATTTTGAGAGCTTCCTCCTGAGCAACCGAAGTTTCCTGCGAAGCAAATACGTTCTCATAGTGATGAACGAATGCTTGCAGGATGTCGGGGAGACTGGACAGAACAACCATTCCCTGTTTGATCTTTTTAATCCCAACATTGGTATGACGGGCTCGAAGAGCCTGAAAGAACTCCTTCGAGGCCTTATCGCCAACCTCCAACCAGTGGAGACGGGCCTTGATTTGGGCTCCTCAGGCAGCATAGTTGTTAGCAATTTGCTTGTCATGGCGAAGCTTGGCAAGTTGAATTTGCAAATCCACATCAAAGGGGTTGAGTGACTTTTAAATTTTCACGTTGAGTTGCTTTTAAATTTTTCACTTAAGTGACTTTATTAACTATATAGTTTAATTTATTTTTGAAAATTACGTTATGTTTTATTTTAAATCATCTAAGTTTAATATTGCTTTTTGAATAATATTTGCACATGATGTATAAACTATACAGTGTATACATTATTTTTGACCCAATTAAGTAATACTGACTCAAAAATCAATTAAATGTGCTTAATTGGTCTTTTAAGTTGTGCAAACTCTACTTACATGTCTATTACATGTTTACATGTAAATGTATTGCTAGAGTGCGGTTTGCACTAGAAATGCATGTAATGGATTTCCTAGAGCCCACTTTGCATGGAAAATCCCCTTTACATGTAAATCACTTTGCATGCAATTGCCTCTTTGGAGTGCAATTTGCACTAGAAAGACATTTTATGGACTTAGGAAAATAAAAGCTAAGTTCTTAAAACATATAATAGCCTTCTGAGGGTGCAATTTGCATAGAAATGGTTTTTTACATGTTATATGCAATATGTAATGCCTTTTGGAGAGTGCGATTTGGCATTCTCGAACATGTAATTGCATCCCAAGTCCACGATTTTGCCTTCCAAGGCCAAAAACCCTCAAAGCATATTACATATTGCATGTTTTAAACCATGCAATAGGGCTGCAAGAGTGCGATTTGCCTCTTCAACTCTATTTACATGCAATTTAAAACATGCATTTGCCCATGGAGAGTATGATTTTCTTCTTCAACTTTCATATGTATGCATTTTAAACATGTAAACACCTCCATAGAATGTGTTTGGGCATTTTAACTTATGCACATTCTATTGGAGACCATGGTATTGCATCTTGAAGCCAAAAACGACTCATGTTCATGCCAAAAGAGGACATGTTTTTGCCAAAAAAATGCCCACATTTCTTCCTTCCAAGTGACAAAATCTATCAAGGAAGAAGCGTTTTTAGTATTGATACACATACATGCTATTGGAGATCACGTTTTAACCTTTCCATGCAAAAAATAATTCATGTTCTTGCATTTGGAGGGCACATTGTTGCTCAAAAATGCCCCACTACATGGGTTTTTCTAAAAACATTTTCCATTTGAAGGTGTAAGGATAACGTTTTTGGCATTTACATGCAAAAATGCCCCATGCTTTGACCTTGGAAGATCACATTTGCAAACTTTGAAATAATCAAGAGCTGTTTGGGAAATTTGAATTTGGAGGAAAGTCATTCATTCCAACTTCTCTATCTTCCACATTTGGCTCTTTGAGCTCCAAGTAAGTAGAAGATTTCAACTTTTCTTGTCTTTTCTTACTTTGCTATTTTGTTGCATATTTTGCCTTATCTTTGTTCATTTGTTCAAAGTCATGCCATATATTTTGCAATTTTTTCTTAAATAAGGTGAAATCTTCTCTTTTCAAGTGCTTGAAACTTTCCCAAACTCCAAAAACGAAATTACATGTAGGAGAGCGTCTGGATATTTGTCATGTCCAAGTCTATAGCCAAGGGTATGTTTTTTCGTTTTGTGCATAGTTTTGTTTGTTGTTTGCTTGCTTGTTTGGTTTCCTTTTTTGGAAGAAAGTTGAACAAATTTTCACAAGAATGCAAGTGTATCCACATTCTTCCACATATCACCTTTCCATACGAGTGCATATCATGTCCATTTTCCTATATATGCAATCACATCCATTTTCTCATTTACATGTAATTACATTCTTCAAACCCAGTTACATGACTACCAACAATTACATGTAAATCACTTTACATGTAATTACATTGAAAGAACATGATTTTGGTAAAAGGTCACTCTTTTAAATACCAAAGTCATCATTTGCACACATCCCTATACACCTAGCTTACATTCTTGGCCATTTACATGAAAACACATCCTTATCCACATGCAAACCATCCTCTTGAATCCCATTTTGGCCCTTAATATATGCTTTTCATTTCGTATCCAAGCCATTGCATATGTTCCATGAGTATCTAATCAATACTTCAGACACATTGTTCCTCATAGATTGACCTTTGCCAATCAAAGATCAACATCTTCATGGAGTTGGTACGTTTTGATGATGTATTCACCCTTTGGAATTTTCATGCTGCAACACAAGATATACCTGCATCTACGAAGTCCAAAGAAAAGATGAAGTACCAGTATAACATGGAGTTAGCTCATGCATCTGCATCTCTTGTCTCATCTCCTTCGGATCAAGAATCTGACACTGAGATTGGACACGTTGACATAGTTGATTTCTTACAAAGGGTCGAAGCTCCTTCTAATAGAGAGATGAGACACATCAAGAGAACTGACATTCATCTAGTGTGTACTTTTCCTATGGTTGTGCTGGAACCAAATTTTGTCTTAGGATGTGCTTGACATTTCAGTCCTAAGACCAAAATTGATCAAGAATGTAGATGGTAAGGTTATCACCAGCCTGGACCAAGAGGTTATTGAACAAATCTTAAGAGTTCCTCATGGTGTAGTGTGTAGACCTGTCAAAAGAGACCTCTTTAGAGTTATGGAATGAGAAAAAGTTGGATTATCAAAGGTATATGAATGCATACTAGTTGGAAATTAAAAGAAGTAATTTTTGCAGATGGTCCAAGACAATACACAGATTTGACTTCAAACTGAAATGTGAAGATTTGATTACTCTCCTTAGTAGAGTACGTGTCCTCTAGGAATCTAGTGACTTTGAATCATGGATGTACAAGTTTATCTCTAAGATCTTTGATAACGAAGAACCCATTGTCTGGGGAGAGCTTATCAATACAACATTGTGTGATTAGTTGCTTAGTGTGGGAACTTGAGCGCCATTTCACATGAATTCATACTTGGTGTATATTGCTGCATCCATGGGATCCTTCTCAGGACTTTCCACGAAAGGGGATAGGCTTCAAGTTCCTATTTGGAACTATCACGATCAAATCACATTGACACAAAACAAACATCACTATAGGAGAGTCCAAGATACATTTTTTGGACATTTTAGGTGTTGATTTGATAAAGAGCTGGTAATCAAAAGAGTATCAGAGGAAGTGTGGAATCGAGTAAATCAACTCGGTTGCATCTTTTTGCAATTTCCGACTTCCACTTATTTTAGAGTTGGTTATTATGAAGGAGAACCATATACCTTGCCATGATATGCTACTGATAAGATTATTCCGATGGAATTGGCCAGACAACTCATGGAGGTGCAGTCATATCAAAACACTCAGCACAGGCCAATATTTGGTATTACCACTGCCAAACCCTTAGTGATTGGTCAATATATGCTTAATTGAATCTACAAGGCAAAAGCTATGGAGGCAGAACTTAAACTTATCACATTGAAGAAATTCAAAGCTAGGTTCGATTTTGACTACCAAGGAATGCATTCAAAGATCAAAAGAGCATTCACCCATGTTCATCGCATAGAGGACATATGGATTGACTTTCGCACAGAGTTGAATATCATGAAGATGGACTACTGCAGGCTCACATTGCAACAAATCATTGACCTCAACATGGTTGAGATTCCACCCAATTTTCAGATTAAGGATGATGGCGTCATTCTAGATCTAGAATATCATCAAGATGACTTTGACAAACATTGTCCTATTCCTATTCATTGGCAACAAAAGGAGGGTGTTTCTATCTTTGATAAATTCCAATCCATCCTGGCAAATACTGACAAGTGGCCGAAGATCAATCATCTTCAGAGAGTACATCCTAAGCTTTGGGTTGATTGCGATCGTTTTGGTCCAGTTGGAAGGACATCTTGGGTGGAGATTACAAGCAAACATGGTGCATCTTCCTCAGTTCCAGCTAGATGTTTCAAGTTTAAGCTCAAAGGCAGAAAGGGATCAAAATCACTCCAAGAATCCTCTTAAGTGCCTGTGTAGGCTTAAGAATTTGAGGAAGAATTCGAGGAAGAGTCTAATGTAGAAGATGAAGAGGAAGGAGGAGAGATCATGATCATATCTCCTCCACAACCAACAAATACTTAAGGTCCATTCACTCAAGCAATAACTTTCTTGGATGATATAGACAACGATGTGGATTCATTGTCCACCATTTTTACATCTACGATCCTTGCTTCAGAAGTGAACATGTTGTCACTCCGCATCTCTTCGACAACTCCCTTTCTCACAATTGAGCAATGTGAGAATTCAAGATATGTGTTTGAAGATTTCCCAACTCTTATGGAAGGTCAACTTTCCCAACTTGATACCTCTTTGGCTAGTTTCAAAATATTCATGACATAATCTCTTCATTAGACGCCCATGAGCTCAGCCGTTCAAACTGAAGCATGCATGGTGACAACGGAAATACAATTAGAATCAATGTCTATGGTAGCCACTGTCCCTGTTTCAGCAGATGAGAGTTTTAGTGTGTCCGCATGAATGTCCTTAATCAAGTCCTTCCAACATTCATCCATAATGCTTTTTAGTGATGTGTAATTTCTGCCTTGTAGTAGGGTGCCCTTAGCAGTTTTCCCTTCACTACAACTACAATAAGGAGCCTTTCACGACCCTCTCTTAATTGTAGCCTTTTTGAACCGTTTTTGGTTCATATCTTAAATGCTTACTAACAATGTGTGGAGGTTACATTATAGAGTTACATAAATATTTTAATTACTATATTTGCATTATTGACTAACTCAATCTTTCTAGTTTGTTGTCACGGCTAGGGCCTAGCCTCATCAAAGCTACACTAGCTTCCAGTTCCTTCTTTCTTTGATTGGATGTTGTTGAGATCCTCTTTTACATATTTTGTTCTCTTATGCAGCGTTCCTTTAGTTTTTTTGTCGAATGTTGTTTCTATTTTATGGACAACTCATTTTCCAACACTTGGTGCCTTGGTTCCCATGGTTCTCTTCTTTTGAAACATACACCTTTCTTCATTAATCCATCTCTCCCTTGACATTGATGCCCTATACAAGACCTTTGTTTAAACAACATTTTCTTCCCTTGTCATCGTTTCTTGATTCTTCATACCCATGTTGTGCCTTAGGTGGAAGATTCTTGGGATTTTCCTTTGAAGAATTGGATTCAACCTTCATAACCTTTTGTAATGTTTCCCCCAAGTTTTGTAGTTCTAGAGGGTTCTTTACCTTTAATTGAGTCTTTAGTTACTTCAATAAACAAATAGGTAAGCTCTCTCTGGGATAGGCCAGGAATCATGAGCGATAGTCATTGGAATTCGTTGGCAAAGTCCTTCAAAATTCCATGTTGTTTTAGTTGTGTTAGTTCCTTGAAGTACCATTCAAGATGTCTTTGGTCAAATCTGGTAATGGGTTTTTGAGTAAGTTCCCCACTGCTTTTTATAATTTGATGGCCTTGAGTAATGATGCCACAATGCCACCAATTGTGGGCTATCCCAAATAGACGGGGGATGGCAAATTTGATAGCATTTTTTTTCATTCATAGGGTTTATGATATAGAGTTATCAAGTTTTTGGACCCATGATTGAGTGGTGATTTTGATAAAGTCATCAAAACATGGTAGATTCAATTGGCTCGGGTCTTGACTTCATAATATTTCTCAAAGGGTATGTGATTTTTAAATCGCTTGGTCTAACTTAGCATATATTTGAGCAAGATCCTCTACATTGTTTATGACGGGCTCTTCGACCATAATAGGTTCTTCCCTTGGTAGAAATGGGGAAATGGTTTGCCTAATGATGGAACCTTGTGTGGAATGTTCATTCTCGGCATGATTTGAAAGAGTGTCCTCTTGAACTTGGAATGGTTCTCCCATTATTGAATAGCTTGGACGATGAATTTATTAGTATTCTCAAACCTTTTATTGGTTGGCTCCAAAGTTCCTAGTTCATTTGTCAATTGATCGACCATGGTTGCTGTGCCTTTCGTACATTGACATGCTTGCATGAACTATCCTCCATAGAATGGGGTGATTGTGCTCTAATACCACTATACTGTCCGCAAGTTGGTTGGCTTAGGAATTCATAATAATTACCTTGAATTTCTTTCCAATATCTGACCCCCTTGTAGATTTGTATAATTGAAGAATGATGATGTTTCAAATAACAATATATCCATTATATTTAATACATTAGTTTATAAATAGTACTGCTATCCAAGATTTGATGCTTAAATATATCCTAAGTGAATTGATTTTATATATAATTAATATTCCATATCTTCCTATTTGATTACTGTAATGTCTTCATCAATTTCTTACCCAAATTTTCATACTGGACTCATCTACTACAGATCAAGGGAAAGTTTAAGAGTCGTGGTTTATGTGAGATTGTCTTGCTAATGTAAAGTTCACAAAAGAATAACAATGATTCTGTGACAATCCAAAATCCACACAGCCCAGATTTGTGGCCTAGGTGGCTTCTTACACTAGTTAACCTCCTCCAGATGTACTTGGCTGACTGAACACTTAACAATGGTATAGCAGCTATATGCACTTGTCTTATAGCAGATTGCTCAACAAGGCTTCTTATATATGATGATAATCAGATCCTCTGAAATGTAGTGGCGATGACATTAACCGTGCTGAGTGATATAAGATGCTTTCATCATATTAAGTCCTCAGTAATGGGTTGATTCCAGAACTTCTGTGTTGAAAAACATATTGGCCCTTCCCAGGCACAGATTGAGACTAAATTCCTTCTGTACTATTCTTTCTGCTTGCATGTTTGTCCTTTTCAATGCCTAATATCCTTATCTGCTCAGTGTCAACGATAGATATATATTAGAAACAATATTTTTGATTTTGATTAATAGAAAAGTGGTGAAAAATAACTTGATGCCTCAATAATCGGATAGCATGCCTTCTCATATCGTGATCGTAGGTATGATGGATTGTGTTGCCTAAAAGACACCTCTTATTGGACCCATCATTGATTATTAATTGCTGGCATCTAGTTCCCATAACTATGATATAATTACTATGGCTTCATTTTTGAATATAACTGGTATTACTGCTGTTGCTGATGGTGGATGTAAATCCATCATTGCTAATCGATCATGAAGTCAATACTTATGCCAATCGCTACCTATCAACGATGACTGGTCTTTGTGAATCACTTCAAGCACATCGTATTACCCTGCATCCTTGTAGTTACCATTATAATTGTGCAATTGCTTTCGTAGAAGCGGTACCGCTATCAATATCATCTGTAAAAAACCTAGTCTTCGTGCCTTGGCATTAAGTTTGTTTTTGGACAATAGTTGACTGTGTAGTTGATATAATATTACCTTTAATGATAGTTATCATTTTAATAAATACCTCTGTAATGTCCCCGATTTAGCTGGTTCCAGTAGCTTGGTGATGTAAGTTCATCTTCGCAAACCTTGTGAGCTGACACTGTGATTTGAGGGTCTTAGTGGAGTGACTTGCTATTTATAGTAAGCTGGATATGCAAAGTTCCTATTTTTAGCAATACAGTTGTGGCACCCAGTGTCGCGGCTTCTTTAGTGTTTGATTGGGCCCCATTAATGAATTTCATATTGCTTGTCTTTATTCTAATTTGATGGTGCGAAGATGAAGCTTTGTTAGTGGAAAGTGAACTAGGTAACTAAGTGGTGTTTTGTGTAATGGGGAAGCCTTATGCTTTAAAAATGTTATAAAAACACTCATGAAGGGGATCAAACTATTCCATTATTGCTTTGGTTTTGTTAAAATTGAAGCTTCAAGGGTTTGGTGTGAGACTAGAGGAATTCTGATATTTCCTCATATTATTGGCACTTTGAATTGTTTGCTAGTGAATTGTGCTCTATCTGCTGAGTATTGGTCTGATATTCATTTTGAGGATTGAATGGTGCTATTGTATACCATTCACTTAATTATCTGGTCTACATTTTTAATTTGAAAGTGAAAGCTTTGTGGAGGAATTATCATTCCTGCTGCTGCAATTTAGAGAAGGGAATAATATTCAGCCTGGGTGTCCATTTGCTACTGAACTATTCTCATCAACATTGCCACTGGGAGGCATTATTGTGAGCTGCGATCCCATTTACAGAAGCAGTGTTACAAATTATACATCTGCATTTTGATCTAGGAGGTCTGGCTCCTTAGCGTCCATCTTGATTGGACTGTGTATCACTAACAACAAAGAGGCATTGCCGTTGGTGGTAGCATATTTCTGCTTTAAGGCTGCGATTGGGTTTGTTGGACATTGGCTTTGAGATTGGATATATGCTGCAACTTATTTCCAATGCCAAACTCCATACATGTTCCTTGATAAATTAGTCTTTGGTTGTATGTTCATAGTTTGTAATAATTGCAAATCTAGATAATTGCAATTAAAAATATTGTGCTGGCGTTTCATATTAGGTTTAGTTTGTGTTTGTTTTATGAGCATTTCTATATATAAGAAAAAACAAAAAAAAACAAAAAAAAAACAAATATATATATATAGTATTTTTTTTTTGCAAAACTTCACAAAAGCAAAACAGTTCTTTAACATTGTTCTAGAGTGAGCCAACAAAGCTCCTTACAGTGGTATAAAAGCGTTTTCTTGCCGGCCTACATGGAACTGGGTTCATTATGGAACAAAGGTTTATACTTGAGCTGATTACACTCGCAGGGGAAGTAGTTCACCACTAGTTGAGGGTGGAACAGGACATACAGTTTGGAACTATAGGCAATGGAGGTGCTGGTGGTTCAGGTGGTTCTGGTGCTTTAGGTAGTGTCAGGGATGCTAGTACAGGTTCTGACATTGACAAAGAGGCTAGGGAGACACTGAGGGATCTTGCACATGGCCAACACTATGTTGTTGATGTCCTGCAAGAGTTATCTAAGACTTTGTAGTGCATTTCTCTCCCTAGAGGATGAAGCAAGGATAGAGGTACCAATAGCATTTCGGTTAGCTCTCACAGGTCTAGAGCTGATGACAGGTATATATGATAGGCCACAACGACGTACCTTTCTGACCTGAGTTGGGCGTGGCGAGTACTGAGACTGAGGTTGCTCCATTTGTTGAAGATGTGGTGGCCCATTATGTCAAGTGGGATGCTCTACTGGAAGCAATTAAGCAAAATCTGAATTTTGACAGATTTTGTACACAGAAATAGAGCACGCTAGTGGTAGATTGCTCCTGAGAGATAGAGGCCTAGACAAAGTGTTTTGAAGCAGATAACCAACAAGACGACCTTGGCTCACTTTGATGGGAGTGGGAAGGTTACAAGGAGAGTTAGAAGCTTGACACTCCTTTCTTTACATCTCATGATTAAGTAGGATGCCATTCGCTTTGTTGTGTTACACTTGGATGGGATAACCCATGACCGGTGGTACCATGGGTTAGTATCACTGCACCATGATCACATAGTGTCCTACCAGGAGTTTGTTGATAGACTGATAGAGATATTTTAGAGGAAAGACCCTGAGATTTATTTTTGTGAGCTGGCATTGTTAAGAGAGACATGGGGTCATTAGGCATTTATTAGTGAGTTTCAATGCTTATTTGTGATTATGTATGATATTTATAGAGGACACTGGTTATTTTATTTATAGAGGGACTAGTTGAGCCTCTTAGAGGGTGGGTTAAATCCTTGGATCCACCTACCTTGTAGGAAGCTATGAAAAAGCAAGGAGCCTAGAGATGTCTACTCCACGAAGCAAGTTTGCTTCCAAACCTTCTACTTCATCATATGACAATGAGGCATCCCCTAAGAAGGATGATAGATCAGGATACTCTTAATGATTTAAGGAGGAGACTTTGTTTTTTCTATAGGGGTCCCTATGATGATAAACATGATTGCCTAATAAAGCCTAAGGGTAAAGACGAGATGATAGAGTGGTTCTATGATTAGGAAGAGAGTTCTGAATTTTCTGAATAGCCAGCTGATAATGAGCAAGAGACACACGAGGGAGTAGGAAATTGTGATGAAGTGATTGATGACTCTAATCTTAAGGTGATATACCTTTCTAGTATAAGAAAGGAGGGAGCATTCTGGGTATGTGGTATCTTGGAAAGACAACGTGTTATAGCCTTTCTTGATACAAGTGCTACTCACAATTTTATTGATTCGTAGTTGGTCTCCAAGAGGGGAATTATGATAAAGGAGTTTGAGGGCCTTAGAGTACAGGTGGTTGATGGTTACACTCTTAAATGTAACAAGATGATTTCTGAGCTTCTCATGAAGCTGAATAACTATTCATTCAAGGCAAATTCTTATGTTGCAGACATAGGGAGTACTGATGTAGTTCTTGGTATGAGCCAATTACATGCCATAGAGGAAGGCCATTTCTCTCAGCACCAAGAAGATGGAGATGAGGTTTATTAAGGATGGTAAAACTCACGTCCTTAAGGCTATTACAAACAACAATTTGAAGTTGATCTTTTTTAGATGTATGTAGCGTTTGGTTTAGCATGATAGACTTGATTGGGGAATAGAGTGTAGGATGTTGCCTATTTGATGGGATATAAAACCCAACCTACCATCTTGATATACAACTTAGAACTAAATACTCGAAAGTGTTTTGTGACTTGCTACCTGGTAGGCCACCAGATAAATGTATATAGAGAACATCGTTGAGATAGAGGAGGCACTAAGCCCATTATGATTACTCCTTACCAGCACCCTAAGAGGCTAAAATATGAGGTAGAGAACACTATTAAGAAGCTGCTTGCAATGGGACATATTAGGCCAAGTAAGTTCCCTTTTGGTTCATCAATTGTTTTGGTGAAGAAAAAGGATGGTATGCTCAAGATGTGCATTGATTTTTGGATGCTTACCATAAGTACCATTAAGAACCAGTATCCCTTCCCACACACTGATGAGCTTATAGGTGAGCTAGATGGGTCATGCTACTTCTCCAAGATTGATTTGAGATCCGTGTGTCATCATATTAGAGTCAGAGCAAGATGTGGAGATGGCAACATTTAGGTGTCATTGTGGTTAGTTCGAGTTCTTGGTCATGCCATTTGGTTTGACTAATGCCCTAGACACATTCTAGTCTGCCATGAACAAAGTCTTGCATAGTGAACTAAGGAGGTTTGTTTTGGTTTTCTTTGATAATGTATACAGTAAGATGTGGGATGATCATATGGCACTCTTGGATATAGTGTTGGACATTCTGGGTAGAGCTTCCTTGTATGCAAAGGGAGTTCACATGGATCCTGATAAGGTCCCTACTATACTAGATTGGCCTACACTAGAGAACCTGACACAACTTAATCGCTTCATTGGTTTGTGTGCATTCTACCACAGATTTGTGGTAGGTTTCTGTTGTCATGCAACTGTCCTCACTAATCTGACCCATAAGGATGCTTTTGAATGGACTACTCAAGAACAAGAGTGCTTTGAAAAATTCAAGTAGATTATAACATCATGCCTAGTGTTAGCATTGCAAGAATTTTTGAGGCTATTTGAGTTGGCTTGTGATGCCTCAACTGAGGGTATTGTTGTCGTTCTTTCCTAGGATTACCATCCCATTGCATTTGAGAGTAGGAAGCTCACGGGTCCTAAGGGGTCATTCTGTGTGTATGATAAGGAGATGTTGGTCATTGTGCATGATTTGGCCAAATTCAGGCAGTACTTAGCTGGCACTAAGTTTTGCATCAAAATTGACCATAACAACTTGAAGCATTTCCTTGGGCAATGGATCTCAATGAGAAGCAGCAGATGGGAGTCACTAAACTTCAACCATATGATTATGATATTTCTTATATTAGGGGTACACAAAATGTAGTTTCTGACACGCTCTCATAGAGACCCCACTTGTGTGTTTTTATAGAGATATCAATGGATTGGAGACACTTAGCCATTGCTTAGTATGCTAGGGATCAGTGGGCAATTAGTATTGTTTTGTTGGTAGTATTAAGGACAATAGGTATACTCTTGTAAATGAGCTGATCATTTACAAGAGAAGGATTTTATTGGTCCCACGATCGAGAGTCAAGTAGATTGTGTTGCGAGTCTTTTATGATTCTCCATTGGCTGGACTTCTTGGGTTCCTTAAGACCTATAGATAGATTTGAGAGAGGTTCACATGGAAGGGCCATAAATGAAATGTGCATCAGTATGTCAAAGAGTGCTCTATTTGTTAGTAAAACAAATAGGAGCATACTTATCTAGTCGGTTTACTACAACGACTTCCCATTCCTGAGGGGAAGTGGGAGCGTTTATCTATGGACTTTATTGTGGGCTTTCCAAAAGTCCAAGGTAGAGACTTTATGTTTGTAGTGGTGGATAGCCTCACCAAATAGGCACACTTCTTTCCTATCACCACTACATTTTTAGTGCTAGATAGCTGAGTTATTCGTCTAGGAGGTTTTCAGGTTGCATGGTTTACACCGAAGCATTATGAGTGACCATGATAGCTAGTTCATGAGTCATTTCTAGCAAGAGTTATTTAGATTGTGTGGGACTAAAATGATTCCGAGCACTAGTTACCACCCTCAGAGTGATGGTCAGACTGAGATTGTTAATAAATGGGTGGAGGGCTATCTACAAATCTTTGTGTTAGCACAACAAGGAGCCTGAGTGAAGCGGATATACTTGTGTGAGTATTGTTATAATTCAACTCAATATATGTCTATTTAGATGACCCCCTTTAGAGCCTTATACGAGTATGATACCGCGAGCTTCATGGATTTGTTATTCAATGATAACAGGGTACCCAGTGCTGGAGACTTATTGTAGGATAGTCAGGATGTGATGAGGACTTCGAGAGACAACATTCATAGGGCTCAGAATCAACAAAAGCAGTATGTTAATTAGTGGAGGATTGCTTGCTCTTTCTTGGTGGGTGATATGGTGTACTTGATGTTGTAGCCCTAGATGTAGTCATCTATCCCGAGTAGTGGAGTTGAGTTCAATCCTTGCTACTATGGTCCCTTCTGTGTGGTTATATGCGCAGGTGAGGTAGCCTATGAGCTTGATTTGCTAGAGAACAATAGAGTACATAATGTGTTTCATGTTTTGTGTGTCAAGAAGGCACTAGGTAGACATGTTGTCCCATCTTCTGCTATAGCCTTACTAGATGATAGGGGAGATTGGAGTTGATCCCCAAGGCGATATTGGATACCAGAGAGAGGCACTTACTCCGATGGGTCATCAGAGAGTTGTTGGTGAAGTAATAGGGTCTTCTGGCTAAGGATGCCACTTGGGAGCCTAAGGATATACTTCAACACCCTAGATTATGATTGCTTGGGGAGGGATGAGTGTAATGTCCCCGATTTAACAGGTTCTAGTAGCTTGGCAATGCCAGCTCATCATCACGACCCTTGTGAGTTGACATTATGATTTGAGGGTCTTAGTTGCATGATTTGCTATTTATAATAAGCCAAATATGCAAAGTTGCTTTTTTTAGTAGCGTAGTTGTGGCACCCTGTATCTTGGCTTCACCAGTGTTTGGTTGGGCTCCATTAGTGGGTTGCATATTGCTAGTTATTTATTAAGTTTAACTTAATGAATTACTCATAAATCTTTATTTGAATTTGATGATGTTAAGATGAAGCTTCGTTACTTAAAAGTGTTATCAGGAAGCTATGCGACGTTATTTGTAATGGTGAAGCCTTAATCTTTAAAAATATTATAAAAAACACTCGTGAAGGGGATTGAACTATTCTATTATTGCATTGGTTTTGTGAAAGTTGAAGCTTCAAGGCTTTGGTGTGAGCCTAGAGGAATTGTGATTTTTCCTCATACTATTGGCACTTTGAATTGGCCATTGTTTGCTAGTGAATTGTGCTCTATCTGCTGAGTATTGGTCTGAGGTTCATTCCAAGGATTGAATGGTGCTGTTATATTCCATTCAATTAATTATTTGGTCTTTTTTATTAATCTGAAAGTGAAGGGTTTGTAAAGGAATTATCATTGTCGCTGCTGTGATTTAGAGAAAGGAATAATATTCAGCCTGGCTGTCCATTTGCTACTGAGCTATTCTCATTGACAGCGCCATTGGGAGGCATCATTGTGAGCTGTGATTCCATTTAGTGAAGCAGCATTACAAATTATACATCTGCATTTTGATCTAGGAGGTCTGCCTCCTTAGATCCATCCTAACTGGACTACGTATCACCAACAACAAAGAGGTGTTATTTGTGGCAGCCTATATCTGCTTTAAGGCTATGATTGGGTTTGTTGGACATTGGCGTGAGGTTGGATACCAGCTGCAACTCATTGCTAATACCAAACTGCATACGAATTCCTTGATAAATTAATCTTTGCTTATATGTTCGCGCTTTGTAATAATTGCAAATCTAGATAATTGTAATTGGCATTATTTTGTTAGGGTTTCATATTAGTTTCAATTTGTGTTAGTTTTATGAGCATTTCTCTCTCTCTCTCTCTCTGTATTCAAAAAAACAAAAAAATTGCAAAAGTTTGCAAAAGCAAAAGCAAAAGCAAAACAATTCTTCAGCATTGTTCTAGAGTGAGCCAGCAGAGCTCCTTAAACCTTTTAATAGTTATCACCGACCAATATATTGAAATTTAGATATTAAAATATTTCTTTGAGATAAGTATTAATTATATATATATTAAAGTTTATATAATTTTTATTTTATTTTATCAATATAGTTATAATAATGTATATTTTATTATTATAATTGGAAATATATTTATTACTTTATTTAGTCTTATATATTTATCCTTATTAAACTTCTTCCTGAAAAGGAGGACATCACAAGGCCCTTAAGAAGAATCTGGACCTTTGGGATCTTCCTGTGCGGTCTGGTTGGCCCCTTCATGGCTCTGTAGGGCTATAATGATTGTCTCCGTTTTTAGTTCACTAACTCCTGCTTGAAGGGACCAATGTCAGTTTGTATCTTGCGATTTGTGGTTTCTCCACAAATGATAGCAGAAGCTAT
The DNA here is from genome assembly GCA_028749045.1 of Cupressus sempervirens. Taxonomy (NCBI): domain Eukaryota; kingdom Viridiplantae; phylum Streptophyta; class Pinopsida; order Cupressales; family Cupressaceae; genus Cupressus; species Cupressus sempervirens. Next base: position 334,990,372 of record CM053790.1, read on the forward strand.
GTGTTCAGAGAATGCTGGCATGTGCAATGTTAAAAAGAGATCGGGAAACTACCAAAGCATCATTGACAAATTTTTGGAGGACAGTGAGAGCAACTCGAGAAATTTCAAAATGGGTATGATTATAGTTTACAGACTTGGAGTCAGAGAGTAATTAGCAAGCCCAAAATTGTCTTCTTGACAAAAAATTGGCAAATATTCGACAAAAACTTGAGAACTTAGAAAGTACCAAAATTGAAGTCTCTTAGCAAATTTTTGAAATGGATATCCTAATTAATATTGAATTTTAGAGTTTAATTTTAGCAATGTATAAATGATTCAAGTGTTTAATTAAAGCCATATCGTGTTTGCCCATAATGTATTGATCTTAGTAATCTCAAAGGTGAGATAACTAGTTTTGCTTCCAATCTTATTTTGCAATTCTCTGCTTAGTCTGTATCTGATTGAACTTTACAAGTATTTTGTGTTTGGTTAGCCTTGTGTTGCACTAGTAAAGTAGTGATTAAGTTTTATGGCCATTTTGGCACTGAGGGTTATCAATTGTTTAAAATCTTTAAGATGAGTCTTTATTTGTTCATTTTGAAGTGTGAATTGAAATTGTAAGTGTAACATTAATAATAAAATATCTTTTTCTTTGATGAATTCTGAATGCACAATTACATTTAGAATCACGATCCAAAAGTAAAGAAATGCCAGAATATAAATTAACAAGCAGCTATGGTTTGGATGGTGGATTTTGTATTCTGATTTGAATTATGTACTGTAGCACAATTTTGGTGGTTGACTGATGGGTCTAAAATGTTTACAATGCCCAGTTTTGTTTTAATTTCCCCAGATATTGCACCAGTATGGGAAGGTGCTGTTCAGCACAATGCTTCAAAGAAATTTGAGGTCGGGGGAATAGATTTGACTGAATTGTTTGCACGGGAACTTCAGAAATCAAATCCTCAAATCAACATTGACCTTTCAACTGTTGAGATGTTGAAGGAGACATATGCATACACTTGTGAAGATCAGGGAGCATATGAAGAGAAACAGAGAACACTCCATACTGAAAATCATACGCTACCAGATGGACAGGTATGGTTTACGAACAACTATCAATTTCTGTCTGTTATCTTGACAATCATTTTACTGGCTAGTAGTGTTATAGGAACCAGGTAAGAACAATTTTTGTGTTATTTGTTTTTGTAAAGTACATCCATAAAAATGTACACATGCTCTAATGTGGATTCTTTTCCTTCACTGAAATACTTCTTACATTCTGCCATGGAATACTCTTTTCTAATAATAAGTAGGATAAATAGAACTGGGAAGCAGACAAAGAAACACAGGTCAATATCAGAAATTCATTATAATTGCGATCCATATTCTCATCAGACACATGAGTCAAAGTATATACAAGTGTTGTGGACCAAATAATTGTGTAAGACAATTATTGAGAAAAGGGTCTTAAGAGCAAGAAAATAAAATAGCCTCCTTATCATTCTTATTTTTCTCCATAATACATCTACTCATCATACCTTAAAAAATATCTTATCTATTTTAATCCCTTAAAAAGTCAAACAGATAATGGCTCTTTAATGCTGACATTATATATTACTTTTGTCAGGAATATGCCACCCCACTTACAACCAAGTGAAGAATATTTAGCTGTCAAGCACAAAAAAAGGATAAATAAATGAATAGGTTTCCAAGAGAAACAAGCATCTAAATTTGATGGTGTCAGAATACCTGTGGCCGCCAAGCACAAAGAGCTGTTGCCCCCAAAAGATTAATTCCATACTCATTCTCTGACGAGGGTTGAAACTTAAACGCCATTCAGTTACACCTCAAATTTTCTTCTTAAATCCTCTGTGCCCGTAAAATCATCTAGTGCTGACCACTTCTGATATTGCAGCAATAATATTGAAATGCTGACTAGCCTTGGCATCAATGACGAAATATTCAACAAAGGATGCATGATCTTTTAGCTTAGGACATGAAACTTTGCCTTGTAAGAATTTTATATCATCTCATTGCCAAAATACTTCTTTCACTGTAGTAGGGGGTATCCAATCTTTTGTTTACTACTTATCTCTGACACACCCTCAAAGATGAACTATCTGGTACATTAACCAAGTTTTCTACTTTCATTTATTTGCTATGTTCCACTTTGTTTCTTGGATGGGGATACTGATATGGTAGGGAAAATGTTTTGGTGATGGAAGGTAGAGAGAGATATGGAGATTCCAGAAGTAAATTGTTTCTTTCCATAAGCCAGAAGTCAACAACAATAGAGTAAAGGGTGTTCAATCGGTGCCCTTGGTCTCAAATTTATCCAGTTTAATGAAACACGGTGTAACAGCAATAGCATAACATACACTGTTAAGATGACGTCAGAGGATGTTTGTAGAAGCTTGCTTGCCAACCATACTTTAAAACAACTGTTTCTTTGTACTTCTCACACACTACCACACTGTACCAGATGATGGCCAATGCACCTCTAATCTCTTTTGTAACCAATGTAATAACTGTCTCTGATACCATATCAAAGATCTTAAAGTTTGGAGACATTTTTGAATAATAAAACCAGAAATCCAAATTACTGCTGTTAATGCTAACAGTTATATCATTAACTATGAATCAGAATCATGATATATTTATTGCTGTTATACAACAGTTGCTGCTGTCACTTCTGTCTTGATTAATTTAGTTGCTGTTATAGTGGTATGATGATATATTTATTGCTGCTGTGATCATGCTGTTAAGATATACATAACAGTTATTTTCTTAATGCAATGAACAATTTTTTATAAAACATTATTAAAAAATTGCCTCACTGTACGGAATCATAGGGTGTTCCTGGGAAGGTTGATAGATGGGAATTGTGGGAGTTGTCTCCGTTTAACCTGATTTATTTTTCTATAGCTTCATCGTTGTCATAACTTTAATCTTCAACATGTCTGTTTCTTCTTTGTGTTGCCTTCATTGCATCCAATCTGGCATCAATTCTGTCCTATTTTTCTTGCACAACTCCCGTGCAAATAAGTCCCCTTGAGCTTTTTTAAACAACTCAATCTCACGTATTACAATTGTTCCAATTCTTGAATCAGGTGACATTCTCTCTACAACATCATAGAGTCCACTTCACACCTCATCATTAGCTTTGAAATGTGGGCTGAATGGTATGCTGGATTAAGGATGTAGGCTGCTGCTTGTATAGACCTCTGAAGTAGATTGTGCCAACGTCTATCAATGACATCCCATATAGGCCCACACCTATCTCGATTCCCTGCAAAAAAAGAGCGAATGGCCTCCTTCACCCTATCCATGCCCTCATAAATGTAGCCCATTGAGGGCTTCTCTCCATCAACAGTTTGTAGGAGAACAAGAAGCACTTTTACGAACTGCAATCATTATGAAAGTTGGAAGAGAAACAATCAGCTTTATGTTTTTTCTTTAAAAAATGAACAATAATTTATAACATAATTTCATAAACAAAATAAAGGTGAAATGAGGACAAAAAGGAAAATTACCGTCACAATATCAGCAATCGGTGTCCAAAAAGAAGCCTCATCAAAAACATGATTAGCTGCATCAATCCCTGCAATGGTCTTTGCATATGATGATGCAATCCACTCCTCACTAATAAACATGCGTCTCAAACTTCCCTTTGAATAAAGCAAAGATTTTAATGTGAGAAAATTGGTTGCAAATCTAGTGACCCTTGGATGAGACAACTCTTTTTGGTCATTGTGTTTTCTCATGAGGTTGAGGACCCATTTATGATTATATATGAATTTGCATACGCTCCTTCCTTGTTCTATAATTGTTTCTATCCAAGGGAGTTTACCAAGATCCTCTAACATGAGGTCAATGCAATGCAGTGAGTAGCACAAGCAGTCCAAAACATGTGAGGGTGTGTCTCCATAAAAAACTTTCTTGCAACAACGTAATTTGCTGCATTATCTGTAACTATCAACACCACATTCTCTTCACTCACGTCCTTTATCATTTCATCCATTACCTCACAAAGACATTCAACATTCTTTGTTTTTTTTGAGGCATTAACTCATTTCAAAAAAACTGTAGTACCTGAAGAAAAATGAACAAATCAGTATAATGATCAATGATGAATCATAATTTATAAACTTAATCACTCAAGTACAAGTTCTACTTCTAAATTTTTAATCTCTACGTACAATTACCTAATGAGGAGACAAGAAAGTTGATGAGTGTTCTACTCCTATCAGTCCAACCATCAGTCATGATGGTGCAAACTTTCGTCTTCCACACCTCACACTGCTCCTTGATTGCACCTTCTACATCAGCCACCATTTGGGTCAAAATACGGCCTCCTAGCTCATCAACACTAGGGGTTTTGAACCTTAAACCACAAACAGTAACAACATCGATTGCAATTTGCCAATAAGGGGAACCAAAACAAATTAAATAAAATTTAAAGTTAAACAAATTTGTATATTATAATTAAATTTGAAAACAAAATACAAATTAAAGTAATCAAAATAAGCATATATTGTCTCTTGAAAGCTGAAATTTGAAAGCAGGAGAAGTAAGGCATAAATTAAAATTTAAATAAATAAGTACCTTCTTGCATTGAGTGAAATGTTGTTGTAGATGAAGAAGTCTCCAAGTGCCAATTTTGCATAATCATGCTTCTCTTTGTTCCAATCCATGCTTTCAAGCGATGGTTGTGCACCTGGAGCCGTGCGTGGAACAAACATGGAATCAAGTTTCAATCTTTGCTTACGAATGGGATAATGGAGTGCGAAAACTGGAAAATCCTGTTGGGCTAGTTGTACCATTTTTTCTTGTTGCTTCTTTTTCAATTCTTTTTTTCCATTTTTCCTCTAGAAGAGTCTACATGTCTCACATAACATTTTGGGGTACATCTTTGCATTTTTTAGCATCACACCTAGGTATATGTGCTAGGTGATACTTCAATCTATTTATTCCTCCCCCATTATATACTACACCGCAATGCCAACATGTAACAACTCCCTTTTTGTGGCTCGGGATGGCATGTTTCCAAGCTCTATCCCTTGCTATTGCACTTGTGTCTGCATTAGGGTTAAATGCAGGCCTAGTTCTGCTTCTAGAAGGCTCACCCTGAGGCATTATGTCAGTGTGTTTGCTGCTGCAATATGAATATATTATAAATAGAAAAAAGTTAGCATCAAATCAAATTTTTATACTTTAGGGCCTTCTTAGTTTGTCATCAAGATTAATTAGAATAAATCTAGATTCTAAATGGTAGATAGTAGAAGTAGAGACTAAACAAATGTAAACAAAATGGAGAGTAAAAAATATGAATGTAAAATATATTACAAAACAACACAAAGAAATGCAATTTGTTGCTTACCTCTTCAAATTTTCACAAAGTCAAACAATGGAAATGCAAGTAAGTTTGTAGAAGCCTCCTCCAAATGCTTCCTTAAGCCCCTCTAAATGCTTAAGTGCAAGATACAAAGTTGCACAAACCATCAGCAATTGATACGGGAGAGCCAACCGATTTGCTGATTTCTCTCTCAAAACCCCAATACTCTTCTCTGACTCTTTCCTCTCTATCACAAGCATAAGCAAATGGTGGAATGACCTTTTTAGTTCAAATAAATGTTATAATAACCGGAAAAATGCAACTTAAGTCATTGATTTTTTAATTTTAGGCACTTTAATGTCTTTGCCGCTGGTGAGAGTCCTGGGCTCGGGACTTGGCGAGTCCACGTGGACTTTGCCAGGATTCGGTCAAGTTCGAGTCCAGAGGCCAATTGCCTCGGAAAGTGCGCCTCTGCCTCGGACTCGCAGAGTCTCAGAACATTGCATAAAAGACAACTATTTGCAAACTTGTAGAGAGTCAAGAGGTGTAACATTGGAGTCAAAGGTATTCAATTTCTTTCTATAAAACTATTGTAAATACATTCTACAACTTTATGCCATATAAATAGTATTTTCACAAAACTCAACCAGCACATAGAAATAAATGGTTAATAAAAGTAAAACTTTGAATGTGCACATCACAATGATTTAATAACACTATTGTAAATACATTCTATAACTTCATGCCATATTAATAGTATTTACAGAAAATTCAACCAGCTCATACAAATATATCTAAGTTGCCGATCAGGAAGTGGATGCGGGGTGTGGGATTTTTTTTTGGGGGATGCGGATGTGTGCATATATAGATATATATACAGTATACTGTCTATATGCAAAGAAATGAAAGAAATATACAAAATTAAAACATTTGATAGCTTGTAACTTCACCAATACATATTCAAATACTCAATAAGATTATAAATATAAAATATAAACTGGTTCAATGATATGAATATCATATGCGTTTGTGTTCATGATTTTAGCAAATCATCACAACTACAAAATCAAAGTATAGTTTTATCATCAACAACAAAATCAAAATATAGTTCATCATTCAATGTTTATCATTCCGAATCCCTATCATATGGATTCTTTTTAAACTCATCATCATTTCTTGGTTCCATCGCCTCCAACTGCTGCAAGTTCAAGATCATTTGATCCCAAAGCGGTTCCCCGCTTGTGGTAGATACACCACGTGTTAGGATGTTATTAGCATCATCATCCATGATTGTGGTAGTTGTGGGATCATTGTGATGTAGAACCATTTCCTTTTAATATGGTGATCTCACCAAATTGAAAGGAAGATTGTTGGCATAGAGACATTGTGTAATGGCTTTATCAGTAAGCTCTTTTGCCTCTCTTGCCTCTCTTGCCACATCAACTTCAACACTTTGAGCTGCTTGCCCCACTGAACTTTGACTACCGGTGGCAACCATCTTTAAGAAATTAAATATATTTAAATCTAAAACAAATATCAACATCAAGCATATAAGTGCAAGAAAATGATAGAAAGCTACTTAGATAGATTGTTAAACTTCTTGCTCTACTTAGTTTTTTCAAAAATATAAATAAAAATTAAAAAACATGAAATTAAATAAATTTAAATCAATAGAAAAACTATGAATATCAAACATACAAGTAAAGATACTCAAAGTTGTTTCTTTATTTCTTTCAAAAAAAAAAGCAAAAAAACTTGAAAAATTTCTTCACAAACTTGAAAGAATTCATCAAAATCTATAAAAAAATTCATCAAATCACTCAAGAATGGGATCAAATGCTTACCTCTAAGGTTAAACTCCTTTGTGGAAGCTAACTCTAGCCCTATAATCAATCCTCTTCGAAATAATCAAGTTGTCTTCAAAATGCCATAATGGAAGCCAAATGAGAAGAGAAAACCCAACTGAAAACAAAATGATGATTGAATGGTTGAAAGGCCTCTATTAGGGCTGTTTTAGGGTTTGGCTAGAAAGCAAATGTTTAAGTACAAAATTGCACATGTTTTAAAGTTCTCTCAAGTGAAATGATGTTTTTTTTTCTTTCGAGGTGTTAACCTATGGAGGCAACAGGAAGTCCCCCCAATGCCATGTGGGTGCTCGCCTAGATGCCACCCACAAGCATCCAGGTGTGTCCGGAAGCTTGTTTTAGGCTTCTGTCAGCATCTGGATGCATGTGGGTGGCTTTTGGGCGGTACCTAACTAACTTCGATTTGCATCGGCTTCCTTTTCCAGGCCAAAACAGCTAGTATCAGGATCTCAGAAATATATGTAAAATTCTAATCTGTAAAAGTAAAATTCTAAATGTGCACATTACCATGCTCTTTCGATTTGAAGTACCAAGGTAAGAAAACTTAAATTCATTTTATTTTGTTGGGGCTTCCATCCAAAGAATATTTTTATTGTTATGACAGGTGAGTCGTCTATATTCTAGAGTTTGTGGCTCAGTTTTCATACTTGTGTCAACTTTATCATGGTTCCATTTTATTCATAGTTAGATGCGAAGAATTTTGTCATTATTGTCATGCATGGTTTGATTTTTTGTCTACTTGTCTACATCGAATTTCAAAAAATATTTTTATGTTTTCGATAAAAGTAGCAACAAAAACGATTTCTCACCCAAAGTACACATTCATAGCAGACTAGAACTTGATTGACAACATATTAATCACAACTAGAATAACTAAGAAGTAGAAGATATACGACATTCATAGTCTTACCTCTATCAAAAACGATAATTAGAAAACTAATTAACTACCGGCTAGAGTTATATAACCAGTCATGAGCAAGTTTAGAACTTTTAAAATAAGTCTTAAACATAATTTTCAAACCATGTCACATAGGGCAATACCTACAACACTTAAACAAAGTATTAGAGTTATAGACAAAACTACTAGACCCGCCCCTAGGGCTACTAGAGCATAGAACTGAAAAACCAGTCATGAAATAACATCACTGGCCCCTTCTGAGCCCCTTGGATTAGAAGATATTGGCCCATTTCCCATTGCAAAATTTGAACAGGTCTAGATTGTCAACATTATCAAACATCATCCTGCCGAGCTCCTCTTGTAATATACAAAGTGTAGAGGTAAATGCATGCATCACTTTAAGGGAAAATTTTCTTACATCATCTATTCTGATCTATAGACCCTAGATCTCCCCTTGCAGCCATTTGATGTTCCCTTTAAGCCCAACAATCTGGAGCTTGAATGTATCCACAATGTCCTTTGGTTCCTGATTTGTTGCAGGGAAAGCCTTCTCTTGTAATTCTTCAGTAGGGGCAACCTTGGTTTGGACCTCTTCAATAATGACATCACCCACCTGCAAACTGGGAGGGGAAGGGAAAGGGGAAGGGGGATTGATAGAGGGAGTGGGGTACATTTTACGTTTGGGACTATTTGAGACCCTGTAGGAGGAACCTCTTTCTGAGTCTTTCTTAGAGTCCTCAGACTCCCTAATGAGCTCTTTGACAGCTTATTTCCCTTTTCCTTTGGCAATGTGGTTGGAGCAGTAGGGAGTCTCACAAATCTCATTCTCCAAATCCACATTATAGACCGTTTTGGCTTTTTTTTCTAGGTTTGAATTTCAAGGGTAGGATTTTCATCTTTTTTTCTCTTAGGCTTCATTGGGGAATCTACAACAAGGGAGACCTCAGGAAAACTAGCTTTCTTGAACAGGTTTTTGACACAATTTTTATGACCAGATCCAGAGGAAGGGAGGAGGCCCTAGTCACGAGTAGAGCCGAAGTTAACTGCTGGGGTGGTTGAGAAAATCTAGGTTTTTAATGTTACAAACCATAGGGGCCTTTCAATATAAATTATTAAGATAAAAAAGATTAAGTTTGTTTTATTTTGTTGGGACTTCTTTCTGAAATGATTGTATTTTACTATTGTGATAGATGGTCTATATTGTGAGGTTATATGTAATTGTGTTTTGTCTATTTTAGCATGGTTTGATTCTCTCTAATTCTTATGTTGATTTTCCACAAATTGTCGTTGTAAAAATTGGTTGGTTATTAACTTATTTGGTACTAAAACATTTGATGATCTATCATTTTCTGTGGTAGCCTCATGAATTCGTTCTCAGAAAAGAAACAATCCATATTCTTAGCTAAATGACTTGATTTCAATTCCAATTGAGGCTCTCTCAACTCATTGCTACGTCTGATGGATACGACAATGTTATAGTTTCATAATATTAGAATCTCATTACTAGAAGCAAAGAGGTAACTTTTTTGTAGGTGTAGAATGGTTATTAGGCACAAAGGATAGAACAATATAACACAGATTCACATAACATGCTAGAGACTCACTCGTACCAATAGAGTATTCATTAATTGTATCGAAATAACAAAATGGCAAGAGAACCTTATTCTTTATTAATACCACAAAACATGAGTGCATCATCAATATTCCAAAGTTCTTATATAAGGGTTGGTTGGGTGGGAAAACCAACTGATGCATTCCCTCACTTCCTAACTACCGAAACCTCACAAGCTTCACTAGATCTAATTACCATATTACTTTATTACGTACTACATCTATCCCCCCAAAAAAGAAGTCACCTTCCAGACGACTACCCAACAAACTAGAAGAGAAACTCAGACTTCAAGAAGAGGGTTGGGAAGACATCCTTGTGCTCGGGGTTCCACAGAGTCATTGCAGTTCGCGTTCAACCGCTTTCTGTTTGGCCCGACCTCCTTGTAAAACCTACAAAGCATCCATCTTCTTTGCTTTTGCTGCTGTGATTTTCTCTTCCAAGGCAGCTTTTTCTATGTTCCAGTTTCCTTCCAGGGCTGCCTTTTTTGCCTTTCACTATTCTGAGCAGCCTTTTGAATCTTCCACTCCTTAGCCAACCATTGTGCCAAGTTCTTTCCTTGCTAGAGCTCTAAGTATGTCCTATGAAATGCAATTTTCATGTCTGCAAGTGTTTGTACGAGGGGTGGTTGTTCCCGAGCTAGAGGTATGGTGTATCGTTTTATCCATTCCATAGCTATTTCCTCCTGTTCATACCCACTCTGCTGAAGCAACTCCCAGTCTGTATGACAACCTTGCTGCATAAATGCGACCAACGATTTAGCCGCCCTGACTATGGCCTCGAGATTCTGATTTTTAGCCCACGTGATCATTTCTTTGGTGGAATGCTCCATAGCTTGTGATTCTTTCAGCAACATTGTAGCTTTGTCCGCAAAGGAAAATGTCTCAGTCCGTCTTGCTCTCTTACTTTATATTTTTGTAGGATCTTCATCCTCTATTTCCAGAGGGGTGGTGGAAGGTGGAGAGACCATCCCTTCTTCCTACAACAATTTATCGACCTTCTCCAAAACTATGCCCTCAATCAACATACCTTTCGCGGCTGTAGTGTCTTTCGTCTGCTTCTCCTTTTGAGTGTCTATTTAACCTGTGGGTTGCACCACCAAAGCAACAAGGTGGACTGCTTCTGTACCCAATGGTGTTTGCAACCTCACCCTGTGTGCACACTGTTTCTGGCATATGAGGTCTATCACCTTAGTGCAGGGTTGCTGATCTGATGGAAACAGTTGCGCAACTTTGTGAAGGGAAAGGCTGATGGCCCCCCATTGCAGGATCGACTATTGGTGTCCACCGCTTTCCCCCTCCCGTGCATTCACCTTGTCCCTCTCCAAGGCATGACCGCTCTCACACTCCATTGTACGGGTGCTTCCTTGGGCTCCTTCTGACGGACACTTTCATCCCTATGCTTGTTAGCTATTACAGGGTCCCCAAGGGTACTTAGGTCAAGTTGGTGAATTTGGGCATACTCAGGTACCTCTGTGGGTAGTGGTCCTCTTATTGGTGGCAAGAAGGTAATATCGCTTGGCGTTGTTTTCAAGTGACTTAGACGAATTTCTGCATCCTGGGAGTCTAAAGATATGTTTGTGCTACTCTCCCCTTCTTCGAAATCATCCTCTCTAGCCTCCTCCTGACTTTAATCCTCAACAAATGTTATCTGCATTGTTGCCTGTTTCAGATTCTTTTTTTGAGGTTCTCCACCTACCCCGTAGGTGTCCAAGTGCACCCAATATCTCATTGCTGGCTTATAGGGTTCCACTTTGTTTGCTGGAACAAATGCCCCTCTATGCGCAATGGCCACCTGAGTCCGAACTGCTTCTAGGAGTAGTGCTATGGTATGATGCGACATGTAGAATGCCTTATGTTTCAACTCCATAAATTCTTGTAGCCTTTTTGAAAGAAACTGTGCCCAATTGTACATTAAGTCTACGATGCATTGCCACTCTTCATTAGCTATGAAAACTTTCTTGAAGCCTCTACTATTCTTCAGAATGCTTTTTCGTTCCTGCGTCGTGAGATCATTCCTGCACACTAATCCTAACCACTTCTTCTTTACCTCCAGTGTCATTAGGGTTTTTTATCAATTCTTGCCCTTGGTTGGGAATTCCAAAAACCTTGTTTATTTCCTTGGTTGAGTAGGAAATTGTTAGAGTTTGGTGCAAATATTGGATTACGGATTGATTGGCTTTTCTATTATAGCCAACCACCATGGTTCGTAATATAGATCCAAACTCTTTCAAATCAAACATGGGCATAGAAATAATTTTATCTACCTTGACTTTTTGCAACGCCTCTTTGAGAGGGTGATTGTCTTCAGCATGCTCCCATTAGGTGCAACATTCACTTTGCATGACGCTTTCAAAAGTAATGTTGATAGCCGTAATCTTTTCTGTAGATTTCTCTCTGTCACTTCTAGTTGTCATTTTCATCACCTTTTTCACTAAGCATAGTTGTGTTTTTCTTTTTAGAATCATAGATCTTCCTTTTGCTAGGGTTTCCTAGACTCGACTTAACCATTGTTCAATAATACACAAGTGCCCAATTGATAATAGTCTTGTCCTTTCCCCCCCCCAACTGCTTCTCCAACCCACGTGGTAGGAATTGTCTCCTCTACTGCCGATAAGTGACTTCTCCCTTCTCCTCCTTATTGTCTGTACTCTTTCAATGTTTTGTGCCCAAGTCAGGGTTTGTACAAACCACTTCTCCATCCCTTAGTACATTGATTCGTACGGCAGTCCAAATGTGCATCCAAAACTCTCACTCCATATGTTGGTCCGTATGGCAAGCCGTATGATAATTGCAGCCGTTCGTACGACAACAATGGCCTAGAAAATCCATATGACAGGAACAACCTATACGGTGGGAATAGTCCGTACGACAGAAACAAGCCGTATAGTAGTAGTAGATTGTACGACAAGGCCAGTCCATACGGCAATATAATTCGTACCCTGTACGGCATGACCAGTTCATACTAACATCACATAAACTTCTCGAGCTTCCACCTCCCTTCCTAGTGTACAAATTCTCCTTGTAGCCCTTCCCTATACATGCTCAAAAATTCTCTTCCTCCATGGATGGCCACCCCTTGCAATTTCCTCCCAACTCGGCGATATGCCTATCACTTCTGCTCTTCTTCATTCGGATGTGGTTCCAACCCTTCTCCTGCTTTCCCTGCAAAGTATTATGTGTGAGAGGTATCCTCCTCTTTTATAAGGCGCGGTGTAATTTATTGTCGCACATTTATTTTATTTTCGTGCTTCCTTAGAGCCTTTTATTAATTTTGTTGACTTTTCTATTCCCACGACTTTTACTTGTTTGACAGTCCTTTCCATTTCCAAGGCATATACGACAAGTGGCTCTTCCCTCTTCTTGTAAGGCATCAATTTAAACCCATTGACGAGATCCTTCATGATATTATTGTCCAAAGTTGACAAGCTTATTGCACCATTTTCTTTTACTTCGACCACTTTGTATGGGCCCAACCAACGTAGCTTTATTTCATTCTTACCATTAAACTTGAGTAGCAATTGTCTAGGCTTAAAATTTATTTTCTTTAGATGTTTATCATTCCAAAATTTTCTCTTCCTTTTTGCTACTTCCGTCATCCATTGAGCTAGGGTCCTTATTTCATCCAACTTTGTGAGAGTATCGAATCTTTCTCTTAAACTCTCCACATCTCCCAGCCTATGCTCAACTGCTATTCTTAGACTAGGTACTACATATTCCATAGACATTACAACCTCTTGACCATACATTAATTGAAAAGGGGTTTGCCCGGTGGTGACCTTGTAGATAGTTCTATATGCCCATACAACTGTTGGAAGTCTCCTCCCAATCCGCTTTTTCGACCCCACAAGTCTTGTACAAGATGGTCACCAATATTTTATTTGTGGGTTTTGCTTGACCATTTGCCTTGGGATAGTACAGACTAGAAAAAGAATGAAAGATTTTGTACGCACTTTTCATTATCCTAATTGCGTGATTTACAAAATGCACCTCTCTATCACTTGTCAACTAGAGTGGGATACCAGATCTGGTTACTATCTGTTCTTACAAAAATCTGGTCGTACTGAGAGCTGTGTTGTTTGGGAGCGCCCGTACTTATGCCCATTTTGTAAGATATTTTGTTGCTACTAATATGTACCTGCACCTATGGTTATGGCTTATAGACAAGGGCCCCACGAAGTCTCGTCCCCAACATTCAAATAATTCTTGTGGTTGTGATAGGAACAATGGCATGAAATCTCTTTTTAGGGGCTTTCCCACTCATAACATATTGTCTTGGTCATTGCTATTTTGTATGCTTATTTTGATATTATTCATACCTATGCTAATGTGTGCTTTGTGTCTATCTTGTAATTCCACTTTTTATGAGTTAGTAATTTGACTAAATTTGAAGGTTTGGTTTTGTTGCCTTGGTATTTATCATACCCAAATTTCAAAAAATTTCAATCAAAATGTGCAAGAGGACATAAAAATTCAATCTTTAAAGTGTTTGAAGACTTATCCAATTCTTGGTAGTCTCATGATTTCAAATCCTCCAGCTAATCACTAGCTCCGCCCTGCACTTTGAATTTCCAAATTCCACCATCTGAGTCTCAAGTTATGGAGGCTTAATGAAGAGCACCAAAATATGTATTTTTCACTCAATTAGTAAACATTAACCTTTAAAACAGTTAAGATTTGGGGGTGAAAACACGTATTCCGAACCATTAACCTTTAAAAAGGTTAAGGTTTGGGGTCCAAAACATGTGTTTCACTTTGAAATCTTAACCTCTCCATCAAAAAGAGGTTAAGATAAATTTCCAAAACATGTATTCCTAACCATTAACCTTAACTTCTCATCCAAAAAGGTTAAGGTTAGAGGCTCAAAACACGTGTTTCGGAGATAGTTATTAACCTGGTGAAGGATTGTGTATGTGAATGGCTCATGATTAGTGATAATGAAAACTCATGTATATGCGAGCAAGGAGATATTTCTGCAGAATTGAGCATCTCATTTCTCATGCATACCAAAGTATGGAAGCAATGAAACAATAAAATTTGCAGGTCTCTACCTATGTTGAAGAGAAAGCACGCTATGACAAGTTGATAGAATGTTTTATTGACCAATTTGACCAAAGCACATGCTTGAAGAAACAAATTGAATATGTTTGAGAACGTTGGTTTAGCATTGTCTGCGAATTGCCCAGAAACTCTGGAACATAACCCAGCCTTATGAATCACCATGACTGCAAAATAGCCACAACACTGGCAGGTGTTTTTAATCCAATAACCTTTACTATCATCCTCCAAGATCCTCCAATGTAGAAGTTCAGGGAAACATAGTATTTACACTAATTTGGGTGTAGTGTTTCTTTATATGATTCTCAGTCCAATTGAAACGTTGAAAGGCAGAATAAAGGGAGAGCGTGGCATGTATTTGACTGAACGTATCATGGAGAAGCTATCTCATTAAACACACTTTATAGTTGATGAGAGACTAGTGCTAAAATGTGAACTTTTTAGGAATGAAGAGTCCGTGTTCGAGCCATGAGGAAGGGAGTCTGTCCATATTGCATGTTAATTATATGACAAAATGTCATCATCATAGGCCAAGTGGAGATTTTGTTCTGCAAAGACAATGTGCAAAGGGTGACACGAGAATTGTTTGACAAAAGAATTTGAAGATGCGGATGCAAATATAGATGCACACAACACACATGAAGTTCATCCTCTATTCATCATGCAACATAGAAGTTAAAGAAGAGGAAACAAAAAGCATTCTATGAAGCCTTATAGAAGCTAAAATAAGAGTTGATGCTTGTGGGATTTATTTCCCTGTTGCCTACCATCTTTGTATGTTCGATCAACCATGTTTGCATACCAACAAGCTTCAACAAATACATGCTACCATGTAAGTCGCATGATTAAGAGGAAATTACCGTAGAAGAGCATCCTCCCCATATCATGGAAATCCCTTCTAGAAAATTGTTTTCATTGATAAGATCCAGTAGTCGACGAATATTGTTAGGAGGAGAATCTGGCTATTGTGAGAAGAAGGGAAAGAAACCATTTCTGTCCCAAGCTTGACTGCATCATTTGCATATCTTCATATTTGTCTTGGCTATGGTTCATGTGGTTCCAATAATACAATATGTAGTGTTTGCCAGATGGAAGTGGTTGAAAATCCAAATCATCTATGACTTGTGCTTGGGCATATACACTTGAGAAGTGATCACATTCAATAATTTCTGGTACATCAGCGTTTGGCATTTGCTCCTAGCATAGGCTCAAGTGGCTCAGAATTTGCTCCTTAGTATGATTGTTGGAAAGTTGGTTTTGCATCCACACAGTGGGGATTTGTTTCAGTATGACGTGCAGCAGGGAGATTTTCTTGTGTTCAAGTACGTATCAAAGTTATGTTTTACGGTGAAGATATTTGATAGAATAGGGTGTGCAAAAAAAAATAAAAAAAATCAAAGAACAAAAAGGAAATCCCCCTTCCATGGCAATTCATCACTGATCAATGGACATTCTCCGAGGGACACGACAACAGAGTCTAGTGGTCCATTTAAATCAGATAAACCCTCTTGTACATTGGATGTGAATTCATGGAAGCTAAATCACCGTCAACTGCCAGAGAATAATTTTGTTGAGGCAAGGGGTGATGGTGCTGAAGATGAAGCTGATAAAGATGGTGCTGGTGATGACAATGATAATGGCAATGTCAATTATGAAGATAATATGGAAAACGCTGATAGGGAAGAGGCAAGAGATGGGAGGATTTGACAGCTCTAAATAAACACTATGATCACATAACACAATAAGTGCAATATAGAGAGAGTGTGCGCTTAAGATAGTGAACACCAAATTGTTCAAATCAAATCCCTTAAAAAGACATGTCTCTAAGGAAATGCACTTAGCATATGTGGTTTGAATGTGCACAGATTTCAAGGCTAAATTGCTAGTAAGTTGGCCATGGACAGATTAGAGGAAATCTACACTCTCATGTCCACAAAGCTACCTAATTGATAGTTCTGTCAAATCTCATGTCTTTTGAGTATGATCTTGTAAAGAACAAGTTTTTCCATTTTGGGTTAATTTTGTAGAGGCTAATTAACCTCTCCAAAATTGCGTATTTTGGAGGTAGTTATTAACCATGAAGGGGTAGTTCTTAACCTCTATGTCTATATAAGGAGTCATGTTTGGCTTTGTAAAAGGCGGGGGGGGGAGGAACTTTTTGGACTTTTGAATAGGAGAAGACTTAGGTTAGGATTTGGTGATAAGATAATATTTGGAAAGTGTGTACAAATTTTATCTTTGTAATTGAAAATTCCTTCTAGGTTCTTGGTGCAAGAAAATAAGGGAAAATGCTATTTGAGTTCTCTTCTTTCAAAATCTTAATTGTTAAAAATGTTGATTCTCTTTGTAGTGAGCATTCTCATGGTATTGTGTAGATGTTTATGAATCTTTGGGTCAACATTGTGCGAGTAATAGTTCTCAAGCGTAGATCTTGATTGTTGTTATTAGCGGTTTTAAGTTAGTTTGGGAAAGCTTTGAAGTCGTTTGGTGCCATTCGTCATCAATGGCTTTCGATTTATCTTTAAAAGTTTAATTTCATTTTTTGAAAACTTCAAAATTATATCATACAAGGGAACTGCCCCTCTAAATGCAGAGTAAGGCCACATATCAAGGGCCTAGTCAATTGTTGTAAATAGTTTTCCACATACACTCCGTTGGGCCATTTTTACAGTGACAAATCTGTTTACCAATAGGTTTAATAACAAAGATTTTGAATGTAACTTGATTTAGTATCTTGAATCTTTGAAAATGCATAACTCATGTCCATCTGACTCTGCCTCTTATTAGAAATGGTTTCTTTTTCATCATTTGATTTGATTTTTATTTGCATGATATATTCTTTAAAGCTTCCTACCTGATTTTTTTTGTGATAGTTTTCTTTTTAACTTTTATCCTATTGGGATGCAAACATGTTCATTGTAGTTGTTTTGAGCTTGTTATGTTAGTGCAGTCTCCATGATTAAATACTCTTGTTCTATCAATAATAATTTGGAATGTAGTGTTATTTGTAACATTTTACCATCTACTTACATCATACAAGAAGACGAGGTTTACTTACATCTAAATCGGTGAAATATTTTATTGTTAACTTAGCAACAACTTTGTCTTCATGCTAAACATACCAAAGAACCAGTACGAGCAAAACTTACTGCACTGCATTCTATTATTTTAGACAAAACTTTTCATTTGGCCACCTCATGGGCTAAAGTCTCCATTTTACTTGTTTTCTATATCTCTTGTTATGGGAATGCCTTTAATGTTAAAAACATTTAGTTTTGTCTCTTTTTCAACAGTTTAAGTATTTATTTGTAAAATTAACTTTTCCCCTTCTAAATCCCAATTTTTCCAAGAATCTTATACTTCTAGGTTGTCGATTGTTTCCCCATAGGGTTTTTTCTGCAATGGGTCAATGTCATTAAATATTTTTGAGAATGAATCTTAACAAGTTAGGGTTGTTGACAAAGCATACATATGCACATGATTATTGAATAATCCTATAAATAGGCACACAGCTTCATTGGCAAGCCCCCCCTCAATTCTGTTAATAGCACTCGGCTAGTGCTGGAATTATTACTTGAATAATTCATTTGAGAAGAACTGGTGCACAAGAAAGAAATGGGTGTACTTTCAAATTGTAATAGATGGGCTCAACTAGAGTAATTATGGGTTTGCAGTATTATTATTTTGGAGTCTCCTTAAGTAAGATGATGGTTGAGATGGTTGATTTTCAATTTCATAGCCATTTTAATGTCCCTCCAAGTACAAGATTTCTTCCATTTTATTAGTTTGGATAAACAGGAATTGCATACATGCACATATCAACTCTCCCATTGAAGATCTGAGGATATTCCCCATATGTATCATGCCAGGGTTTTGTTTAATGGCACCATCAGTTTAATTAGTTCAGTGATGTGAAGGGTATTTTGTCTTGTTTTGATGAATATGCAGAATTTTATCTATTTAAATTTTCAGAAACTTAATGTTGGGGAGATAATTTAACATCTTTCATATTTGACATTCACATTATTTTTAAGTTCTGGATGGAGGTAGTAGTGGACTGTTTGCAGCTTTGTGCCTTTGCTAAATTGTATACAAT
This sequence comes from Cupressus sempervirens, assembly GCA_028749045.1. Classification (NCBI taxonomy): domain Eukaryota; kingdom Viridiplantae; phylum Streptophyta; class Pinopsida; order Cupressales; family Cupressaceae; genus Cupressus; species Cupressus sempervirens. Next base: position 335,009,214 of record CM053790.1, read on the forward strand.
AGTAGATTAATTACCTTGACCAACCATAGATAAGATCACTTTTTTGCTAGAAATGAGATCAATTTACCGAAGTAACCAACTGATCGTTCCTTTTTGCAGTAGCATCAAATGATTCTGCTAGATCGTTGCAATGTTTACTGCAAATTCTCATATAGTATGACAATTTCTAGTACATAATTTTACTTTGAAATTATTACGATTATAGATATCCGTCTATTATTAGTTAATGGTAATCTATTGTATATAGTTAGTTAGCTTTAGTTAGCTGTAGCTTCAGTTAGAATAAAATGTTTCTATTCTTTACGATCATTTCCTAAGGAAACATCGTTCCATTCTTTTGTATATAATGATCTTTCAGTCTTTGTTATAACAAGCAAATATTTTCCAGTTACTTCATAATATGGTATCAGAGCCAATGCTTAAAGTTTTTTTGACAAAATTTATAATTTCTTTTGAAATTATTTGTTTAAATTTTTCGAAATTATTTTAGTCAATTTTATCTACAATTCGACTAGGGTTTCTACCTTGAGAAATTCAAATACAAATTAGACTAAAATTGCAAGGTAGGGTTTGAGGAGAAATTCCTCAATGCAAATCGTGTCTGGTCTGGTTTGGCCATGCGACTGTTTGAATACCACCATCTCTGGTCGAGTCTGAAATTATTGTAGAGCTCGTTTCTTCTAAATCGCGTCACAAACATTGTTTTAAATCACGTATATGATATTTTTGGAATAGCGGCCTAATCTTATTTGAAGTGTTCACAATTTTCTTTGCAACTCACATTTTTTTGTAGGCTCTGCAAATCACGTTTTTTGCAAACAACTCTTGCTGCAGCTATTCCTCACACATTTTTTCTTGACAAATTTGCTATTTTGTGACTTCTTGTCAGCACTCTTTGGTAAGAATCAGCTCACGTCTCCAAAACTACATTTTGCATTCCTTTGGCCTCCATTTTGCCATTTTTCTTCAAATTTCGATCTCCATGGCTTCGACTAGGGTTTTCTTTGAAACGCTAATTTTTTACTTCAAAAATTTATTTTGGTTTCAGATTCTTGGTCGGTTTTTCAAGTGCTCAACTGGTTGTCGTCAGATTTTTCTAAGTGCGTTGATTTTCGTGCCTTGATTTTTGAGCCAGCGGATCCAGAAAATGACAACATTTTCTTTTTGGATTTTTCGCGCTCTCTTCTGGGTCACTCCAAATTTTTTGGGTCTTCCGTTTTTTTGCCTCGAAGAATGTGCCTTCACAGATTTTCACGTCTTTTCATTGGAAAATGTGCCATGACAGCTATGACAAACATTCTGCTCAAGCATAACTCCAATTTCAATGGTCGAAATTATGGCACTTGGAAGCAGCGAATCATCGCAATATTTAAATATTAGAACACCGATCAACTTGTTCTGGGTGTGACGAAGCGTTCGACTGCTGCTGGTCCTGATTAGGATTCTTGGGATTTGAATAATCGAGAGGCAGTGTTGCTTCTCAAATTATCAGTGGTTGATGATTAGCTTTCTCAGATTCCATCCAACAAGACAGTTGCTGAGATTTGGACACATCTCAAAGGTCTTCATGAGACGTCTAACAAAAACAGAGCTTTCTTTTTGAAGAACACTCTATTTTCTATTGTCATGGATGAGCTAACCTCACTCCAGGCACATGTGAATAGGATTTAGGAAATTTGTGATCAATTGCTTGTCATTGGTCACAAGATGGAGGAAGAGGATATTGTGGTTATCACTCTTTGGAGTTTACCAAAGCCCTATGAGCATTTTATCGAGACTCTCAACATCACGTCCTTTGGCGTTGATCTTAAGTTCACTGATCTCTACACACTTTTGCTTTAGCAAGAGCAGTGGAAACAACAGTTTGGTAGCAGTTCTAGCTCCACCTCCATAGAGCAAGCCTTTGTTGCTAAATCCTTTTAGGAGGATAAAGACAAGTTTCAACAGTTGTCTCAGCATAAGTCTTCTGCTCCAACATCAGATGGCTCTCGGAAGAAGAACATTCAATACAACTATTGCCACAAGTTTGGAGATATGAAGGTTGAATGTTTGAAACGCTTAGCTACACAATCTAAGAAATCAGGTTCGCAGCCCAAAGCGAATAGTGCAGAGCACACTGAGTAGACGAAATTGCCTTTTATGCCTTCATGGCTAAAAGACCGGTAGATCATGTCAAGTCGTCTGCCTGGTACATTGATTCAAGTGACTCATCATTTCACTCACCAAAAAGACTGTTTTACTGAGTACTAGCCTTATTCAGATTCTATTATTTTTGGTGGTGGAGAAAAGCACACTATTGCCGGCAAGGCAACATTCAGATTCAGTCTGTGGGGAGGAATCTCATTTTTCTTGATATGTATTATGTTCTAGGGATGGAATTAAATCTACTCTCAATCAGTCAGTTACTGCGACATTCTTCACACTTGGATGTCACCTTCAATTCACATTAGTGCACCATCATTGATCGGACGAATCAGTCTACTATTGCAGTGGGTCTTGAGGGTTATGGTCTTTTTAGACTTACTAATTCTGGTGATTCTCGGGACATAGCTTTGGCTGCTCGACGGTCTTTTGTTAGCACACTTTGGCATCGGCGATATGGGCTCTTAAATGTGCATTATCTCTCATATCTTGATCAGGATGAGCTTGTTCTTGGATTACCAGAGATTTAGACTCAACAACTTGGAGTTTGTGATGCATGCCAAATTGGGAGGCAACATCACACACCTTTCACAAGTGGCAATTCATGGCGCACTTCTCAGGTACTTCAGCTTGTTCATGCCAATGTCTGTGACCCTATGGCCACTCCTTCTGTTCTTGGGTCTAGGTATTTTCTGTTGCTTGTTGATGATTTCAGTAAAAAAATTTGTGTATTTGCTTAAAAAGAAATTAGATGCATTTCTTGTATTTCAGAAGTTTAAACCTTTAGTTGAAAAAGAGTTTGGGAAATCTATTATTACTCTTAGATCAGACAATGGGGGGGAATTTTGTTCTAATGTTATCTCTAGCTTCTTGGATACTCATGGCATCAAACGCTAGTTAACCACACCTCGCACACTACAACAGAACAATGTAGTTGGACATCGAAATCGGATAATTACCGAGATGGCTTGATTCATGCTCGAACACAGACATGTTCTGATTTTTTTGGGTAGAAGCAATCAACACTGTAGTTTATCTTTTGAACCGATCACCCATAGTGGTGGATAACGGTAAAACTCCGGAAGAGGCTTGGTCAGGTCCCAAGCCTAGAATCAGTCACTCGAAGGTTTTTGGCTCCCTTGCTTTTGTTTGCATCCTTGATGCGTGACGCACCAAGTTGGATGCCAAGAGTCAGAAACTCATGCTTGCTGGATACAGTAGTCTTCACAAAGCCTACCACTTGATTAATGTTGAGACATCTCGTCGCATCTATAGTTGCGATGTAGTCTTTGATGAGCAGCGAGGACCTTTCGTGCTTGTTTTTCCTCTTCCTGATCCAGCAGACCAGCCTATGACGGCTCATGATTTGGGAGTTAGGCTTCCATTAGGTCCACCTAATGGGAGGGCTTCAGTAGCTCCTGCAGCTCTAGTTATAGCGGTGATCCTTGTCTAGACGCCTCCACTTCTCCTGTAGGATCACCTCGATTTGTAGATGCTTAACCTGAGTTTGATCCAAATTCTTTTGATGAGGAACCTAATCACCGAGCATCTCCTAATACTAATGTTGGTCGTTCTCCTCTCCAGCCCTCATGGTGGGCTAAGACACTTGCTGATCTTTGTAAGGATGAGCTCATTGATGGGAGAATTGCTCGGAAAAAGAGAAAACGTACAGAGTCTGTTAACTTTGCGCTGATGGCCAACATTCGTAGTGTGTTTGAACCTCAAACATATTTTGAGGCTAAAGGAATTCCAGAGTGTGAACATGCCACAACCTCTGAACACCAGAGCCTGCTGAAGAATAACACGTGGGTCCTTTTTGATCTTACACCAGGGAAGAAACCTATTGGCTACAAATGGGTTTACAAAATCAAATACAAATCTAATGGTACTTTGAATAATTACAAAGCTCATTTGGTTGCGAAAGGCTTTTCTTAGCATCAAATCATTGATTATGAGAAGACCTTTGCTCCTATTGCAAAGGTGAGCACCATCAGATTAGTCCTAGCCATGGCAGCACAATTTGGCTGGAAGGTCCATTAGATGGACATCAAGAGTACTTTCTTGAATGGTGATCTCCATGATGAAGTCTAGATGATGCAAACTCCGGGTTTCAAGGTTGTTGGTAAAGACCATTAGGTTCTCAGATTGGTAAAAGCTCTCTATGGCTTGAAGCAGTCCCCTCAGGCATGGTCAATAAAAATTGATAAGAACCTTAGTGATTAAGGCTTTCAGAGGAGTTCTTCAAACTCAAATTTGTACATCAAGACTACTGACAGTGACATCATCCTTCTGGTTATTTATGTGGATGATTTGATCATCATTGGCAGCCCAACATCTTTGATTTAGAGAATCAAACATAATTTATGCCAGTCTTTTGATATGACTGACCGTGAGCTCGTGCATTATTGCCTAGGTGTTGAAGTTTGGCAACAGTGTTCCGATATATTCATCTCTTAGTCTAAATATGCTTGGGCTCTGTTAGACAAATTCCGTATGCAGGATTGCAAGCCTGCATCTGCACCTATGGAGAAAGGTTTTATGTTATCCACAAATTTTGATTCTTCTTTTGTTGATGATACTACATACATGCAACTAGTAGGTAGCCTTATCTATCTATCTGCTAGTAGGCCTGATATCAGCTTCGCAGTCAGCTATATCTCATGCTTTATGACAGCTCCTAAGGCTGTTCATTGGATGGCCACAAAGCGTGTGCTTCATTATGTGAAGGGCACTTTAGATTATGGACTTCTGTACCCTCGACATCCTAATTCTAGACTCAGTGGGCTCATGGATTCAAATTGGGTAGGCTCTATTGATGATAAAAAGTCAACTTTTGGATATGTGTTCAGTTGGGATCCGATGTAGTCACATGGACTAGTAAGAAGCAACAGGTAGTTTCTCTCTGCTCTATAGAGAGACTGTTAAGGCAGGATGTGAAGTTGTTTGGCTTCGTCAGATGCTTGGGGATATGCAGATGTAACCAACATGACTGACTACTCTATTTGTTGATAACGAAGGCATTATCAAGTTGGCTTGAAATCCAGTCTTCCATGAACGAACCAAGCATGTGGATGTTCACTGTCACTACATACGACAACTGGTTGAAGATGAGACAATAGATTTGTTGCTTTGCAATATGTTCCTACCACAGATCAAATTGCAGATATTCTCACCAAGCCTCTTGGTCCTGATAAGTTTGTCAAATTCAAAGGATACCTTGGTGTTATAGATAGATTAACCATTGAGGGAGGGTATTACTATAATAGATAATTGTCTATTATTAGTTAATGATAATCTATTGTATATATTTAGTAAGCTTTAGTTAGCTGTAGCTTTTGTAGCTTTCTTTCAGTTAGAATAGAATGTTTCTATTCTTTACGATCATTTCCTATGGAAACATCGTTCCATTCTTTTGTATATAATGACCTTTCGGTCTCTATTAATAACATGCAAATATTTTCCAATTACTTTGTAATAGAAATACTAGTACTTTCAGCACTGAAAGTATATGATTTAATTAAAAATTCGATGTTGTTTAATTTAGTGATTGTTATATAAAGAGCAATGATGAAATATGTAGAAGAAAATACTTTTTGATGCTGAATAGATTTGTGATAAATAAGTGGGAGGGCTCCTGATAGTGTGGATATTTATGTTGTGTTTATCTAGGTAATATCAATAGGCAAGGAACGATACACTGTAGGTGAAGTTTTGTTTCAACCATCCTTATTGGGAATTGAGGAGTATGGTATTGTTGAACAATTGATCCGTTGTGCTTCATGTGCTCCTTTTGAGAACCAGCGACAACTTCTAGAAAATACTGTACTCTGTGGTGGCACTGTGACAATGTCTGGTATGTTTCTCATTGTCATCTTTCATTTTAATGCATTTCAAAGTTAAGGTTTTAGTAATTTGTTTGGCAAATGCTTCTTTGAATTTTATAATACTATAACGTGATCAAGATGTTGGGTATTATGAAAACAAATCTTCCAGGGAACATTAAGATATGGGATATTTCATCGTTCTTTTGTGAATATCATTCTTGTATAGAATTCCCAAGGTTCTTGAATCAGTGACTGAAAATTATTTGAACATGCCAGTATTTTAGCTCTTGATGCAAGAGGTACTCCTCTCCAGCATTCAATATCACTCAAAACTCAAAACCTATAACGTTAGTGCATAGACTCTCTGCTTTTAAATTAACATAAATATTGTAACAATGAAATAAAATTTGTTTTTCATCAAATCAGAAACCATATCATAATTTTGGCATGCTCTCATGGCCCCTCTTCCTCTCTGTTATTCTCTGTGCACTCATCTATGCCTGCACACCTCCTCCAACATTGAAGTCAATCGTGCATCTTGACTGTTGGCATTGCGATGGCACCTTCTGTCCTTTGTAATATGCAATTCTTTTGGATAACTCCCTCTTCTCCCTGTTCCATAAACACCTCTTGTCTTATAGGGTGGCTTTTCTTACTTCTTGCAACCCCCCGTACTTCTCTTCACAGTCATACAGGATACTGCTATTTCCTTTCTTCTTTCTGGTCTTTCCCTAATCTAAGCACTGTTCCTTCTCTGTCCATGGGCTGTGATTTACCTCCATTCTGGAGTCTATGTCTCTCCCTTGACTATTGATTGCTGTTGGTGATTTATTTTTCCTGTGTTCTCTTTTTCATTTCAGCTGCTTCTTCGTTATTGCGCGCTTTCTTCTCTTGACTGGTACCTTTTTCTTTCTTCTCTACACAATTGAAAATTCTTCAGCTTCCATCTCAAATGCTTCCAACATCCTCTGTGGGGATTGAGGAGTATGGTATTGTTGAACAATTGATCCGTTGTGCTTCATGTGCTCCTTTTTAGAACCAGCGACAACTTCTAGAAAATACTTCGCAATCCATTCAAAATAAAATTTTGTTTTCTATATTCTTAAATAGTAACATCTCTTGAGAAATTCCGTCAAACATGTTACATGCCCTGTCACCTGTCTCATAGCCACTGCCAACTATCAAATGATTGAGATTAATCATTGCAAACGACAAATACGGGTGGTACACCAATCCTGCGAGGGGAGAATGGTGCAAATCTATCACTAGTTTGCTTGGGCTCTTGATGAAGATGAGCCTTAAATGCATTTTGCTGGACACATCACTATCAGCAACAGGTCCAAGAGATTAAGCTACTGCAAGAATCTATTTTGTCCTTTGTGACCATCAAGCATTACCTTCCACATTCCCATTAATGTTATTCTAAGACTCCCATTTGGCTCACAACAGGAAGATGCATGGCATAAGCATTGGTTGTAGCTCTACATACTCTTTGCACAGTAATGAATCTATAATTAACCAAAACTGAGCTGAAGCCAACAATATGGAAAGATGCCGAAGCCATTAATCAAAAGTGAGGAGGTACAGAGAAGGCGAGGGCAGAAATTACCATTGAATTAATAATGAATCCCAATATGGTGTTAGAATTATAGGAGGATATAGGGACATAGATTACAAGCTCTTGTTGTGGTCCATGAGTACGTTCACTTCCTTGAGCTATAATTGTATGGAAAACTGTTTTGATCCGCATAATGCTTTAGGTTTGTAGCATTGACTTGAAGTGTAATGTCCCCTATTAGAACAAACTTAATTTTTTTTGAACATTCCCAATTAAGATTTCAGATTGCATTTATTTCATACTACAAGGACTCCAATCCATAATTACTGAAGTGGAAATAAATGCCTTTGTATATCTTACAATTATAATGTGAGTAGTCTTCCAAAGGACTTACCTTATGTTTATTAATTATTATATTCTTTCCTTAATAATAGTTGCACTATTTCATGTCAGTTATGGATTATCGATTAGCCTTCAATAGTTATCTTCATAAGATATTTAATCGTTATAATCTCTTAATTACTAACGTGTCTCTTCATAAACATGCTGTTAATTTGTGTGTGACCATTCTTAATTTTAATTGATAAGATCGATTAGTCTCTTTCTCACTTCCATACTTTAGTACTGTAATGCCTCTATATGACAGTATTATAGTACCTTAGAAGATTTATAAGGGTCAGGTCCTGAATTATAATCGCAACCATATTAGAATCTTTAATGGAATCGTAACTTTCTTGTATCGATGAGACTGATGCTTTGTTTGATTATTTGTTACCATCCCTGCCTATTTCTTTGCCTCTTCCATCATTTGTGATTGCTTAAATCAAATGTTGGAGAACACAAAACCTAGATAAATTTTTTGCAGACTATGTATGTGTGAGGTGAGTTTTCTGGCTGGTCTTCATTAATATCGATGCTTAGTACATGTGTCATTTTACTGCCTAACTGGAGTATCATTTCTAATAGTGATTTGTTTTGATGTGACTGTAAAGGTCGCTGGCCTTGTCAAAGAGATGTTGACTATGTTCAATGAAATAAGACTTCATGCTCTGGCTCCAATCATTCATATGTGTAGGCTAATTCTTAGGGGGGCGGCTCCATCCAAACATTTGATCCAGATTCATCATCTTAATTCGCCTAGCATGTACAAAGTAGTCTCTTTGTATATTGTCCTGATCCCCTCCATCTGATAAGTTTACATTGGAATGTTATCGACTGACCTTCCCATATTGTTGTTCTACGCATGTTCAATCCTTCCTCATTAATCATTGCTGCTCACCTTAGAATTCTATTAGTATTGCTCAATTTTTCCCTTCCTTCAGGAGTGTTTGTTATAAAGTGGGCTCACCAGACCTGTCGTGGATCGTGTCTAGTCTCTAACTATCGGTCTAATGGAACCTTCTACAATCAGTCACAAAGTTACCAATTTCTTTAAACCACGAACTCCCCATCATCATGTGTTACCAATCGCTCGGTCATAGGTTTTCAGAAGCCTATAAGCCTCGATTGCTATTTGTCAGTTTAGGTTAGCGAGTGACCGAGCGACTGCCAGGTCCCAAGCCTTAGTCGTAGTTCTATTGTAGACATCATTCCCTTTGCCACGCTAGTCCCTTCGCCTTACATTTGGAGATTGGCACACAAATTTGCACGACATTCAAATTGGAATGATTATTCATTAAATGAACGTCACACCAAAGCTAATATATCTTTGGGTGGTGAACTTTAAAGCATTATTCCTTAACGCCTTCAGTATGCTTTCTCTCCGACTCCATTCTCAGCATGCAAACTGCAATCTAGAGTTAGTTAGCCAAGGTAAGGAATATTGAAATTGAGTATGGGAGATTTCGATCAGTTTGTGGAGAAGTATAAAGGTAATAAAGGTCATAACTCCTACGAATATCCACTTATCCAAAGTGGCCTAGTACATGTAGGAGGTTTTCCTTCATCCATGCAATGCCCTAAGCTAGTAGCCACCTGTGTGGACATTATCATCCGACTGACTAGGAAATTAGAACTTTTGATGGGAGAGCAATAGCAAAGATCAATTCCGAGAGTACTGTACAAACCTTGGGCATCCCCTATGATCACATAATGGAGAGACTTTCCGTCGAGGTTGGACATAAATATTTTGAGGACCACAAGGATTTTTGCTTCAACGTCACTAAGGGCTGGCTCAAGCTAGAAAGGCAAGTCCTAAATGTCCACTAGATTGAAGAAATCTTTGAATTTTGCATGTTTATGTTTATCCCATTGGTTTGTGGGAAAACTATATTCACTGAACTGGTCTTATAAGTTCCCATCTCCATGCTCAATTGAAGGATTTTCACCAAAAAAAAAAGTTCTATTTTTCCTCTGTATTAACATATCTGATTACCGATCATAAAAGTATGTGGGAAGGTTTTTACTCCACAATCTATACAAATTGTCAGGGCTCCTATTTATAAAGTACTTCCCCAACTCACTATATACAAGAGTGACCCCCATTTCTCCTTGGTAAATGCCTTCTTCCTAATGAAGTGGGTTAAAGAATTGGAAGGAAACCCTACATGAGATTATCCTAGGAACCCGTTGGTAGTGTGTTTACCCAATTCAGAGAATTTACCTATTTGAGAATAGGGAGCTTTAAGAAAGAACATTTGTGATTTCCTAAATACTCTTCCGACTTTTTGGTGTTTTTAACATTCTGTCACCAAATGGTTGTGGTGAATGTAAAATATTCTAATATGGTGAAGAAGTGTTTCAGCTTCCCTGTTTCTATTTCATTCTATTATTGTAACATTGCTATGGCTGCTAAAGGCATTGAGAAAATCCAGGAAAGCTATCACCTCTCCCCTCTATTGGAAGAACTTAGTTTGACAGTAAGGATTTCGCTAGAATGCACTTGTATGGCGGCAGGAATTACATCACAAGCCTACATTGGAAGACTTTTGGGCAGATTACGTCGATGAAGTGGAGATGTTTAGAAGGAATTTTAGTAGGCTCACTCTGCATCATATTTGATCCTTCGGGGTCAATTTGAACATCTTTGTCAAAGCATTGGAGGAGGATATTATTATTGATCTTGAATTTTAAATGTTTATGGATAAGGGCATTCCCAAAATAGATTGGAGTAAATATGAGGTCTTTGATTTGGAAATAGAACAACCCTTGTAGTCAAAAGAAGGATGGATTGGTTGGAAGGAAAATGGAGGAAGAAGTTTGTACATACCAATGAGGAAACACCTGCTGGTCCCTCTAATCAAGGTGAGACCCCTGATACTCTCGTGGTGACTAATGAAAACTCAACTATTGAGCACACTAAAGAGAACACCAAAAGTGGGGAAGATGGAGAGCAACCAGATTAAGATAGGGTTGGCATTAAGAGTGCTTGTGAACTTGATGAAGAGGTTACTCTTGCAGAACAAAGAGAAGGTGATGATGCCCCCAATGTAGTATACCAACAGATCATGCAGGATGCCACAATTGCATCCATAATGGAGATCCCTTCCTCTCCAGGGCCTACTACTCCCATAACTTTTCCATCTTCATCAAGGGAGGGTAGTATCAGAGTTATTCTTACTTCCCATGTTTGTTTGATTCAAGAGGTAGAAAAGAAAAGAAGAAAGTTCACCTCGAGCAATGGCTAAGTGGACATTGTCACCCTGCTCTTTCAAATTTCAAAGAAGCCCAAAAGGGGTAAAGCAATGGCTAGGGTTGTTGCAGATGCTAAGATAGGTTACCATATCCTAGAGTTAGTAGAGTCCATCAGAAGCACAAGTACAAATTTCATCAAAGAGGCTGATTATAATGTTTCACCCATTGATATGGGGCTTGCCAATCTAGATACTTCGCTTATCGTAGCAATCTCCATGTTAAAGTACTGATTGAGAAAGCTCAAGAATTGAAAAAACATGAGCTACAAGGGCTTCTTAGATAGGTTCAGCCCTATAAAGAATTAGCCACCTTTGTCATAAGCTCTCTCAAGGTCCAACTTACACTCCTTCCCTAGCCATTCAGGATACAAAATGCCTTGATCAATTCAAAGATGAAATTTATTAAGATTCAAGCTTTAGTACAATGGATAGAGCGAATGCAAGATTAGAGTATTGCATGCATTACCTCTCTTACGAGTTTATATATAAGCATTAGTAATAAAAGGCTAACCCTAGTCCTGGACTTGCAGAAAACAAGAGAGGAGCAATGTACCTGGTATGTTCTCTTTGCATGCTAGAATTGAAGCCCACAATATTGGAAATCGAGAGGATAGCATGTAATCCCGCAGAAATCAAGCCTTCATGGTTATACTCCACTGAATGGAAGCTCCTGTTGTACAATGATTTCATTAGTTGCCTCAACCAAACCCTTGATAAGTTTTTCCACCGCCTGGTTGACATTAAGAGCGACTTCAATTCTCTAGATGTAGACCTAACTGATGAATTTGAGAAGTTCAATAAGATGGAAGAGGTGAAGAAGCAATATGACAAGCTGCTATTAGAGAAGATATAAAAAGTTCTAGAGGGTGACATAGAGGTACTAGACCGACTTAGCAACCTACATTTAGTATTGAGAGGCCTCAAAGATGTGGACATGGTTGTTCTGGAGGGAAGTCATAGATGTTGAAAGGAATTGGCTAGGTGGAGAACTAAGTTACAAGTTACTACTGTCCCTAACTATGAAGACATCAGATTCTATGTCAACAAATACTTAAAGTATCATTCAAGGGTGAGGGAAGTTGAAGTGGCTAAAGGAATTGTAACAGTTTGTGCTATAAATATCGAAGGCTTAGGGGATATTGTTGCAGGAAACTCTTCGAGAGTTTCATGATTTTCATTTCAATGCTTTAATTCTTTTCAGTTTCATAGGACTAGTTCTTAGTAACGATTCTTGAAACTGTTACTAGTGTTTATGTCTTAGAATAACTTTTTCATGATCTTTTGTGTTAAGTATGTAACCCGATAATCTACAGGTCTGAATGTGCAGACTGCACTTGATCTTCTTACCTTAAATATCATACGTATGGCATTAGGTTATATACTCCTCTTGTGAGCCGACGTCTTCTTAAGGAGTTGTTCGGATAATCATTACCAATCTAACACATTGTTTGTGTTAGTAATTAAAATGATTTATCTTGCAAATCGCCTACTTCAAGAGAGATTATAAATGCCAACTTAGGAAGGGACATGTCCCTTTGAGAGACATGCCCTTTAGTGATGATATTTAGGGAGGTTATTGTTGTAGTTTAGAGAACACACAATTACATTTCAGTCTGCTCTCTTGAGCAACAATATCCAGCAAATATATATTGCAGAGATACAACTATTTCAGATCTAAACAAAGGTTGATCATTCCTCCATACATCAAAGTTTAAGAAGTTCATTATTCACCAACAAAGAATTGTTTAGAAGTTTGATTAAAAGCACAAAATTAGTGTTATTTTCAGGGACCTTTTGCAAATGTTTACACTCCTATAGATGATTCTATTTGGGCAGATTGGTAGAAGAGCAGACTTATAGATTTCGGTGTGTCTTCTAATCTGCAATTTAGCCCTCTCTTATACCTAACTCAAGGGGTATGTTCATTGAATGGACATGTCCAGTGAATGGACAGGTTGGCCTACTTAACAACATAATTGTTTTCTCAAGATTGGTGCCCATTCCAAGAGTTACTAATGTTTAGTAACTAACCAACCACATTAGTAAATAAGAAGGCTTATAAAAGCCACAAGGAAGATGCCGATCTGTCTAGAGGGGACAATATGTTCTAGTGACCAATACTTAAGGGAACTCATGCATCCAGATCAAACTGATCTGAAAATCAGAACACTTGTCAAAGTTACAAGGAATTAACACTCCCTCTTAACTTGATAAGATAAGTGATAGAGACATATCTAGCAACATCAATAGAGAATAGCAACATCAATAGAGAATACTAAGCATAGATATACACTCTATTCCTTTCTGAATTTCAAGCATGATATATCATTATACAAATGATACCTGAAAACACATCATATTACAAATCTTGTAATATAAGTTATCACCTAAGCTTGTGATCAAATCACTAAGCATCGTTCATAATACAAACTATCAAATCACCTAGGCTTGTAACACAGGGTGTTTGACAAGGCTTGTGATATGAAGTATTACCTGAGCTTGTGATAAAGACTAGAGAATGGTTAAATTCTCCCTTTACCCGAGTTGTGACGTGTGGAGTTTTAGAAATGTCACTATCATAACATGATCTTGATTTCGTCCAAGATCTAGATTCTACCAGCAATCCATTACTAGAATGCCTTACACAGGATAAAATCCAGAGAATAATTAAATTCTTCCTTTATCCACGTTGTGACTCATAGGCGCGCAATATAATTCTGAATTAAGATCTGCGAGTACACTGGATAAAATCTGGAGAATAATTAAATTCTTCCTTTGTCCAAGTTGTGATTCATAGACATAGAAATGCCTCCATCACAACATGATCTTAAATTCATCCAAATCTGCTAGTAGTTCTCTATTGGTCAGAACATTATCTTAGAGATCGTCACCTCTTATAATGTCTTTATACAAGTGTTCATTATTTCAGAGATCGTCACCTCGTAAACAACAAACACAAATGGTGAAGCCCCATAACAATCAATATCCTAACAATAATATAAATTATTATAAGAATACAAAACAATTCAATCATACTTGGTTCTTTCCTGAGATGATCACTCTCAGAGAGGTTTGATAAGAATACCTGCTTTCTAATTTCCAGTACTTAAGGATAAAGTCTAGAGAATAATTAAATTCTCTCTTTATCCAAGTTGTGATTCATAGACATCGAAATGTCTCTTTCACAACACAATCTTGAATCTATTCAAGATCCTCTACTGATTTAAAACACCATAAGATCATTTGCTATCACAGCAAATTCGTGCTAGAAGATTCTTTTTTGTTATTGCAAATTGATGCTGCAAGACTGTTTGCTGAAAAATGTTTCGACACCATGATGTTTATAAAGGTAGGCCCATCAGATGGTTGCTCACTTCAGATTTTCAATACTCCTATTGGATATCAAATCTTCTGAGCTCCTTATTCAAGGTTGCCTTGATGAGATGTTAGACTCCCTTTGAATCCAAAATTCTTTCCTACAAGAACATTCTTCAGAAAAGAAAAATCAAGGCATATACTCTTCTTATATAAAAAAAATACAAATGAAAGATATTATAGACAAAGTAAAAGAAGAGCTCAAGTACAATAGATACTTATCTTTCCATCATGACCTTGATAAAAGCTTTTGTACTTTATGATTATACACCATCTTGACATGGTACACTCAGTCTGAGTTTGTATAACCTAGATCCTAGGGAGTCAACTTGATCTTCTAGGTACTCTCCTTGACATATAACCTTCTTATAAGATGATACTTATGATTCTCTGCTACAAATTCTTTATTACTCGGGGATCAATAAAGCATGGTCTACTCCCTCTGAGTCAAGATTCACCTTTGCAAATCATTTAGCTTCTCCTTTTTTCATGAAGGCATACCATGCTAGTATCCATGATCTTAGTGTCACAACATGATGTCACTTTCCTCCCTTCTTTCTAATAATTTGAATAGTTATAAGATTATATAGGATGCATCTTTTCTATGTCCACAATCATTAACACTCCCTCTTGGACTTGAGGGAAGATCAGAAGTGCCTTGAGTAAAATGTTTATCTTAATGATCTGTAGTCTCATGATGTAATCTTTATCCATGTGCATCTCATTAGTGATTCTATCCACAAGTTATCTTCATTGATGAACTCCCTCTCAAACAAAATAATCGAGTTTGTCTAAGATGATAGAATCATTTGTTCTTATTCCAAGGTTCCCTTTTATAGTGGATCAAACTTATTCTTTCAGTAGAGCGGCATTTGGCTTATTCATTGTAAATTCTCCAAATGTCTCCATATCCAAGAACTGACAAACAATTCCATATACTACTGATCACAGAATGGAATTCATCAATCAACCCAGTATGTCAATTCATGATTTGCATTACCACTTATCTTCAATCATCCTCTTAATCTAGTTATGTTTTGTTGATTTTGCACGTTGAACACTACTGGATGCGCACGACCATTGATTGAGTGTTGTTTGACAAATCTTAGTAATGTTTTCTAATCAGCTTAACATTTCCACTAGCTTGTATGACTATTGTTATAAGAGTTCATAACTCTCAATTAATCTTTCATTAACTGGTCTCTTCCTTTAACCAATAATCTTTAAGTAATTTCCTTTTTATTACTTATGTAATGAATGAACCATACCCTTAAACAGTGCAAGATTTTATTTGAGAACTCGTCTGTGCACTGGATGTGATATTACTCACAGTAATTCATGTTTTACGCCAATCAGTATTCCCCGTCTACTATTGGTTCTAGCACAAATATTCTCATATTATCATCTTATTGTCAGGTGTTGATTATTTTATTTCTTATAGCTTCTGCAGTCAGGTGTTGTGACCACTAGTCTGCCACACATTTCAGCTTGTATATGTTGACAGGGCTGTCAGGCGAAGACTCAGATCTGCAGGGTTGTTTATACATTTCAGCACTAGACAGATAAAGATACTCAATCAAGTCATTGAAAGAGAAATGTTACTGAGCTTCTTATGTATCCGACAGCTATGGCTTGTACACCTCTCCTTGCAATCCTCAACATGCAGATGAGGAAACTTATAAGCCCTTTAAATCTATTTAATCAGACTTTCAAATAAGCATTCCACTTCGAATCAGAGCGAACAATCATAGAAATTCCTCTATGGTTCAGAATCTTCAAATGCTAATCTGGAAATAAATCCTCATAATGATTCTGGCAGATTCTGCAACGAATTGGCGCCAAAGATGCTCAATTTACATAATGAATGAAGTCCACATACCTGTTCTGGCAGCTCCTGCATTCTATCCCATTCATCCAATATAAAAACCTTGAGACCAGTTAAGTGATCAAGCCTCTCGGGCAATATTTGGAGAGTTCTCATTTCTTTTAAA
Source organism: Cupressus sempervirens (assembly GCA_028749045.1). Taxonomy (NCBI): domain Eukaryota; kingdom Viridiplantae; phylum Streptophyta; class Pinopsida; order Cupressales; family Cupressaceae; genus Cupressus; species Cupressus sempervirens. The sequence goes on from CM053790.1 coordinate 335,025,736, forward strand.
TCCAATTCCTCCAAGGAAGAATTTAGGATGATGTTGGCAGGCATGGACTCTTGCAAATTTGCAGACTCGTCACACTGGGAAGTGGCTTTTATTACTCGTATCCTATTGGGCAACCAATACAAAGTCACATCATCCTTAAATACAGGGCCATGGAACACAGCTAACCGTTCAAGGGACTCCAAATCCACTTGCCATGAAAAAGAGTTTTCTCCATCTAGTTGGAGGAATCTCAGTTCTTTGAATATTGGCGTCTTTCGGCCTGATCGTGACACGTTTATCCTTTTCCCCAAGGCCATAACTCTTAATGACTTTTTCATTGAGAGAATGTGATTCTCATCAAGTTCATACACAGCTTTAGACTCTTCTCTACTAAGCCAAACGCCTCTAATTTGGTCAAGCCTTTGATTCTTGTGTATAACATCGATCCAGGATTGCATATCTATTATTCTATTGGATTCAAACATACTCTGCCCTTTTGCTCTGAAGATATTGAGAATGATGACGTTGCCATTGTTAGACATCTTGAACAATGCCACCTCTTCCAGATGTGTCACCTCGTCGGCACTGACAATGCACTCCACATCGTGACGATTCCAGCTACCAAAGAAACAACAAATAGCTAAAATGCTTCTTGTGTCAATGCTTCCAAATCATTATACATAAAATTTAAAAAAAAAACGTTTGCTCAAATTTTCTTCAACGACATCCCTTCCAGTCTTTAAAGCTTCAATTATTTGTGTACATCTCTCCACAATGAAGTTCTGCTTGCTAAGCCGAGCGCCTACAATTTCTAGGACTAACGGAATCCTAGCGCAAATCTGTAGGGTTTCTTTGATGCTGTCTGTTTCCTTGTCAACTATATTAGATAGATCGTCTTTCAGCAAAATTTTGATAGCCTCTTGATCGGGTAGAGTATCCACAATATGTTGATGACGTGCGAGGCTGACGTCTTTGAGCATATCAATCACACCCAGATTTCGAGTTGTGACAACTATTCTGTTGCGACTCAGAAGACCTATCAAGCGTTTTGGGAAAAACTCTTGCAAATGTTTTGCTCTAAAAGCATTGTCAATAAATAGAAATACTGGCTTGTTTCCTGGTCTTTGGCAAGCGGTGCTAAGATGACCCGGACCCTCTGCACTATTTCTCAATGTTACATTCCTGTCATAATTCTTAGTTTTCTCATTGCTCCATAAAATACTAATTTTCTCACATTTGCAGTTTGGCTTTGATACCATGTTATTTTCAGGGATCTTCTGCAAATGTTTACACTCCTATAGATGATTCTATTTGGGCAGATTGCTAGAAGAGTAGACTTATAGATTTCGGTGTGTCTTCTAATTTACAATCTAGCCCTCCCTTATACCTAACTCAAGGGCCATGTTCATTGAATGGACATGTCCCTCTCTAGGTTGGCCTACTTAACAACATAATTGTTTCCTCAAGATTGGTGCCCATTCCAAGAGTTACTAATGGTTAGTAACTAACCAACCACATTAGTAAATAAGAAGGCTTATAAAAGCCACAAGGAAGATGCTGATCTGTTTAGACGGGGACAATATGTTCTAGTGACCAATACTTAAGGGAGCTCATGCATGCAGATCAGACTGATCTGAAAATCAGAACACTTATCTTGTCAAAGTTACAAGGAATTAACAATTAGCAAAATATTTACATGGTATTAGAGCTTTGATAGTTGAACCTAGGCTCTGCAAATTTCAGTTATCAGACTTCATATATATCTAGCAACTATCTCCTATCTTCAATGGCATACACAATCAGACTCGAGGACAGGTTTGATGGGAAAGAACACTTTGATGCCTGGAAATTAAGAATTATGATGATTCTTGAAGAGAATGATGTAAAACAATTTGTTGATGGAGCATCCAAACAACCTCCAGTTGAACCTCATAAATCTATCTGGAGCAGAGGAAATAGAAAAACCATTCAAATCATTTTAGATGGAGTAAAAAATCATATCATACCCATGCTTGCAAAACATCAAACTGCATTTGATATGATGAAAGCATTATGAAATGCATATGAGGTCAACAATGCAACTAGGGTTCTCGCACTGAAAAGGCAACTAAATAACATTCAGATAAAGAAAGGAGAATCAATGAATTCTTACTTCCTAAGGGTTGCCAGCATTAGAGATGAACTGTCAAGTATAGGAACCATTATTAGTGACACAGAATTGACACTAATGGATATAGATGGATTACCAAATTCATAGGAGACTTTTGCACAAGGAATAATTGCTAGAGATAATCTTCTTGACTTCAACAGACTTAAGAGCAATTGTCTTCAAGAAGAATCTAGAAAACTAAAGAAAGGAGGGAAATTGAAAACAAACGATGAAGAACTTCATGTTCTTAATACAAACTCCTATAACGACAAGAAGAAAAAGAGAAATCAAAAGAATGAAAAACCCAAGAAAGATTTATCCAAAATAAAGTGTTTCAAATGTGAAAAGTTTGGACACTACAAATCTAATTGTTCTGAAAATTCTAAACAACAAGAAAACTGTACAAATGTTACTAGAGAAGAAGATATCTATGATCATGAGAATCGTGTATTCTCCTCATCACTATCAAATGAAATTTCAAGTAAAGCATGGGTAATTGATAGTGGATCTTCTAGACACATAATGAGATACAAAGAAGTACTAGACTCTTTATCAAAAAAGGTTAATGGTGAAGTCACCATTGGTGATAATTCTACACATTTTGTCGAAGGAATTGGAAATTGCAACTTGAAGCTAAAATCTGGGAATTCTCTTCTTCTCAAAGGTGTACTCTACGTACTTGGAATTGAAAGAAATCTAAACTCAATTACAATACTAGAAGATGATGGGCATAATGTTGCATTTGTGGATGACAAAGTAATAACTTGGGCAAAGAACTCCTCAATCAAGAAAGCGAAGTTGATTGGTCAGAGAAAAGGATATTTGTATGAATTGAATACAGAATCTAGTCGACCTATTCAAGCCTTAATTCATGAAGTTGCAGACATAAATGAAATATGGCACAGAAGATTAGGGCATCTAAATTTCAAAACCTTATCAACTATGGAGAAGATGGTTACTAGGTTACCTAAACCAAATAAAGACCACTCAAGCATATGCAAAAGGTGCGTTCTGGGTAAGAACACTAGAAGTCCATTTCATGATAGCACTAGAAAAACAAATAATGTATTAGAACTAATTCATTCAAATTTATGTGTACCTATGTCTGTTCCTTCTCTTGGAGGATTTTGGTATTATATTTTGTTCATAGATGACTTCTTAAGGAAAACATGGATTTACTTTTTAAAATGCAAAGAATCAAAAGAAATCTTAAAGAGATTTAAAGAATTCAAAATGTTCACTGAAAACTTTTTAGGACATAAAATTAAAACTCTTAGAATTGATAATGGAGGGGAATATACCTTAGACTTGTTTAAAAGGTTTTGTAAAGAATCAAGGATTAAGAGGGAGTACACCATTCCTTATAATCCAGAACAAAATGGGGTAGCAGAAAGAAATAATAGAACAATTATAGAAGCTATTAGAGCTATGATTTTTTATCAAAATCTAGAATGTTATCTTTGGGCAGAAGCCTCTTGTACTGCTATCTATATTCAAAATAGAAGTCCTCACTCTTACTTTAGAGATAAAACTCTTGAAGAAGTATTTACTAAGGTTAAACCCAATATAAGTCATCTTAGGATTTTTGGGTGCCTTGTATATATCCATGTTCCAAAAGAAAAGAGAACCAAGTTGGAACCCTTTGGGAGGAAAGGCATTTTTGTAGGGTATAGCGAAATATCTAAGGCATATAGGATTTTCATACCTGGACAGAAAAGTATAGAACTTAGTAGGGATGTGATTTTTGAAGAAGATCTTGCATTCAAAAGAGCCCCAAGTTTGGAAGAACCTTCTCCTTTATCTAGTTCTGAAAGAAATAGTGAATCTGGGTTCCAGAGGGAGAACTTAGAAGAAATTGAAGATGAAATTCAAAATCTGAATCTTAAAGAACTCAAAATTCAAAGCAAAGACCACTTTGGGCCATTAAAATAGTTGAGGCATCTCAAGACTTTGCTACACCTTCTAGAACAGTCAGAGAAAGCAAAAGACCTAAAAGATTCTCTAGTTATATAGAAAACATGAGTGATTTATCCAAAACAAAACCAACCAATCCTTTTGATGCTATTAAACATACAGCTTGGAAAGAAGCTATGTTAGAAGAATACCAATCTATTATGAAAAATGATGCTTGGGAAATTGTTCCAACACCTAAAGGAAAATCTATTGTTTCTTCCAAATGGATATTCAAAATAAAGAACGCTGCTGACGGTAGCATTGAGAAGTATAAAGCTAGATTTGTGGCCAGAGGATTTTCTTAGAAAGAAGGGATTGATTATGAAGAAACCTTTGCTCCTGTTGCCAAATATACCTCTGTAAGAGCAGTCTTAGCAATTGCCACATGAAAGGGATGGAAAGTACATCATATGGATGTAAAAGCAACATTCTTAAATGGAAAGATTACAGAAGAAGTATATCTAGAGCAACTTAAAGGATTTGAAACTCATGATCCTAACATTTTCGTTTGCAGGCTCAAGAAAGCTCTCTATGGGCTTAAACAGGCTCCAAGGGCTTGGTATGAAAGAATTGATAAGTATCTCATCGGCTTAGGATTCTCCAAGAATGAAGCCGATCCAGATTTATCTTATAAAAGAGATAAAGATGATATGGTATTTTTGATATTGTATGTTGGTGATCTATTAATAATAGGTGATGATCATCTTATAGATCAATGCAAGACAGATCTAATTAGAGAATTTTTGATGAAAGACTTGGGACTACTTCATTACTTCCTAGGGTTAGAAGTACGACAGAATTCTGATAGTATCATACTTAATCAAGGGAAGTATACATCAGACATTTTGAAGAGATTCAGAATGTGGAATTGCAAATCTATGTCTTCTCCAATGGAGACTAATCTACTTAAACTTAAAGAAGTAGTTGCAGAATCACCTTCCATAGATTCTACTCTCTACAGACAGATGATTTGGTCCCTTATGTACTTAGTAAATACCAGTCTTGATATATGCTATGCTGTTAATGCATTAAGCCAGTTTATGTGTGAGCTAAAGGAGATTCACCTAGTTGCAGTTAAACACATTATGAGATACTTACAAGGCACTCTTAATTTTGGACTCAAATATGAGAAGGTTGGCTTAGACTTACATGGATTCACTGATTCAGATTGGGGTGGAAGTGTTAAAGACAGGAGAAGTACTTCAGGATGCTGTTTCAGTTTAGGATGAACAATGATATCTTGGATATGCAAAAAACAGTCTACAGTAGCTCAGACCTCCATAGAAGCTGAATACATTGCAGCTGCAATGGCCGCTCTAGAAGCAGTCTGGGTAAGGAAGTTACATGTGGGATTATTTGGGCAAGCCATGAATCCTACGATTATTCATTGTGATAATCAGAGTTCCATCAAGCTTTTAGTGAATCCAGTTTTTCATGACAGGTCCAAGCATATTGAAATTCTTTACCATTATGTAAGAGATATGATAGACAAGAATTCTGTAAAATTAGAATACATTTGCACTGCAGGTTAGGTTAGACAATAGACATTCTTACCAAACCTCTATCTAGAGTAAAGATAGACCACTTTAGGAGAAGACTTGCTATGGTTGAATTGTAATCCATTTGTATTCTTCAGATTATTAATAAAATAATTTTATTTGTCAAGCTATTGACTGATGGGCTCCACCATTTTGTATTTATTATTTAAGAGGTGATTATCTCTAAGATAATGAGCAATTGTATAAAAGACATTATTAGAGATGCTGATCTCTTACATAATGTGCTAAACAATAGAGTTCTACTGTAAGATCTAAATGAGTTCAAGATCATATTGTGATATAGATATTGCTATGTCTATGAGTCACAATTTGGATAAAGGAAGAATTTTAGTATTCTTCGGGTTTATCCTATTTTTTGGTAGATCTTAAACTCAGGATCATGTTGTGATATAGAAATACTAGTATCTATGAGTCACAATGTGGATAAATGAAGAAATTAAATTACTCTTTAGATTTATCCTGTATCTTATCACTAGTAGTAGTGATTTGTCATATCACAAGTTTAGTAATATGACATTGTATCATGTGTTCTATGATATTACATACTAATAATATTCAGACATATATAGAGCATTAATTCTTGCTTATTCATCTTTATTGATGTTGCTAGATATGGTATCTCTTTGTATGATTATCAAGTTAAGAGGGCGTGTTAAGTATGTAACTTGATAATCTACAAGTATGAATGTGCAGACTGTACTTGATCTTCTTACCTTAAATATCATACGTATGGCATTAGGTTATATACTCCTCTTGTGAGTCGGCCACTTCTTAAGGAGTTGTTTGGATAATCATTACTAATCTAACACATTGTGTGTGTTAGTAATTAAAATGATTTACCTTGCAGATCGCCGACTTCGAGAGAGATTATAAATGCCAACTTAGGAAGGGACATTTCCCTTTGAGGGACATGCCCTTTAGTGATGATATTTAGGGAGGTTATTGTTGTATTTTGGAGAACACACAATTACATTTGAGTTTGCTCTCTCAAGCAACAATATCCAGCGAATATATATTGCAGAGATACAACTATTTCAGATCAAAATAAAGGTTGATCATTCCTCCATACATCAGAGTTTAAGAAGTTCATTATTCACTAACAAAGAATTGTTTAGAAGTCTCATTGAAAGCACGAAATTAGCAGAATATTTACATTTTGTGTGAAATGTGATAGACTCATTAGAGCTCACGATAATAATATTCAACAATACAATAATATGACTAGTAAAGCTCATATAAATTCTTCAGAACATGTTATTGCATTATACATCAGCAACACAATAATAAACACCAAATATCTAGTCTTAAAAACAATATTACAGTTTGATTGAAACACTAAGAAAGAACTTGTAAGTGCGGTGTGAATTTCGTCTCAAATCCACCTTAGAGCTGAACTGAGTTTGCATCCGATTCACCAAGGACAACTTGAGGGTTTCCGTGCTGAGATCCTGAATAGGAGCTAAAGCTTCCCAAATCTCACCAAGAGATATTTGAAACAGTACTGAAATCTAAGCATGTCAAAATGAATGAAGCTTCCCTCCTTTTAATGCTCAAAGTTGTAATCCTTCAACTACCTTCTTCTTTTTGTCTTATCCCTCCTTTGTCACCTCTTAGCCTGCTTTATAATATTAAATTGGCCTTTTTATAAATTTGAATTATGCTTACATAAATCAATTTTAATATCAGATGAATATGTTTGTAAATTTCCTTATGTCCCCTTAGGGGACATTACAATGACAAAGATAATTAATGGACTCAAGAAAAGGAAAATAAGATTGGAGAAAATAGTTACAATAGTTAACACCTGGAATAATAGTTCCTTTTGTAATGGACAAAAGGAAGATTGGTTGGGCATAGCCATTAGGAGTAAAAGTTGTAGGCCAGATGGACTTAGGAAAGACTACTAAGGGAGATAAAACACAATCCATGATTCAAACTCATAAAGGTGGCCATGAAAAGTGATAGCGGACACTTATATTTTAGAGTTTGAATGATAGTGATGTTGAACATGGTGGTAGGAGATAATGGATGATGACTCATTTAAAGATGCCCTATGCCAATGCTTCACATTTGACAACATAAGATACCCTTTAGAGCGATGTTTGAAATGTATGGAAGACAGTCAGAAGTTCATCTTTCAGCACCAATGGTGCTCATTCACCATTTCATTTTGAGCCCTTGCATTCACTCATGTGTTTGACATTCCTGGATAGGGCTGAAACGTTGATTAATCAGCAATATGAAGATGAGTGCCAAACAAAACATAAACTCTTACAGTTGGTTATATTTACTTGCATTTTGTTATGCTCTGAACGTAGACCCTACAGGGAAAACAACCCTAGTCATGGAAGCTTAACACTTGTAAGTCTAAGCATAGTTTGCAAACTCTCTGTGTACCCCTCGAGTTGCTTAGTACTCCACTTTTTTTATTGGGCGAGTACTCTCAAGCTTAACTCTCGCATTTTTATTGACACAAAAATCTAGGGGCAAAAAATGTTAATGCAGGTAAAATGCTGGTTAGAATGTGTTTTTCACATGCCATTTTTGCTACAAAACCATACATTTTCTCTTTCAAGATGTCAATTTTTAATTTAATTCATTTTGTAATTGATTTTTACAAATAAAATATGTCTTTTTAAGTGAATTTCATATTTAGTTCTTTTTATGTTGTCGAGTTTTTGTTGAGTTTTTGTCGAGTTTTCTCCGTATTTTTGCCGAGTTAATTTTTTTGGGTGTGCTGAGTACTCTCTAAGTCCGAGTTTGCAAAGTATGAGTCTAAGTATATGGTGTTGTAGTGAGTTATCACCCAAGGTGAACAAAGAAGTATTAAAATCACCACTTTTAAATTAAATGGAAGATGTTTGGTTGATAAGTTAATGATTGAAATAGAATAATTGTAGTGGCCAAGGGGCATATATTACATAAAGATTATAAAAATATCCAAGGGAAAGTACAAGCTCCATTTATAAAGACCCTTTAAGTGGTTGTTGCACCTCCACTAAACAATCTGAGATAAAACTCATTTGATTTTTTTATAACGTTACTTTACTTTTATAATTTTGTTTTATAACATAGAGTATCTTTAATAATATTAAGCCGATTAAATAATATTTATCTTCCCCATTCTCCATAAATAAAGTCATGACTAGAAATGCATCCGTTTTGACAGCCAATAATCCTACCAGGATGACATGAATAAGCTACCCAAGCGTCCCATGTGATTATTGAGAAGGAGACATTACATAAACTACCAAGCAAAAGAGAGTGTTCCCATTTGCAATGGGGTGATGATGTGAAAAGGTCACAACAAGTTGCACTAGAGAGAAATCAATTACATGCATTACAGTAAATGAGCCCATGAAATGCCATTTATACCTTTTTGATTAAACTTTCCGAAAAGGTTTTATCATTTTCAATGTGAAACATCCCACATTTGAAAGTTGAAACAGTGAAATGGTTTTCAGTCACATTAAATTCATGTTCCGTTCTTTAAAAGTGCTAGGATGTGAGCATTTAGTGCTAGTAAGCTTTTAACACTGTGTTGTCTAAAACATAAATAACAGACATGCTAGTTATCCACTGAGTCCCTGGGAATCCTTTGTTATGCAGGTTTAAATAAGGCCTGCCTGTTTTAAAGTCTCTGCAGGTCTGGCAAAGTGTAAGATAAATTGCTCAAAAATTCATATTTTTTGTATACTGTTTTTATATTATGTCTTTCTAAAAGTTCCTGCTCTGTGCCACGCCCAAGACCAAGTTAACCATCAGCTTGCCGAGTCTTTGTTTAGTCTGAGTCTGGTGACTACACTTTTGATATTTTTAAGAGCTTCTACAAGTTATAGGATACTTTAGCTTCATTTTGCATGCCATGGAAGATATTGTTTCTATAGCAACCTCAATTGACTGTGGAAAATCTTTGGTTTTGCCAATGTCTTAGTTGCTTTCTTACAATAATGAATGTTTGTGGTCTTCACAATTTTTTCTATTGATATCTAGCATTCATATGGTGAAGGGGAAAATATGTTTTTGTCTAGAATGTTACAGTCCCTGATATGTTTTGCAGGCTTTGATGATCGCTTTCAGAAGGAAGCCATTCTAGCATCACCATCATCTATCCGACCTGCACTTGTAAAGGTATTTGAATGCCAATGGATTCCTCCTCTTGCAAGAAAGACTAATTATGTGGTTTTATTTTCTTAAGAATTACTGAATTTATTCTTTGTTTTACTTTTTGCTTTTTAGCCTTTTGACAAGATATTGATGCATTATTAATCTATTTTGTGATTGGAATAGTAACACAGTCAAATGAATCTCTAACTGTAAAGGGCTCTATGCTTTATCTCTTCATGATAAATAATATGAACAGTTGCTTAAGTATGAAGAACAGGGTTAAATGGCTCTTGGTGCATGCCAAAGGTAAGGTGCATTTTTAATGAAGTTAAGGAGCACAAATATCTGCTCAAACATAATGGAAGTGGCAACAAGTTGAGAAATCTGCACTCAAGGGCTTAATCATGCAATATCAGTCAGTTACAGAAAGCTAAAAGGCCACCAGTGTGTGCCAAGAGAATCAGCCATTAAGGATCAAGATGCATACTTTCTATTTGGCTTAACCATTATAATTTTATGCTCAGCATCCAAATTGACACAAAACAAAAACAATTTGTGAGACATTTTTTATGGCATTGCCTTTCAAATGTTCTCCAAGCACACTTTCTTTGTGTAATATATACTCCTGGTATTTTTTTGAAAGTTGTTTTGCTGCTTTTGAAGATATGAAGGAATGGATAATGCTCTGTTTGCTGATTGTCTTTGTTTTCAGTTTTCATTCACCATTGATCATGATCATTTGGAGAACAGAATGCATAGGGAAAATAAAGCAAACAAAAGTTCATGTTTCCAAGTTTCACATTCGAAGAAATCTTTGGGTCACAATGCAGCTCCTTTTACTGTGTTTCTGCATTTGGATGAGGAAGGAAAGTTGATTCTAATTCCAGAGGCCATCATTAAAATCAGGGAACATACTCTTAGGAAGCATGTGATCAAAGAGTACTTTGTGAAGTGGAAAGACTTGCTGGTGGAAGATATGACTTGGGAGAATGAGAATTTTTTTAATGCATCTAGTTCTGAAATCACTTGAGGGCAAGCAATTTTAGGGAGGGATGACTGTAATGTCTCCTCCCTGTTTGTGAGATCATAAAAGATAAAAATTAATTTAATTTTAAGTTTCCCCTTATTAGCAGTTAATGAATGTTAACATAATATATTATGTGCAAACAAAATATGACATTGAGACAAAGCGAAATATCAGTTAAACGCTTAGTCGCCGATTCGTGACACGAATCCGATTCGGGCACGTGAATCGGATCCGTGGATTCGGGATTTTTTTTTTTTCCCAATTATGATTCGTGGAGGATTCGTGCATATATATATATATATATATATATATATATATATATATATATATATATATATATATATGCATTATATATACTAAAAAAAAGAGAAATATACATAATTCTAAAACTAAATCATTTCATAGTATGAATCTAGTATACTTGATCAATGACATTGATAATTAATCTATTTTCACGATTATAAAGAAAATCAACACATTCACATTGAATTACTGAAAGTGAAAGCTTGTAACATTCAAAATATAGATCATTAAACTTAAAGTTTATAACATGATTTACTCATAAAAGAGTCAAGAGTCAACACTAAAGTTTTTTATTTAATCATCAAATGGATTTTCAAGAAAATCCGCATCAGAGGGGTACTGGTGAGCTGCAAGTGCTGCATCTGTATTAGTAGAGGAACCCAAACCACTAGTAGTAGAGGGGATTGTTAACTCATAATCCTCCTCCTCATCATCCACATCAATCAAAGTGGATCTAGCAAGATCTCGGATGGTCATATCTAAATCAGGAGTCTCGGGTGCTACATCCCAAAGCTTTTCGGGCCCCTTCTTGTACTTAGGATCCTTCTGTGACAACAAGCGCAAATTGTTGTGAATGAACACAAGGTCTTCTGATTTTTTTGGAGCCAACCGGTTGCGTTTGATTGAGTGGATAAAGGAGTAAGTACTCCAATTCCGCTCAGCGGCAGAAGCGCTGGCAACCTAAAGAGAAATTAAAAATTATCAATAGAACAATCAAGATAAATAAATTAAATAATAAATTCAAGGAATTGAGAATGTTAACCTTAAGCTTAATTTTACAAACTTACTTGGGATAGGACCTTTATGGCAAGAGGTTGGAGGTACGTGAAGGCTTGCCCATGAAGGTACCACCATTTGATGGCACCCATCCTGCTTTGGTCTGCTATGGCAATAGGGTCGAAATCCTCACCTGAGTTGAAAGCAGCAAATTCACTCCTCACAATTGCCCCAATCTCTGGATCTTGGAATATCCTAGCTAGTGCCCTCTTATACCCATCTGCAACCTCTGCATCTCTAAATGGTGGCACTCTACCTGGAAGGCGAAGTACATCTGCACTATAGTACCTGGGGATAACAAAAGACAATTGAACACTATCAAATATCAATAGCACAAACATTGGATAAAATAAGCACAAACATTTGATAAGAACTACAGTACCTCGGGGATAGAGCATATGCAAGGAGGTGCAAAGGTGTGGTCATCTTGTTCCATCGATGATGAACAATTTTTTCCACCTTCTTGTAAAGGGTGTCCTCAGGATCATTCTCCCTCCTCTGTATGACCTAAGATATGAAATATGAATAATAATTATAATTAGTGAATATGTCAATTTAAACTTTAGAATCTAGATATCTCTCAAATAAAAAATTGTTGTAAAAGAGCGTAAAACTTACCATTTTAATTTTTTCCAGCATACTATCCATGGAATCATAAATATCCCCAAGGCATGGCTCATCACTATCTGCGAAGCGAAGCATTGCCATTATTGGATCGGTGATTTCCAACACATAACTCACAAGACCCCACCAATCCTCATCTAGTATTATTCTTCTCACATTTAAAGCCCTTGCTGTATTGGAATTCTTCCAAATGCCCCATTGGGGGCTAATGACCATATGCTTCAATGCTTCTTTTACCTTCACAAGTCGTCTCAAGACGATTGTGTGAGAGGCAAAGCGGGTTTTAGCAACCTAAGAACATGTTAAACTCAAGTTAGTAAAACATTTAAAAATTAAAACATGTTAATGTAAACAACAACAAAAATTAATAATTGTGGAATCCAATAATATTCAATTATATATTAAATATAAAAATTTACCTTCAATAACTCCAAGTCCGAGAAACTCCTAAAAATTGCTTGTGACATGTGGTGATTTGTCACAAACATTTGAATCTCTTCAGCTTCCTCATATATCATTTTCACCCAATCTATTTCGGTGCCAATTGCTTTCATCACTAAATTGAGAGAGTGGACGGTGCATGGTGTCCAAAAGATATGATCATATCTAGACTCTACAATTATCCCTGCAGCCCTGCAAACTTTTGCATTGTCCGTGACCACTTGAACAACATTATCAGGACCCACTGACTCTATAGCATCAATGAGAATGCGTGAAATAAATTCTGCATCTTTCACTTGCCCTTCACAATCAACTGCCTTCAAGAACATTGCCCCCTTAGGGCATACAGCAATAACATTGATCAATGGATGGTTTCTACAATCTTTCCAACCATCCGAAATAATAGACACACCCGATTGAACCCAAAAATCTCTTATTGGTTGAAGTTGAGCCTCTACATTTTTCCTCTCATCATGTAATATGGTAGTGCGCAACTTTTCATAACCAGGCGGTTTGTAACCATGGGGTGCATCATTTATTGCTTCCACCATCTCCCTAAAATAAGGTGATCTAGCAAAATTAAATGAAACACCATTTGCAATTAAACAACGTCCAATTTTGTGATCAGCAATGTCTCTCTTTTCAATTTGGAATGCCCTATCTAGTGGGCCTCTCTTGCGGGTGAGTGGAGATGGGTCTTCATCTTCATCATTTGTAGTTGGCATAGGCAAAAAAGGATGTGTTCTTGTGTTTGTTTGATCAAATGATGGTGTTGGTATATTTGTTTTTTGGGAAGCACCACGTTTTGCTTTTGCAACTGCTCTATCAGCATCATCTTGCTCTTTTGCTAATGCTGCTATTTGTGCAGTTGGTAATCCCTTCTTATCACTACCTTGACACATGTGAATTCCTTCACCCGCAGGGCCCAAAAAATGTAGTTTCACTCGGGAATAGGAGCTTCTATGTTGTATGTTGCAAAAATTACATTTCCATATGTATGCCCCACCCCCAAGACATTGTGCAACTCTTGTTGTGTGTCTCCATAAAGGAGACCCCTTATCAATTTTGAAGCTTGGTGATGCAGCCCCACCCCCACCCACTGAGCTTTGACTACTCATTGTTCTATTCTTGCAATCTAGAAAAAGTGAAAGAAAACCATACTTCACACTTGCACAAAAACTTGAAAATTTGGAAAACTAAAAATAAATCAATAATCTATGAAAGAATTCAAGAATATGGTTGAAATGCATACCTTAAACACTTCTTGCAAGGTATTTGAAGCTCCACAACCGATCTCCTTCGAATCCAAGCACTTCACTTCAAACTAGCAAGTATGAGAGAGCAAAATAGAGAGCAAAATAGAGAGCAAATGAACTTGCATTGTGATTTAGAGGGTCGTTTTTAGAGTTTAGGGCCTTTAGGGCAAAAAAAAAACATTAAAAAATGATAATGGGCCCACGTTTTTGCATTCTCCTCCTTCATTGCCGCGGATTCACGCGGATCCGCGCGTGGATCCTCGAGGATCCGGACAGGATTCGTAATCCTGCCTGGGGATCCGTAAGGATCCGCGGCCCGCGGATCCTTATGGATCCACAGGCAGGATTACGAATCCTGCCCGGATCCTCACGGATCCATACGTGGATCCGGATCCGAATCGGACCCGAGCCCGGATCCGGCCTTTTCCAGGCGAATCCGGTAACTAAGGTTAAACGTGCATGGAAGAGTTTGAATGAAAATAATTGAAATAAGGGGAAGTAAAGAGCCAGTCATTAGTTAATCTGGGGGAGGGGTTGAATATAGAGGACAATGGTATTGTTTCAAACTTTCAGGGGTGAGACTGGAAAATTACAGATTTCTTCATCAAGAATATTGCAGAGAATATCTCATTTTGGCTTCTAGAGAATTAATCACTTTCCAGTGTGTTAGTCAATACATTGACTTTTTTGAATATAATGAAAAAAATGACTCCCTTCAGCCCAAATGTAAAAACCAATTACCGCTAACAGTTGGAGAAGTCACTGTGGAATCAGCGATTTTCCTCTTAATTTTAGAGGTACAGCTCCCTCTTAATATTTAATTCTTTCTAAAGATGCTTATGCAGGTTAGAATACAAAGATCTGGAGCCATGTATACACAATCAGATATAATAGAGCCATCACATGCAATTGATAATTTTCACGGGAAGAATACAATTACAAAGAGATCAAATGAACACACAAATTTAATTTGCTTCCTGTCTCATGTTTAATCTTTAATTCAAAATCCTAACCCCTCTATTACGAAAGATTGTTTCAGAAATAACACCTTGTTTACTCCATCGTCATAGAACTATAAAAATAAGAGGCCTTTGACTTTGATCGAGTCTCACTCATGCCTTATAGGGCAAGGGGGATCAAAATTTGGACCCTCTTTCTGTACTCTGATTTTATAAGTAAATAGTATTCTTTCTTTAACCCCTTCTCTTCTGTCTCGTAGTCTTTTTGGTTCTCATAACCTTTAAATGAAAATTGATCATGAAATTCCCATTCTTCACTTTCCTATGGATTTTATAATAAACATTTTCTCTAGGTTGAAATGTCTTAGAATCATACTTATATCGTCCAATAGGTGCCATTTACATGCATTATTTTTGAGATCAGCACTCCTGCACTGCCATCACATTGGAGTAATTTGAGTAACTGGAAGAATAGCTTGGATATTCACCCCATTACGCATACTATAATGCTAAACAACAGTATTCAAAGATTCAGATAAAATATTTACAATTTCTCAATCCTTGCAACACTAAGAACCTTCCTTCGTGAATAAGAGCTTGCTATGGATTATTTTCAACTGTCGCTTGGTCAGGTCTGTGAGCACTTAGTGTTGACACTTTCTTCTGGACTCATCAGGGAGTTGGAACAAAAGAGAATTGTTGAAGGACTCTTCTATTTAGCTTAGGAAATAAGCTCTAACCACCTGATATGGTGTGTGATTCTAAAAACTAATTCAACCTCTTTTAATGTGCTTTGTCATGTTTTGGAAACATTCTTGGAACTGTGTCAGGTTTTGATTCATGATTTGGAACCGAATCACTTTAACCTTGCACATTGAGCTTTGATATAATGATAGAAATTTGGCTTTTAGTTCTATCTTCCACTTCAGTCTTTGGAGTTCTTGACAATGTCGATGACCTTAAGATATAGTCTAACTGGTGTGTCAGGATCCTAATATTGCGCTGGAACTTAATAGTGAAATTATTTTCACTGGCCACAGTGATCCTTTTGTTTGCCTAAATAGCAACTTTTGATTTATCTTGTGCATGGCACTAACAATGGTTCCACTTGAGGTGACAAAGATGAATATGAATTCCAGAACTCCTACCAGTTTTGAGAGTCATTCAAGAAAAAATTGTCAATACTGATGAATTTTTAAATACTAACCTTTTTTCTCCGATAAAGTTATCTTGTTTGCCTGTATTGCTCACATGTCTTGGATCACTTGATGCCTTTAATATTTATTGGTTTAACAGTTTGTCTTCCCTTTTAAAGCGTCAGCCTCTTGTATGATTGTTGGGAATTGCTTTGCCTTCTATGTGTGTCGAGTTTCAAAACCATTCTAACAACCTTCAATATTTCCAATGGTGACTTCATATTATATGTGTGCATACAACATCATTATCAGCGTGAGCTAGGTGTTCCCAAACTTCTTTTGAGAAATTTATTTCTTGCTTCAAAATTTCAAAGTATCAATTGAACCAAAAGTTCCATATTATGTGCGGGGCTCCGACAAGATTTTAAGAACCATTGGACTTTTGAGTTTTCCTGACCACCATGTTAGGTTCTGACATTAGGTTTTAAAGTTAAGCCAAGGCATTCATTTAGGATGCACTATGTTGAATTCAACTTTCTTTCTTCCGATTGGAGAGGAGAATATTTCTGAAAATAACTATAGATCTAGACAAGGATATCTAGAATTAATGTAAAACACCGCCTAATTCAGATTTACTGCTTTCCATCGGAGTGGAAATGATCAGCTGGGCCATTTCATGGTTGAATGTAAGATTTCCCTTTCTAATCTGCTGAAGGAAGTTAAAATTTCACCCGAGGTATTTTAACAAAATAGAACTGAAACACTGTGGTAATCCATAGAACACTCTGAAAGGAAGCATACTAGTGGAAAGGCACATCAGACTTCATCAAGCACACCCAAGAAAACACTGTAGGAGACGTCATAACAATTTGATAATCAATTTCAGATCAAAACTGGACTATAACAGTATGTTGTGTTGCTGTTTTTGTCGGTACAGCATGTTTCTATCATTATGAAGCTCATTATAAAGTCATTTTCCCACCAAATGAAGACTTCAAATTATCAATTAGCTCATGAAGATGACATAAGAGAGTGTTGTAGATCTGATATCTCTCTGTTCTGCTGCTTAGATCACTACTGTCACAAAACTAGACTGATGTACTTTTGACAATTAACAAGAAATGCCATCCTTATAACAGTAGCCACTTCCTTGATGCATTAAACACATCACAATTGTTCTCCAATTGAAAATGCACTCCAAGTATCCACAAAATACACCTGTAAACAGTTGGCATACAATATGTCGGCTGGAAATGTTTAAAATCATTGTCGTGTCTGGTCTATGTTATTATCAATTTTAATGGACTGCTGTTCAACAATTTACTTCAATGCCTCCAATAGTTGATATTCATAGTGGCCCAAATACATCAGAATCATGAATATATGAAAAGCAGGTTACATTTAATACCACATTAACAATCCAAACGTCTGTAACAATGGTATGAATCTTATGTACTTAGGAAAGTCTTACAACATAAACACAGTTTGTAAGAAGTGAATGGTTATGAGTAAACAGACCCGTTATTTCCCAGGTGAAGTGTAACGTTGCATGGATGATAGTCTGTTCTGGTTGCAGCCGCGTGAGAGTTCTGTCATTCCACTTTGGTATGCCTGTTGTCCTTGTATTGACGTTGCACCTCGGCATTCCTTACACTCTTATCTGGATGGGTGCGGGATTGCAGATGTTCCTTTGTTGCAGATCATGGGATTCACTGTAGGCTGAATACAGTGCTGGCTGGAGTGTTTCTACTTCCTTTCACATACGAATTCCACTATCTATTCCCATGTCAGAAGGACTCTCAGCTAACTGAAACAATTCTGAAATAAATCGCAGGAGTTACCTCTATAGTACTGCCATCAGAATGCCTGTTCCTTTTGTCTGCCATTTTCACTGACCTCCACTTGTTGGCATATGTATGTTAATGACACCCATGATTGTCATTCAGCTGCCTTACTCCTATCTGCCGTTGAAGCTTAGATTGTTCATACTAATCCCAATGGGCATCTCCAAATTCAGTTCTGAGTAACAAAGTGAGATACTGGGTTTGTGTCCAACCTCTCTAATCTTCTTAAGGGATTTCATCCTTAAGAAAGCCAGTTACATTTAAGCAACCAGGATTGTCTTAAAATATTGATATATCTCATAGTGTCAATCCCAATGTAGCTCCATGCTTTTATAACCTCAATAAAAAGCCATTTTCATCTTTTAGTCACTTAAGTTACTTTTGTCATAAAGAGGACGTTAAATCATAAAGTAACTTTATATTTGTACTTTATATTATTAAAGTGACTTAATTATTATAAGTTACTTTATAACTTTATAATAACATTAAAATATTTAAGTAAATCACTTAAGTCACTTGAACTTTAATATCTCTTGAAATACTTGTCTAATTGCCATGCCATCTGAAATAGGAATCTCTTCGCATAATTCCCCATGTGACCAAATATACTTTCTAAACATAGAAAGTGTCCATCTCTATTACTCCTGACTTACTATACATAGTATGGCAAATGGAGTCCAATTGATACCGAATGAAGGCTAAATCCATAAATCTTTGAATGTTGGAGATGAATCAATCCTCAAAAGGCCCTCTAAGCATCCTCATTAGCCTATGAGAATCCAATATTAGGTTAATCCCCGAAATTCTAACACTAGCAACAAATGGGGACATTACAGTCCTCCCTTCCCGAGATTGCTTGCCCTCAAGCAATCCAGCAATCACAGTAAACTCCAACCTCCACCTGGATCCCAAATGAAGTAGTATGTGACACCGCTATTAGCACTGAACCAAGTGCATACCACTAACATCATTAGGACCAACAACATAACCTGCTGTATAGCACTTGACTTTTGGTAACGATGTAGGAGTTAGAATATCACCAGAAGAATCCCCCGCAAGAAATATCTTCATCCTAGTCCCCACCCATATAATATAAATTGGACTGGAATCCTGCTCAACAATTTCTTGAAGAGATGTAGCTACAGGAGAACCATATGCACTCATGCCAACTGTATTAGCCATAGATGTAGCCACGTCAAAATCTGTGGACACAGGAACATTACTAACTGCCACAACATAGAACTGAATCTTTACAGATGGTGAAAATTGAGCCCAACTCCACTCAGGTGAGTGATCAACATCAACCTCAAACAATGGATTGTTATAAGACAATGTTGCATCCATGTCAAACGTAGGACTATTCATGAAGTGAACATCGACACTTTGTTGATCGATAGTATAACATGACTCTATCACTACATTGCTCAGCTCATCAACAATAACAAGTGTATTATCATCAGAGCACACATATACAACCGCTTGCATACTGCTAAGCTCCTCATTGGATGGCTCAATCGACACAGAAGTGGCTGCTGATATGACAATATCCTCACATGCTCTGACTCCCACTATTGTTGTATCGCCATCAAATACATGATCCGGGGAACTCATGTCAACAATTACATCATCTGACTTAACCTGACATAAATCCTCATCACATTCCACCTCAATTGTGCCCAAGTCATGCAATTTCTCATAAGAAATGTCTCGCAACTTTGAAGCTGCAACAGTATCATCACATTTCGCTCTTAGAAAAAAGTGATCTCATTTTTTGCTCAAATCTCGTCTTTGAAATCAATTGGGTCATCCGTTTGTGATTTTGATTCATCTCATTCACTAGTACATCCAACTGTTTCACAATACCCTGTATCTCAGAATCTCCCTTTATTAGTGAAGAAGTACGCCCTTTGTGGAAGCAATGAATACCAAACCTTCTGTCATCATCCATAACATTGAAAACCAAGTTCTCTACCTATGGGTCAAAAGAAAAATGATGAGCACTCCTTATGGTGTAATGTCGATAAAAACACTCAATCTCTGTCAAGGGCTCATCGTCATCAAACTTGAAATCAAAAGATGGCTCCAACCTCTGACTTTGAACTATTGGTCGGGCAAGATCTTGGCCAACCCTCTCAGCAAGCCCAACCACAAAATCCCTATTGGGAAGCATTGTAGCCAAGGTCTCTACAATCTTCCTCATCAATTGTCGAATAGCACGAGAGCCTCAAATGAGAGCACCCTCAGATATACTGTATGAGACCTCCCACAAATTCGAGCTCTCAAGAAAATACTCCATGAATGACTCAGTACAGTAGAAATTATATATCGAAGCATCAACTTGTTTCCCCGCAATCCACAACTAATCTCTTTGAAATTGTGATAATGCCAACTGTCTAATGCTACTAGCTATATAAAAAGAAGAAATAGATTCACTTCCAGTAGAAGGAAGCAAATCACCATGAGAGCTCATCTCCATTGATGCTCTCACCTCCTCTGTACATACTACACTCATATCCTAGATGAATGTGTTCGCCACATCATTGCGTCCCTCATCCTCAACCATAGAAGCAAATTCACCACCAACCACAATATGTAACTAAACAGAGTATAGGGCTGGTGTTGACTGTGCCTTTTCTAACTTCATGGTAACCTCATCCAACTATGACTTTGATTCTTGAAGAGTCAACTGAGTATACTGAAGAGAGTCCACCGTCACCTCAAGCTCCTGGGTGTGCTCAACCACCTCCTCCTCTTTCCTTAACAACGTCTCATAGCAGGTGCTACCCCACTTCAACTGGTAATCTCTGTCATCAACTAACTGAGAATATTTATGCTTCAAGATCCTAATAGCCTCTCGAAGCGCATGAACCTTTGTTAGGGAAAGACTACTATCATCGTGCTCATTTGACATAGGGGCACTCTAACCAGATGTGGCTAGCATATGCCAAATAGCATCATAATGATCAAGAGATGAAGAAATGTCATTATCACTCACCTTTAGCTGATAAGTCACATGATGCCTTTGTAACCCCTAACTCGTGTGCAAGCTCCGTGTCTCACTAGCTGCACTGTGATAGGAAACTGAAGCAGAACTGTCCACCACAAGATCACTCATACATGTGCTATCGTCCGTGTACAACTCTGCATCCAAGATACAACTACTATGTACCTCAAACAACTCCTCCGAAGAAATAGAAGCCCTCGCAATATCAATCTCCCCACATGTCTCAGCTTCCACCTCAATAGTAAGATCCTATAAACATCGATCCTGGGACTCATCCAAACCCTCCTTAGAGTCATTACCCAATATCTAACAAGGGGTATCATACTCAGTGCAACTCATAGCATCATCCAACAAATCACCAGAGGTGTTCATACTGTCTACATCCCCATCACCTAATAGAGCCTCAACTGTTGTCACTTGACTCTGCACACATGACTCTATGCTAGGTTGTAAATCAATAAGGCTAGAGCATGAACCCACATTTACTGACTCCGCTATAACACCCAATTCATCGACATCACAACTGGGTGACACTATTCATGCATCGGTCTCATCTAAGTAAGCAACTGTCTCTTGCACTAGAGCAACACTATGACAATTCACATACAAATCTCCAATAATAATTCCCTCCTCAAGAGAGCCTGAAGTATGAGTAGTAACAACTGCATCAACTGTCCTTGCACTAACTGCAACAACTCTAGGGGCCTCAACGTGTTGAAGCTTAGTGTTGCTATCCACCAAGGATATTAACACATCTACTGATCTCTGTGAAATGGGCCCATCATCAACACTGCAGATAGAACTAGCAGGTGTCGTACTAAATATAGGTACATCTGCACCATGGACACTTGTCTGGGAAAACTCAAGCTTCCTTCCCTGCAATCTCAATGTTGGCCTTTTAAGGGCACAAACCATATACCTCAGTGTCCTCTCAACTGTCTCTGGATCTGACAAGCTCTCCGCCAACCTCTGTTGATGAAGTTTAAGTTTTTCCATACTCTCCTACAAAGCATTCATTTTCATGCTAAATTCCTCATTACTCTGCCAGCTTCTATAACTACCAGTCCAACTATGTCTGTCCATAGGAAAAAAAATCTAGAGTGCTGGTCACTCCAAATGCAACAACAAAACTGAAAATAAAATAACTTTCCTACCCCACAAGATGGTAGGAAACTAGGCTCTGATACCATTGTATGATTCCCCTTTCTAATCTGCTGAAAGAAGTTAAAATTTCACCCGAGGTATTTTAACAAAATAGAAGTGAAATACTGTGGTAATGTATAGAACACTCTGAAAGGAAGCATACTATTGGAAATGCAAATCAGAATTTATCAAGCACACCCAAGAAAACACTTGTAGAAAATGTCTTAACAATTTGGTAATCAATTTCAGATAAAAACTGGACTATAACAGTATGTTGTGTTTCAGTTTTTGTCTGTACAGCATGCTTCTATCATTATGAAGCTCATTATAAATTCATTTTCCCACCAAATGAAGACTTCAAATTATCAATTAGCTCATGAAGATGACATCAGAGAGTGTTGTAGATCTGGTATCTCTCTGTTCTGCTGCTCAGATCACTATTGTCACAAAACTAGACTGATTTACTTTTGACAATTCACAATAAATGCCATCCTTACTAAAGTAGCCACTTCCTTGATGCATTGAACACATCACAATTGTTCTCCAACTGAAAACACACTCCAAGTATTCACGAAATACACCCGTAAACACTTGGCATACACTATGTCAGCTGGAAATGTTTAAAATCACTGTCAGGTCTGGTCTATGTTATTATTAATTTTAATGGACTGTTGTTCAACAGTTTACTTCAATGCCTTCAATAGTTCATATACATAGTGGCCCAATTACATCAGAATTCATGAATATATGAAAAACAGGTTACATTTAATACCACATTAACAATCCAAACGTCTGTAACAATGGTATGAATCTTATGTACTTAGGAAGTTCCTATAACATAAACACAGTTTATAAGAAGTGAATGGTTATGAGTAAACAAACCTGCTCTTTCCCAGGTGAAATGTGACGTTGCATGGATGATAATCTGTTCTGGTTGCGGCCGTGTGAGAGTTCTCTCACTCCACTTCGATATGCTCGTTGTCCTTGTATTGACGTTGCACCTAGGCACTCCTTACACTCTTATCTGGATGGTTGCGGGATTGCAAATGTTCCCTTGTTACAGGTCACGGGATTCACTGTAGGCTGAATACAGTGCTTGCCGGAGTGTTTCTACTCCTTCCACATACAAACTCCACTATCTACTCCCATGTCTAGGACTCTCATCTAACTGAAACAGTTCTGAAATAAATCACAGGAGTTACCTCTGTGGTACTGACATGAGAATGCTTGTTCCTTTTGTCTGCCGTTTCCACTGATGTCCACTTGTTAGCATTTGTATGTTAATGACACCTAGGATTATCATTTGGCTGCCTTACTCCTATCTACCACTGAAGCTTAGATTGTTCATACTAATCCCAATGGGAATCTCCAAATTCAATTCTGAGTAACAAAGCGAGATACTAGGTTTGCATCCAACCTCTCTAATCTTGTTAAGGGATTTCGTCTTTAAGAAAGCCAGATACATTTAAGCTACCAGGATTGTCTTAAAATATTGATATATCTCATGGTGTCAATCCCAGTGTAGCTCCACGCTTTTATAACTTCGATATGAGGGAAGACACAAATGACTAGGCAATGTGGGATAAAAGGCCAATTTCGTCCTTTAGTCACTTAAGTTACTTTTGTCATAAAGTGGACTATAAATCATAAAATAACTTTATATTTGCACTTTATAATATTAAAGTGACTTTATTATTGCAAGTTACTTTATAACTATATAATAACATTAAAATATTTAAATAAATCACTTAAGTCACTTGAACTTTAATATCTCTTGAAATACTATTCTGATTGCCATGCCGTCTCAAATAAGAATTTCTTCTCATAATTCCCCATATGACCAAATACACTTTAAATAGAAAGGGTCCATCTCTATTACTCTTGACTTACTATACATAGTAAGTATGGCAAATGGAGTCCAAATGATACCGAACGAAGGCCAAATCCATAAATCCTTGAATGTTAGAGATGAATCAATCCTCATAAGACCCTCTAATCATCCTCATTAGCCTAGGAGGATCCAATATTAGGCTAATCCCTGAATTTTTGATGTTGACAACAAATGGGGACATTACATTGAAGGATTCAGCATAATTCAGTACAAGAGAGACAACATCTATATGAGCCTTTGATCATCAAAATAGAAGGAAGAAATCCGAGCACATCATCATTCAAAAACCAATGTACAATAATCCTAGGCCTAATATTGCCCTAATCCATCTACTGGAATCACCTTTGCATATATACTTTGCTAATAGTGCAAATGTTGGATCACATTCATTTCAGATACAACATATCATAATTCTCACTACCAACAATGCTCTAATACTGAAAAAATATGCTTTTGAAGCTGTGGAAAAATAGAGGCAATACGAGTGAGGATAGGAAACTTAAAATTTTCAAGGGTCAAAATTACATGGAACATAGTGGAAGTATGTCTTCAAATTTGAAAGATAAGCTTTGGGCAACATTGAGCTACAACCGAACATAATGAATATGCACACTTAAGATAGTCAATTTCATGGAGGTGTGGGTTGAGTGTTAATATTCATTAGGAAGTTCATGTTAATTCCAACAAGCATCATTATAACTCTGGTTTTCTAGTATATGAATTTGTGAAAGCGTATTAGGTCATGCCTATCTACAACTAGGAATAATTCACGCTAGAGAGAATGAGGTAAAGTAACTAGTAAGACTAGTCAACTTGCCTAGACTGAGGGAAGTTTGTGCTCGCAGAAGTAAATCGGTGTTCACGGGGTGTTTGGGAAGACATAAGTCTGATTTTTTGAGTGAGGAGAGCCTTCAACATTTCTCTGTAAATGTTTTTTGGAAGGCTGCTTAAGAAAAAGAAAGCAAAGATTCTTTCATCCCTAGGTGTTTCGTATTTCCTAATCTTAATGCTTAAGACAAGTAGGTTATATTTAGGGAGAGCTAAATTCTATCTCCGTAACTACCAGATGCCATTGACTGGGGGGTGAGATAACAAATAGAGATAGATAAAGAAAGAGTACATGTAGAAGTCAATAGGTCTATGCATGGTGAAAACTAGGGGAATCACGTTGTGTGGCATACTCTCAACATTTTAAAAGGCACAAAAAATACATATATCCTATGTTGGGTGCGAATTTTATTGCTTTTTGTTGTTTAATTGAGTAAGCTGGACATTCACTTGTTTGTTATTTCTGGACTATGCCAAGTTTGCATTTAGTAATCTCCATTGACTAAGGCTAAGTACCAAATTGGAGGAGTTGGTCAATAGTTTGCAAATGATATGAAGTGATAAAGTTTGTGTCTTCAATAACATTGGGAGAGAGACATTCAAGAATAACGTGCAGGATTGTTGTGGTTTTGGTCGTCACAACCTTATGGATGAAGAATTTAAAGGTTGGGAAATAATGTTTTGGATGCTCAATTGTGCATGAAATCAATTTTATTATGCAATGTCCCCTTTTGGGGACATTAGTGGTCAGTTAATAATTTAATAAAGTATCAAAATGACTTTTATGGAGCCTAAAGAAAAAAATAATAAAGTCATTCTAAGTTAAAAAGGGAAATAAAGAGACAAAAAATGAATATGAAGACACAAGTAGAAGGGAAAATGAAAAGTCGGAGGGTTGTCCTTTAAAGGAACATTGACAGGCTCATTCTCAACATGGTTGGTGTATGTTTTGTTTATTGTTCTTTTGAAGAATTTAGACGCTTCAGTCTTTTAGCAAGTTTGAGGTTGAAAATTTTGTTTATTGTTCTTTTGAAGAATTTACATGCTTCAGTATTTGAGCAAGTTTTAGGTTGGAAACCCTTGATCTTGAAGACAGTGAACGAAGACCTATTGTTTGTTGGAGATATCACCCAGGTGTCTCACTTGTGCTTCAAATTCATTTTTGGTTATCCAATTCGATTGTAAGTTGTGTTACTAAAATTGGATTTTTTGATGTTCTATTGAGATTTAAATGCAATATTTAGATCTCTTTACAAAACACCATTTTTGATAAATATTTAATAATTTTTAGTATAATGTGCTGGTTAAATTAAAATCAATAGCATGCAAATTATTTGTTTATATTCATGTGGTCAGAATCTAGAAATAATATCCTAGGGGAACATTTCAATGGTATTAGCGTTGGTTCTTCTCCAGCTTGTGAATGAGTAATAGAAGTGCAAATAGACAGTATAGTGTAGTACGCATACAAATTCAACATTTGAGAATTGGTGATTCACATAGGAAATATATATACTGGCGATCTTTCTGTTCAAATGTGATGTCACCTTCTAGCTAGATACTTTAGTTTGGCTATGGTTTGGCCTATTATTGGACCCTCATAGGCTAATGGGGATGGTTAGAGGGTCTTCTGAGGATTTATTCATCTCCAACATTTAGGGATTTATGGATTTGGCCTTCGTTCGATATCATTTGGACTCCATTTGCCATACTATATATAGTAAGTTAGGAGTAATAGAGATAGACCCTTTCTATTCTTAGAAAGTGTATTTGGTCACATGGGGAATTATGGGAAGAGATTCCTATTTCAGACGGTATGGGAATCAAACAAGTATTTCAAGAGATATTAAAGTTCAAGTGATTTATTTATATATTTTTATTTTATTATAAAGTTACAAAGTAACTTATAATAATAAAGTCACTTGATTATTATAAAGTGCAAATATAAGAATATCTTTTATCCCACATTGCAGCTATTAGTAGTTAGCAACTTAGCATTGTAATCTTAGGCATATAATTTTGCTGTTGTAAGTGATAACCCAGAATCAGATTTGGCATTGTCGTAGTCATTATTGTAAGCCCTTATGTCTTGGCAAATTCATAGCAACATTGTACATGGGCATGAATTCAATAAAGGAGATATATGTTGCTTATCATTTGTTTGACGAAATGTCCATCTAATAGCATATATGATCAACATAATAGTTGTATGCCAATTGTTTGTCAAAATGTCAATTAGCTGCAGGTATGCATTCCATATCTAGTTTTCATGTATATGCATTGAAAATACCAAAAGGAACTGCACTTGTATATTAGCTCATTGTAAGAGGTATTGTAATATCATTTGTGAACATTCTAAATTTCTTAGCATCTATATCAAACAATCTGAAACACAAAAAAAAAAATCAGAAAAGAGAAAGGCAGTATACAAGTGTTTGACAATATTTCTTGAGCCAAAATCAGTCAGTTTGGGAAAGGGATATTACATTGGTATCAGAGCTAAATCGTGCCATTTGAGGGTTTAGCAATCACATGCAACCACCTGGGGTTGGCTCTCATAGATTTTACACTTGTAGGTGAGCTCTGTTTGACAGGGAACAAGAATTTGACAGGCAACTAGACACCATGGGTGATAGGCAAGTGGATAGCCCACCAAGAGACAATAGGAATGAGGATCAGGAGACAAGGGAATTTTTCAGAGCAATGGTTACAAGACA
Source organism: Cupressus sempervirens (assembly GCA_028749045.1). Taxonomy (NCBI): domain Eukaryota; kingdom Viridiplantae; phylum Streptophyta; class Pinopsida; order Cupressales; family Cupressaceae; genus Cupressus; species Cupressus sempervirens. Next base: position 335,053,433 of record CM053790.1, read on the forward strand.
AGAGCAGATGACTCAGGCTTTGCAGGCACGCACAACCATGGTTGATGGCATGAACCCACATTACAGACATAATCAGGAACAAGGGGATAATAGCAGTGCAATGGGATCACCTAGAGCTCATAGAACTCTTTCCAGAACAACAAATAGGCCCACACTTCCTACCATTCTTAGAGAGGAACTAGTACATGAGCTAGTAGAGGAAGCTGAGGATGGGACATTTGTAGATGGCCTTATGGCTGCTAATGATGAATGTGAATTATTGGTGCTGTAGGTGCGAGAGAGAATGGATTTTGAGAGGTTTGTGAAGCAAAGAAGAGAACACTACCGTGTAGTCAGACAGGACAGGAGATGTAGGGGACAAAATAATGCGCTGAAATGTGCTACGGGCAAGCTTACTTTGTCCACTTTTGATGGGAGTGGTAGATTGATTGCGCAAGCTTGGATCCACAAGCTTGATACTTTTCTAGCACTAAAGCCTATGATGGAGATTGAGGCAATAAAATATGCAACTTTATATTTGGAGGGAGTAGCACACGACCAGTGGTATCATGGGTTGATCACTCTTCAGCACAATCAGATGAATTCTTACCAAAACTTAGAGGACAGATTGGTTGAGAGGTTTGACAAGAAAGACCCAGAGGTTTACTTTAGAGACTTGGCACAACTCAAGAAGATAGGGAGTTTGGGGCATTTCATCAATGAGTTTCAACCTACGTTACTGGGTTCGGACCTTGGAGCTTGGGTTCGGGTCTGCATTCATCTGGGTCCGGATTTGAGCTCGAGTTCGCGGCGGGTCCGGGTAGGGTCCTTATTTGAAACAAGTATGAGACATCTTGTTGGCACAAGTCAATCATTCTTCAGTTCCACCCAAGATAATTTGGGTCACTATGGTCTCTTCACAACATCTATATGTGTGCTTAATGATGGGTTTGTAGTGAGTTGTGTTTGTTGGAAGCCAACTATTGATGTCATGTTTTTAGTGATTGACTACAACGACAATACTTGGTCCTGATTGGCATGGAGTTTTCTGAGGTGATTCCCCTTGTGTTATGTTGGTAGAAATATATCATTGTATTGATCTTAACTATAATGTTCTTGTTATAAAATAAATCATTAATTATTTTATTGTTAATGGGCATATTGATTTAATATATCTTGGACCCATTTTTGTTTTGTTTTCGTAGTTTGTGTTGTTGTCGGCCATCTTTGTACACCCTTGGTAAGTTTTCCCTGATGGGTATTTAAGCACGACTTGTAAGTTGTCATTAGGTATGCATTTTGGATTATTTCTTTGTACTGCGAATTCCAGTTGGGATTCTCTGTCGTTCGCCATTTCGGAAGTGAAAGATCTTCCTTACTTGTCTATTCCAATTTCGGTGGGATTCAACCCTCACCTTATTCCGTTGTCTGGAACACTTTGCTCGGGTCTGGCGATTCAGAGCACCATCATATTGTGAATTACCCTTGTGTTTTATTGGTTCTACTGTCTTGTTCTATGTAATTTCATCTATTGCCTATTTGCATTGATTCTCATTGTTGTTCATACCATCAATTGTTCTGCAATCACTTTCCGTGTCCCTATGGACTCCTGCATTCCATTCCACACCATGACTTCACATGTTACGACCTCCAAGCTTCGTTTAAGTTCACCGTACGACTCTCACAACTACAATCGTACAACTACTTCTCCACTGTACGATTGCCATTCTCCAGTGTACGACCTCCATATTTCCCTTGTATGGCAGCCCCAAACATTTGCTCACCGTACGATCACACATCCTTCCATACGACTCTTTACTTCCCCACCATACGGCCACATCCCATCCCTTCTGTATGGCCTTTTACTTTCCCACTGTACGGCTTCACTGCTACCGTACGGACTCTCCTGCGCATTCCCTTGATACCATACGGCGTTTGCAAATAGATAACAAAGGACCATACAACATTGTTTCAACAATTTAGTCTTCTTCGGGGGAACGAGGGACATCATAGTGGTATTAGAGCTTCGATCCTGCCAGCCCGTGAACAGTGAATGAAAGTTTATAGCCAGAAGAGACAAAGAACTTGTTGGTGTTTTTCAACTATTGAGCAACAAAATACTCAATACCAAGACAATAAATTCACAAATAATCTAAGGATCAACTACTTTCTTTAAACAATTATCTGTGTTTTTTATCAGGTCCCAACTTCAACAAAATCAAGATAGATTTTTTGCTCTTTAGGCTTTGCAAAACCAAGGTGGGTATACCTTAGGGATGGAAGAAATTTCAACTTGATACTACATACATATTTAGTTTATTTCATGACATTTTACTACAAACACGCACCCCTTACAACAGATTTGGTCACAAATCTTCTTAGGTTTACAAGTACTTCTGGCAATAGTAGCTAGCTAAGACTCAAAGATCGAATGCAAACAAGTGCTGACCAACATTGATATTCTTCACACAGTAAGGTAAAATTGATTTTGAATTTAAGCTTGATGCTTATTTATGATCTTTCCATCTGCAGACTAAATCAATCAAATCAGTGCCTCATCCATTGGGACTCAGAGTCCATTCAATTCTTAGATCTAATTGATTGCATTACAATCAATACTATCAACAATTCTCATTGAAACTCATTCTTACAAACATCCTTCCCATTACCATGGAAATCCTATCAATCTCACTGGAGCACTTACTTGATTTATTTTTTAAAAGCAATAGTGAATTGACATACAATTAGATTTAATTGCATTCAATTGAATAAGCCTTTCTCATACAATATCAACATAACTAAATAATAAAATGGAGACAAGATTCAACCAAAACAGATATGGGGACAGTTCAATTTTGTATTAATTTCCTTCGAAAATTGTATACAATTGAACGAGACTCAGAATGACTCAAGATAGAACATCTAAATCCTGCCAAATTAATGTATTCTCATAAACTTGCAGAGAAAACATGTCACAAAGTATACATCAAGAAAACTGGACCGAACAAGTCTTTGTAAAGATTAAAATATGCAATAATTCGGACCCTTTCTCTAGCCTTGGAATCTCACTCATATGATGTGAGATGCAACAAGCTTTAGGCATAGAGAACTGACAGCTGTCCTTTTGACAAAAAGATATTTACATTTGTTGCTGTCACAAAAAAGAAAAATTTATGTAACAGAACAACTTTATGTCAAAGTATTATTCTTGGCAGGTCCATTTTCTATTACATCTTCAAATGCTTTGAGTTCCATAATTGGCTTATGTGCTATTCTGATTCCTCGGAATATGTAGCTATCAAACTTGCTAATGATGTGTCCAGTTCTGATGTTTGCAAGTTTACCTCAACTCGAGGATCTTTATTGGCCTTATCATGAACTGTTAGGGTAACAGTTACTTCTGAATCCTTAGCTACTACATCATCTTCTTTTGCTGCCACCTATTCTAATGACAAAAGTTCTTCCTTCCATTTGTTGAAAATAGTATCATCGGGCCAATCAAAATTTAGGATTTCCCATTGCTTTTTTATTACAAAATTCCCAATCTTTTCAATTTCAACAAAATCTTTTCTAATAGTATTATAGAACAATTGTACTTCGACAAATTCTTCATTAGTCATTGCCCATAGTACATGCCCCTTTTCATTTATAACACTATTCATTTTGTGGCATAACAACTCATCTAATTCCTTTCTCCATTCTTCCTTTTCTTTTCTTTTATCAATCTTTTCAAGTGCACTGGGAAAGACATCAAACTTCTCTGCTATATACTTAGAAAAACAAATTGTTATCCTCTTCTGAACAAAAACCCGTTTTTCATCAAATTCTGTCAGATGATTAACTATATCAAAAATCTTCTCTATCCGATCACATGATAATTCGATGACAGAGATACACATGGAAGTAACATCATTATCCCTTTCCTTCCATTTTTGCACAATGAGCTTCAATGTGTCTTCATGTCTCTTTATTTCATCCCACATCTCTAGGATTCCTGCCAGCTGATTATAAAATGCTGGCCAATCAATCTTGTCTACTAAGCACAAAATTGTTTTCCAGAGCTTTTCTTCATACTGATTGTTTAGTTCAACATACATTTCCCATAGTTTGTTCTTTTCTTCTTCAAATTCTTTTGCAGTGTAGAACTCAGGTCTCTGTGGTGTATTAGGTAATTCAACTGGGGGGCGAGGATATGCAATTCTTGGCTTGTGGACTCTCCCACTTTCCTTTTTCCAAGCTGTTTGTTCATCTGGGATACTTGATTTTCCAATAATTGTATCCTCCTTCCTCTTTCCTCATATGCCTTAAGTATTTCTTCAAACTTGGCATTGAGCTCTAAGAATCTGCTCTTTTCTTTCCCAGCAACCACACATCCAAAAGTTAGCATTTCTTGAGCCATTTTGGTGACTTCTCCACTATCAACCTCATCTGCTCTGTACACTGTGAGTGTACCAGTATGCTCAACACTCTGAAATTTCTTGCATCTTTGTCTTATTTCTTTTTTCAATAGACCATATAACCAGAGTTTGGTGATCATTATTGAATTTTACCCCTCTATGTGTCTGTAATATTTCTTCTTCAGTCTTATATTGCACATCCTTCTCCTTTCTAATGGAGTCAAAAATCATAGCATTAGCTATGTCCCATTCAGGAAGAACCAAAACTTCTGATTCTCTAACCAATTGTCTCCCGGCCTCAGGTGTTAGATTGGCAAAATCCTCTAAAAATTTGGCTTTCACCTCTTCCTCAATTTTAGAGTCCAATTTGTTTGGTTGCTTTGCTTTTATTGTTTTACATTTTTATCAAAATTGCCAATATTTCTCCTCCACAAATTTTTCAAAAGCCCTAGATTTAACAAAATTTTCATCATCTATAATTTTTGGGATGCTTTTGCAATGATGGGATTGATCTCTTTACCTCTATGATCAGCATTGGTAAGGTCAAAAGATGGCATAGGAGGCTCCTTAGGCACTCCTCTTTCTATGTCAGCAATGGTGACGATGATATCTCCCTCCCCTCCCATTTGTCTCAATTGCTCTCTAAGAGATGTTTCATCATCTATTCTGAGTGGGGTTCGGGATGGTGAATACTCTCTTGCATGAGAAGAGGATCCTTGTTCTAATCTTTGTCTCTTAGGTGCACTAGTGTCAAGTGGACTCTCAGATCTTGGCCTTTTACAGGGGGGAATGTGCTTTATATTTTAAGCCACAATATATTCAGCCCTCCTTTGTAGAGTATACTGGCCTAGAGTAACTACCATTCTGCTATTTATCCTCATCTCCACCTCTGCAAACTTATTTGGATATGCTTTAACTATGATGCTCTTCTTCTCATTCAAAGTTTGCATTATCACAGCAAAATTATTCATCAGTGTGTTCATTTTGGTCCCCTAATATTTCTTATCTGCCAAGGGTTTATAATTGGGCTCAAAAGCATTGATAAATTCTAAAACTTTACTGAAAACTACCCACTTTTCTTTTCTGACTTCTTGTTCCTGTAATGAAAAAATATTTCTAATAACATCCTTTGGGAAATATACAGCTTGTTCAATAACCTTAGCTTTGGTTCTCTCCCTAAGGAGGTCATAAAATCCTTTTGGATCAATGTACCTAGCATGAGATTGGGCCATACGATATCTATCCAAAAATAAACTTAAATTTCTCCACCCTTTCTTAACAAAAAAATGTCATGTATGACAGTCACAACAGGGAAGAAAGTGCCTTTGCCTTTGCCCAATATATCCCTTTCCTCAACTGACCCAATTTGCCATAGCAACTCTGCAATTCCTATCTTCAAAGGCACATGGAAAGGTAATACATGGGGTTTTCCCAAGAAACCATAAACTCTGATTATAGTAGAAATAGGGTATGGAATTATATCCCCCCAATTGTGATTGACCAATAGCCCCTTGGCATGGTCCTTGGGTCTAATTAGCTCTAATAAAGGTTGTGGGATTCTTGGACTATCCCCTTTCAAAAGAAATCTAAGCCTTGAAGCAAAGTACCTATCAAATCTAACATAGGTGGCATTTGTGACTTCCCAAGTCATGTCAGTGCTCCATAACTGAACTGGGAGCTTCTCTCCATCTCTTTCTAGTTCTAATTTCATTTCCTTGGAGAAAAAAGTAACTCCTTTGTAAAGACATATGTACATCAACAAGGAATACCAGCAAAAAAGCCCATTCACCTTACCTTGAGCTATTCCCACTAAACCATTGCGAATTTCCTCAGCTAGGAAAGTAGCAAAATCAAGAATTGTGCTCATTCCAAATTGCAAAGTCTGAGCCATAATGAGAACAACAGAGCCTTGGATATATTCCTCCTCATCCATCCCAAATATTTTCCAGAGAGTAAAATATAGGGCCTGTGCCCTAGGATTAAAGTATTTCTTCATCAGAGGTTCTAGGGTATTAGGTGTAACCAGAGGTAATGACGCAATTTTTACAACATGTTGCTGTACTGGCCCTGTCCTCAAGTATACCCTCTGTGCATCATATCTTGCCTGAAATTGTCCATATCAATTTTCTCATGGATTGCCTGGTTGGGGTTAAGCTTGAATACCTCTGTAATCAAGGTAGGCGAAACTCTAAAGAGATTATCCCTAGCATGGTTCTTCACAATTCTAGTGATAGAGTCATACTTCTTGGCCATGTCAAATAATAGGTCACTGTCAAAAAATACCCCAGGAACAACCAATTTGTCAATGTCAAGCTCCCAAACATTACACAATGGGGTGTCCAAGTTGCATTCTGAAAGCCATTTTTTGAACAATTCTAAACCTCCCACAGAAACTTGTGCATCTCTTACCCAATTGGCTTTGTGATAGAAACCCTCACCTACAACCAACCTAGGGTTTTTGGGGATGAGTTCTCTCCCTTATGTTAATTCATTCACACACAAAGGCAATTGTTCCAAGAAATCGTCATGAACAAACCTTTTAAGAGAGTCAGTCAAACCAGAGAATTCCTTTCGTGGAGGCATTTTAAAAATTCAACTGTACACAATTATAATTCCTTTGATTTTTAGAAGTCATAGACCACTTACCCGCTGATTTCTGCTTCTTTTTCTCTATAAATTGTTCTGTAAATCATTGAAAACCTTGCAGAATTTCGTGCCCTAGCTTTGGAAACCCTTGCACTTTGAGAAATTTGTGATTATGTGGCTCAGTAATGTGAATTTGCAAGTTATACTGTAGTATTAAAATCACACGAAGGAACTCTGAGCACATTAATGTTCTTTAGCCGTTAATTTTCATGTCACACTTTAGATTTGAATTTCATCTGTCAATCTCACAGCATCGAACGACTCTATTTGAAAGAGAAAAGCTTTTTTAAAGTTTTGAGATCCTTGCCAGATGTCAAATAGGTGCTTCCCCGCTTTGCTTAAAGTTCATGCATCTTCACACTGCGGTGAAGCGCCAATCGTTGATGAGATAAAGATCAACGGTGCTATGAAATCATGCCTTTAAATCATCCAACTAGCCAGACTAACCAATAGAATGATTCCTTCCTCGCCAACATGTCTGACAACTACCACAGTATGCTGCTGCATTTGAAAGAAGTCTATCTATGACATCACTATGTGCCACATGTCTTGTTGGTGCTTCCCCGCAAAGTGTAACTGTTGAGCACTTTCTTATAGCGGTAAAGCGCCAGCCATTGATCATGAAAAGATCAACAATCTAAGACTTGCAGCTTTTGAACTGTGTGAAACACCAATCATGGCATCATCAGGGACAGGCGTCATCAAGGCACTTGCCCGCTTTGGTTAAAATCCTTGCATCTTGGGGATTGTTGGTAATTGCCATCCGTTGATCTTACCAAGATCAATGGTGGAATAGATTTACATTGTTTAGTGCTAAGTCAGTCATAGTAGCCAATGAGTGCATTACACTTGTCACAATCGTATCTGACAACAATCAATAGCAGTAACACCTTTTAGAGATTGCGTTGATGAGATTATAATGTGCTAGATGTCAACAAGTTGCTTAATGGTGGAATAGATTTACATTGTTTAGTGCTAAGTCAATCATAGTAGCCAATGAGTGCATTACACTTGTCACAATCGTATCTGACAACAGTCAATAGCAGTAACACCTTTTAGAGATTGCGTTGATGAGATTATAATGTGCTAGATGTCAACAAGTTGCTTGCCTGCTTTTTTTAAATACTGCTCACTTTAATTTTGCGGTAAAGCGCTAGCCTTTGATCATGAAAAGATCAACGGTGCATCAATTTTGAAACCAAAACAAGCCCGCTGAAATGAGCCAACCAATAAGATCGTAGGAAATTGGGACGCGCACTAACAGGTACTAACAACTCTGAAAAGGGTTTGATGAAGTATTGAGAAATTCTTAATGGAGCCGTCAAGACCTATCATTAGCAAGTGCTACGTGGCGGAATGGCGCTTCCTCGCTTTGCTTAAAGTTCATGCATCTTTATATTGCGGGCAAGTGCTTACTATCGATCTTGGTGAGATTGACGGTCAACCAGAATAAACCGTTAGAGTTTAAATGCTTCGTAAAATGCTTACGAGATAACCATGGTCAGGGCAAAAATTAAAAGGTTTAATTCACGAGAAATAATAAAGTAATCTTTGCGAAAACAAAAACTTTGGATAACCATGTCCCGCATACTTTTGAATAAGGAAAATATATTCAATTATCTTTTTTGAAACTAGGGCACACAACGAGGGTTTAAAAAAGGCCTTTAGGAAATTTGCACTAGGGTTTTCAATTGAAAAACACCAATTTTTGACTATAACCCTAGGATTTTTCACTACAAGGTACAACACATGGCAAAGGGTGAAAAACCAGGCCAACAGAACCCATTCCATTGATAGAATGACTACCAAACTGGAATCAACAGTTGCTGAACTCATGGCACTACTAAGAGAACTTGCGAAGAACTAGGCACAGATCAGTGATACTCAACAATTCATGGAAGAGACCCTCAAGAAGTTGGTAGACAATAAAATATTTGGAGAACAAAATGGTCACCGTGCGGACTCGGTGTCGGGTAAAACAAACTCTCATCTAGCATGCTCTCGACATTCCATGCTGTCTTTTCAGACACCAACTAAAGGTAAGCAGCCGACCTTTGAAGAAATGCAAGAACAAATGAGAGAAGACTAGAAGAATGCGAAATTTGAGGAAGATATATCCTACACAGATTATGCAGATCTAAGAATGAGATATTCGAGAGGTGCAAACAGAGGATATTCTAATAATGATCTCAGGAGGAAGTTGAGTAAAGTAAATTTGTCTCCATTTAATGGATCTAGATCCATATTTGCGCAAGCATGGGTAATGAAGGTCGATACTTACTTCTAGCTTAACCCCATGCTAGAAGAAGCAATTAAATTTGTGGCATTGCACCTAGAGTGAGTTGCGCATGAATGGTGGCATCATGACACCATCACACTAGGGCACGATCAAATAAATACTTACGCAGAATGCACTGAGAGATTGATAGATTGATTTGATGGTGAAAATCCAAAACTCAATTTCAAAGATTTGGCATAGCTGAGACAAACTGGATCGGTCGACCAGTACATTGCGGTATTTCGAAAACTCTCTGTTTTGGTTACGAACATTTCTAAAAGAAGACAGATAGTGGTCTTCATGGATGGACTAATAGAACCATTGAAAGGTTGGGTAAAGGGGTTCAATCCTACCACCCTATTGGAGGCCATTAAGAAGGCATAGAGTATGGCATCATCATCGACATCATCCTCGTGAAGTTACTCACATTCCAAAACACCTATATTTCTGATGGACAGAGATAATAAACCTTCACCTAAGAAGCCGCACGAAGCCAGTAGGTAGGAGCTTCGAAGGAAGAAATTGTTTCAATTGCAAGGGACCTTGGGAGCCTGGCCATAGATGCCTCGGAAAAGGGAAGATCCATTACATTGAGGTCGTGTCCAATGATGAGGACAAATAGGAAGAAACACTCTTCGAAGATAACCAACATCACAACACCACCAACATGATTAGTTTGAACTATACGAAAAGAATTGCAGCTTTGATATGGCGCAGAGGAACTATTGCACTAGTCGGTAGCCCAAGGGCTTAGTGTTTTGTGTACGGGGAACCCTTTAAGGACAAAGGGTTATGTTGATGCTTGATAGTAGAGCTACACTAATCTTCAAAAACTCATCTCTGGTGAAACGAAGAGGACTTTCTACGGAGACACACATAGGATTTCAAGTCAAGGTTGTGGGAGGGACTCTCCTACCCTACACACACCTTGTTCCTCAGCTAAGTATCACAATGGTGACCGAGGATTTCTTCATAGTGGACCTTGATGAGATGGAGATTATTCTGGGCATATAGTGGATGGAAACACTGGATGAATACACCCAATGTTTCAAACGGATGGACTTCACTTTTGTTGTTGATGGAAAGAAGGTTGTTCTCCGCGAAATGGCAAATGAAGGTCTCAAGGAAGTTTCTGTACATCGGATGGAGGCAATTTTTCGGCATGATGATGTTGTGTGGGTTGCACATTGTTTTGTCTTGGCAGAACTTATAAAAGGTCAACGAAAACCTCCCCAGGATGATTATCTCCAAAAAATTTTGAGCGACCAGGATAAAGTTTTTGTAGACATTCCCCTCGGCATACCACCGCATCGAGGGTTTGAACATACTTTCGAATTGGAAGCAGGAGCCAAGCTGGTCATAACCACACCGTACCGCCATCCCAAGAAATTCAAAGATGAGATCGAAAGGACGATTCAGGAACTGCTAGAGAAAGGATGGATCCGTCCTAGTTCTAGCCCTTTCATGTCATTAGTGGTATTGGTCAAAAAGGACGAGACAATGCGCATGTGTGTGGCCTACTATGTGTTGAACAAAAAATAAAAGAATAGATATCCCATTCCAAGGATAGACGAATTGCTGGATGAATTGCATGGCATGGTCTATTTTTCAAAAACAGATCTTCGTTCCAGATACCATCATATCCGCATGAGGGAGGAAGACGTGGAAAAGATGACTTTTCGTTGTCACTACGGACATTATGAATTTCTGGTCATACCATTCGGATTGACAAATGCACCTGCTACATTCTAGTCATGCATGAATCACATATTCAACAAACAATTGCGTAAGTACTTATTGGTATTTTTGATCTTATTTATAGCAGGACATGGGAGGAGCACTTGAAGCATTTGGATGAAGTCCTAAAGATCATGGAGCAGTCTTTGTTCACCAAGCAATCCAAGTGTGAATTTGGTATGACAGAAATATTGTAGCTAGGGCAAGTTGTCAGTAAATACAAAGTTCAAGTTCATCAGGAGAAGATTTAGGCTATCCTTGATTGGCCTCCATAATCACTCACGGATTTGCGAGGGTTTTTCAGAGTGTGCAGCTATTACTGGAGGTTCGTTAAAGGATTCTCTTAGCTTAGCGCACCCTTAATGGATCTTACAAGGAAGGGGTCTTTCCAGTGGAATGAAAGGGAACAACTCACTTTTGATAAGCTGAAAAAGGCAATGAGCACTTGTCCCATACTTGCATTACCTGATTTCACTCGATTGTTCATTTTGGAGTGCGACGCGTCCGGAGAAGGCATTGGCGTGGTACTGATGCAAGATAGACACCTCATAACTTATGAGAGCAAGAAGCTTATGTAGACAAAATGCCTATATTCCATTGACGACAAAGAGATGTTGGCCATCGTACATGCACTAACCAAGTTCCAACAGTATTTGGTAGGTGCCAAGTTTGTCGTCCGTATAGATCACAACAGTTTGAGATATTTTTTGGAGCAATGGGATTTGAACGAGAGGCAACAAAAATGGGTAAGCAAGGTTCAGGCCTTTGATTTTGACATTGAATATGTAAAAGGAAAGAACAATGTGATTGCAGATGCTTTATCCAGGAAACTCGTCATCTGCTCACGAACCCAGATTTCAGCCGATTGGAAATACATTTATTGGTAGAATATTCCAAAAACACATTTGCCTGTGAGCTAATGGATGAAAACACCAAGGATGATCGGTACAAAGTGGTGGATGACATCATTTACTATAAGAGTTGGATATTTTTAGTGCCGAAATCCAAATTGAAGTAGAAAATCCTAAAGGAGGTACACGACTCTCCCCTGGCAGGACACTCGGGCTTCCTCAAAACTTATAGAAGTCTTCGGGAGAGGCTTTCATAGAAAAGACTTAAAGGAGACGTGTTGCAGTATGCAAGAGAGTGTGCGGTCTGCCAACAGAACAAGTTCGAACATACTCTACTTGTTAGGTCATTGCAGCCTCTGCTGATTCCAGAATATAAGTGGGAAAGTATCTCAATGGATTTCATAACAAGGCTTGCCAAGGTGAACGAAAAGGATTGTGTTTTCGTGGTAGTTAGATTGACAAAGTACACACATTTCTTCGCCATCCCCTCAGATTTTTAGGCCACGCAAGTTGCCAATCTGTTTTTTCAGAGAATTCTTTTGTCTGCACTGGTTACCCCGAAACATTGTCAATGATCGGGATGGGCGATTCATCAGCATCTTTTGGACATAATTGTTTCGATTGGCAAGGACAAAATTGTCATCAAGTACTAGTTACCACCCTTGGATAGATGGACAAATGAAGATTGTGAACAAGTGGCTCGAAAGTTACCTTCGAAACTATGTTTTAGCACAACAACGGGCGTAGGTCAATTGGATACACTTGGGAGAATATTGTTACGATACCACGTATCATATGTTCATTGGGATGGCACCATTCAAAGCTCTATACGAGTACGAACCCCTCTCCTTCATCAACACAGTACTGGGAGACAGCCGTGCACCAAGGGCAATGGATTGACTTCAGGAGGGACACTGATGGACGCTGACAGACATTGAGAGGAGTATGTCGATAGATATTGTATGGAGTGGAGTTTTGAAGTAGGGAACTTGGTTTATCTCAGGCTCCAGCCATATCAACAATCTTCATTGAAGAAAAAGGGAAAAGAAAAATTTAAGCCGCGATTTTATGGCCCCTATCGCATAATTCGTCGCATTGTCAAAATTACTTACGAGCTGGAACTTTCGGAGGGAAGCTGTATTCATAACGTCTTTCATGTTTCATGCCTAAAGAAGGTTGTGGGGCAGAACGTCACAGTAGCCACAGACCTTCCGCCGTTCAATGAAGAAGGAAAACTCATATTGGAACCAACCGAGATCATTGAAGCATGTGAGAAGACCCTGTAGAACCGCATGGTGAAGGAATATTTGGTGCATTGGAAACACTTGCCATTGGACGACGTGACTTAGGAGGGCGAACACTTTCTCTAGCACCCGACATTGCATTTGCTTGAGGGACAAGCAAAATTTTGGGACGGGAGGACTGTAATGTTCCCGTTATAAAATAAATCATTAATCAAACTATTGTTAATGGGTCGATTGATTTAATATATTTCAGACCCATTTTTATTTTTGTTTCTGTAGTTTGTGTCGCTATCGGCCATCTTTGTACACCCTCACTATATTTTTCCTGACGGGTATTTAAGCATGGCTTGTAGGTTGTCATTAGGTATGCATTTTGGATTATTTCTTTGTATTACGAATTCCAGTTGGTATTCTCTGTTATTTTCCATTTCGGAAGTGAAAGATCTTCCCTACTTGGCTATTCCAGTTTCGGTGGGATTCAACCCTCACCCTATTTTGTCACCTATAACACTTCGCTTGGGTTTAGCAAATCGGAGCACCATCATATTGCAAATTACCCTTGTGTTCTATTGGTTCTACTCTCTTGTTCTGTGTAATTTCATCTATTGTCTGTCTGCATTGAATCTCATTGTTGTTCATACCATCAATTGTTTTGCAATCACTTTCCGTGTCTATACGGGTTTCTGCATTCCATTCCACACCACGACCTCCCATGTTACGACCTCCAAGCTTAGTTTAAGTTCACCATACAGCCCTCACAACTACAATCGTACGACTACTTCTCCACTATACGACTGCCATTCTCCAGCATACGACCTCCATATTTCCCTTGTGCAATAGCCCCAAACATCTGCTCATCGTATGGACACACATCCCTCTATACGACTCTTTACTTCCCCACCGTACGACCACACCCCATCCCTTCCATATGGCCTTTTACTTCCCCATCATACGGCTTCACTGCTATCTTATGGACTCTCCTACGCATTACTTTGATACCATACGATGTCTGCACATAGACAATAGAGGACCGTACAACATTGTTTCAACAATTTCCTCTCCTTCGGGGGAATGAGGGACATTGCATTAACGTTCCTAGACTTTTCAGAGTTGTTATGGATTACATTAACAACTAAGGATGAGTTGTTCAGAGTTGTTATGGATTACATTAACAACTAAGGATGAGTTTTTCAGATTTGTTATGGATTACATTAACAACTAAGGATGAGTTGTTATGTTTTATTGTGTACCTATGGTAGCTATTATGCACTTCCATGGGAGATCGTTTGTAGTTGAGAGTTTCTTAGTGTGGATAGCTCCTTGAAATCATACACTCTCTTTATATTTTACAAGTACGACAACATGTTATTTGGGATCCTAACATTGGTATGTTTGGTGCATTACTTCAATGGGACTTTGATGAGTGGCTTCGCAATTCCCTGCATGGTGTTATTTATATTAGAGTAGTAGACCGACATTTTTGAGGTTGATACGAGTTCGAGGTGTTTGGTTTTTAGTATATTGATATAGATTGCTTGAAGGCAAGCAATCTCCAAGAAGGGATGACTGTAATGTACCCTTTATGGGACATTAGTAGCCAATTAAATAACAAAATTCTAAGTTGTCAAATCATATCAAATTAAACGATAGCTTACTTAATTATTTAATGAAGTATCAAAATGACTTTTGTGGAGCCTAATTTAAAATTAATAAAGTCGTTTTAGGTTAAAAAGGGGAAATAAAGAGAAAAAAATCGATAGACAACCAAAAGGGAAATTGAAAAGTCATAGGGTTAAGACACTGAGAGGCTCATTCTCAGCATGCTTGGTTTATGTTGTGAGTATTGTTCTCTTGGAGAATTTAGAAGTTTCAGGCTTTGAGGATAGAGGATAGAAACTCTTGAAGTTGGAGATAGTGAACGAAAACCTATTGTCTGTTGGAGATGTCACTCAGGTGTCTCACTTTCGCTTCAAATTCATATTTCTAGTTATCCAATCTGATTTCAAGTTCTGTGACTACAATTGGATATTATGTTGTTTTACTAAGATTTAAAAGCAATATTCATATCTCATTTCAGAATCTCTATTTCAACTGATTATTTAATAATATTCAGTATAATGTGCTAAACAAATTGAAATCAATAGCATGCAAATTATTTGTTTAAATTCATGTGGTAAGAATCTAGAAATAATATCCTAGGGGATACTTTACATTTGTTGAATCCATAGGTGAAAACTATTTGCAATCAAACTGAATGTTTCATTAAGGAACAAAACAACAGGGGTGTTGTTGCTTACAATCTTTATTCATAGGAGTGTAGTGATTGTTTCCTTTTTCAAAACAATATCTGTTATTACAAAAATCTGTTTTACTGAGAATATTGTTTCTGTAGACCACAACATTTGTTTTGTTCTTTTGAGAGTGACTAATTTTAAAGAACTTGAAAAAAGGGGGTAGCCTACTATAATCTGTGCAAATCCTATCACTTGGGTAAAGATCAGATTCCAAGATGTGTAATAGATAAATAAATAAAATCCACTTTTATAGAAACATGTTCAGATCTCCTAAGTGGAGCAATTGACAAAGGGGCACACATCATAAATGAAGTAATTTGTCAAATGATGAAAATATTTAGAAACAAACATAGTTGATCAAGTGCATTTTATGCAAGTGAAAGTGGTCAGATAGAAGCTTCAAATAAGTGTATCTTCATAGTGGTTATCTATAAAAAAATTGTAATTGAAAAGCAAGATTGGAACAAGAAATGCAAGTTATATTATGGGCATACATAACTTCTGACACAGTTCAAGGTAGGAGAATCCGTAAAGGAGATGTCCTAGCCCCTTACAAATAACCACACAATGGAAACACAATACAAGATAGAAGGTTTGATACCAAACAAAACTCTTTATTCATAAAACAACTGATTACATGCAATGTGCTGGGCTGTAATGCCTTCCTTGTTACGGCCAAATACAATAGCAATTACAATGACAGTTCTACAAGATCCCTCAAGATCCAATCCCAACACTAGCTAGCCCAGATCCACATTGGTAGAAACCTTCAAGGAAGATCTAAACTTGTGCTCGCAAGCCCACCAAGCAATCCCATCCTCTTCTCCAAGCTAGATGAATATATGACTCAAGACTCCACAAGGCACCCCTATTTATACCCAACTAAGCCACAGGTCGGCCTAGCCCTTTACAAATTAAAATAACCCTTACATTAAATATATGCATAAGCCACAAGTCAACTACAACACTCATTAAATACTTACAACCCAAATTAAATGCCAAAAGGTCGACTCACAAACAACTCGGGCAACACAAAAAACCAAGACATGATTGAGTGTCAGAAACCACTACCAAGCATTAGCATATCCTCAAGCATAATTGAGCCCCTTCATTGATCGAGCCACTCTGTCAACACAACAACCAAGCAGGTTGAGCTCCCTAGTATATGCCGAGTTCCTCCTTTGATGACCGTGTCTCATCAATGACCAAGGTATTCGGTCAACATTGCAACCAAGCATCATTGAGCTCCTAGTGCCTTTGACGACCGAGCACCTCCTTTGACTAAGTCCTCCAACTCCAAGATCTAACCACAATAGCCTGCAGGAATGCTAGCCAACCAAGGATGCTCCTGCATTAGACACCCCAAGTTTGAAAAAGATGTTGAAGGCGTTATACAATAGCAATTACAGTAACAGTTTTGCAAGATCCTGCAAGATCCAATCCCACACTAGCTAGCCGAAATCGACACTTGTAGAAACCTTCCAAGAAGATCTAAACTTGTGCTCGCAAGCCCACCAAGCAATCTCCTTGTTTCCCAAGCATCAACGACTACCCCTTCTCAAAATTCGCTCTTCAAGCCCATCCTCTTCTCCAAGCTGGATGAATATGATTTAAGACTCCACAAGGCACCCCTTCTTATACCCAACTAAGGCACAGGTCGGCCTAGCCCATTACAAATTAAAATAACCCTTACATTAAATATATGCATAAGCCACAAGTCTACTGCAACACTCATTAAATACCTACAACCCAAATTAAATACCAAAAGGTCGGCTCACAAACAACTCAGATAACATAGAAACTCAAGACATGACCGAGTGTTAGAAACCACCACCGAGCATCAGCAAATCGTCGAGCATAATCGAGCCACTCGGTCAACACAACAACCGAATCAGCTGAGCTCCCCAATATATGCCGAGTTCCTCCTTGGTGAGCGACTCCCTCCAATGATCGAGCTACTCGGTCAACACTGCAACCAAGCATCACTGATCTCCTAGTGCATGCTGAGTGCCTTTGACGGCCGAGCACCTCCTTCTTTGACTGAGTGCTCCAACTCCAAGGTCAAACCACACCATCCTGCAAGATTGCTAGCCAACCAAGGATGCTCTTGCATGAACTTCATTTAAAAGTATCATTGGGTAAACACATTGAATTCATGTGTTGGGAAGATGTAGTACTAGTGTGATTTTTGGTACCACACTTGATGTGATATAGTGAATATTTCTCCGAGATTGAGGAATATGACGTGAAAGCCCTTCAAAGATGTTGCTTTTTAATGCATATTTCTGTGAGATGGAGAAAGATGAGGTGAAAGCCCTTGAGAGATGTTTCTTTTTCCACACATGGAAGTAAGTATGGTGGACATCATGTTGCGAGACTTCCTGATGACATCACAATAAGTGATTTCGTGATGGGCACTTTTGTATATACTTCTTACCACACATTGGTGTAGCCATGGTGGACATCATGTTGAGAGATTCCATGATAACATCACATTGAGTGATTTTGTTATGGGAACTTGTGTATATGTTTCTTTCCACACATGGGAGTAGCCATGGTGGACGTCATGTAAGTGATTCAATGGCTTGATCACATTGAGAAATTCCGTGATAAAATCTTTCTCACACATAGTAGCAGCCATGGTGGATGTCATGTGAGTGACTCCATGGCGATATCACATTGAGAGATTCCGTGATAAAATCATTTTCACAATGGGTGTCATGTTGAGAAACTCCATAAAGATATTTGGGAAGATACCGCGCTAGCTAAGAGTGAGTGAGGATGTTATAGCATTGGGAGCTATCTTTCTTTCCTAAATTCAAATTAAATAAATGACTGTTGAATTCATCTTTGTTTTGTATTACCGCTTCATTATGCAGTTGAAGTTGAAGCATCACAGTCACCGTGGATATATTTCTATATTGGCAGACGCTTTCACTTGTAACAACTGTCTTTTCATTTCTCGCAAAAGGCTTCATTTTCCACTGCAGTCTCTTTAATTGACATGGACAACCCTTGGTTTCCAGACAATGAAAAGTCATCGGTTTGCATATAAAAAGAGTCCAACTATGAAGGGTTCTTGGCTTATAGAGCAAGACAAGTTTATACGTTTGAGCTAGTTTTCTGTGAACTGTAATTCTGATTCATGCTTATTTAGTAATAAAACTGATATTTTTTGTGGTTGGGGTTTTCTCCCTCGAGTTGGAGGGTTTTTCATGGATAATTACTGTGTTTAGTTTTTTGTATTAATTATTTTTTGTGTGTTCTTTATCATGAATTCTTGTAATAAATCAACATTGAGAAATCACCTTAGCTGCAGTTTTCTACTCAGGTTTGTAGTTCAAAAATCATAAGTGACGGTCATATTAAGATAGAAGGCTTGACATGCAACTTTGGCCACAAGGAGCCATATAGTGGTGCTCATTTATTGACAAGCAATGTAGACCACAATTCAAAATATCTATTAGAGAAATTGGCAACCTAAGTTTCCAAATCTGATTCCTGTTGACTCACGACTTCTCCCTACAAGTCGCATGTGTTTTTCTTGCAACTATTGCCTTTTTTTCACCTCTCATCATCAAATGATGGAGGAAAACAATGCAGAGAGTTTTAGTTGGATTTTTTAGGGTTACAGTTTGGCATTTTTTATTTTTCAAGCGACAAGTTTTTGATATTCAATGTGATTTCAATGATTTGATATGGCGATATCATTGACTTGAGTACACAATTTTTGACTGAATTATAGGAGAAAAAAAGGGCTCAAAGGCAATTTTATAAAATATCAGTATTTTTGCATTTTATTTTCCAGATTTTATATTGTTCTTTAGAACAATACCAAAAATCCCCTAACCCTTTAAAAAAGGCGATCAATAAGAATTACAACTAGGGTAAAATGACTGTGCGAATAGTTATAAATTGCAAGTTCATTCACCATAGAACTTCTCCAAAACCTCTGGGAACACTCCAAAACAGAAGAAAAACTTGCAGATCAAAAGACTTAAAAGATCTTTTCTTTCTGAAGCCCCTAATCTCCAAACTCTATGAACGTCAATTTATCTCCTGAATGAAAATATCAAATCCAGCTATGGTGATCTCTAACCACTAAAACTATTCAAGTTGTAGAGGATTTTTGTTCTCAAATCTCAACAATATTTAGAAGAACTTAGAAAGTTCATTTCAACAACATTGCCATATATGTGCAAAGTTGCAAACTTAGATTGAGGAAATGGGAGTCCAAATCCCAATATACAAATTTGGAGGTAGAAATTAGGGCAAACTCATATAATATATTCTGTCAAAACATATCTCCATATTAATTTTCTAAATAACTCATAAATATTTATTCACTTAAGTATTAAAAGTTGCTTTTGAAATACTTATGTAAATTTGTAAAAATAATCTCCACCACCTTATGGAACCTTGCTAGGGCATCAAAAACAAAGAATACAACATGTCAGAACCAATTGAAGTCGATAGAGGATAACTTATGATGATACAAGCACATACTGAAATAATAGTTCTCTTTGAGAAGCAAAGAGAAAAAATCCAAAAAGATAAATGCCATGCAATCACTTACTATAAATAGCAATGCTTCTCGAGTACCAAAGAAAACAAACCCCAATAAACCAAGAAAGATTGGTCTTCTTCAAGAAACATACTATAAATAACAATGTTCTTTAAAGACCAAGGAGAACAAACCAACAAAATAAACCTAGAAAGGTTGGTGTCATGTAAGCATTACTATAAATAACAGCCACTATCAAAATCCTTTGAAACTAAGAATTAAGCTCACTAGGGAAACAAGAACCCTCCTAGTGCATCTGGAATCCGACGATCAACCCTAAAATATGGCTAATGGTTGTAGAACAAGATGGTGTAAATGGGAACACTACAATTGCTTTGCGATGCAAAACATCCGCCTTTCCCTATTCATTGTCAACCAAAAATTAAGACTAAAAATAATGCAAAAAGGAAAAAGAAAAAGAGTTGAAGGCATGTAAAGTATGTCCTAGTGCCAAAATATTTCAAAAACCTTGCACCAAGATTCAAGGACTTAGGCCTAATTCTAGGTAGAGTTGAAATGACAAAAAACATCATCATTCTCTGATAGCAAGACGTAAACGATTTTGGCTTCAATGTAATGTACATCAGTGCCATGAGGCCATTTATGGGTAAGGAAGCAATTAGGGTGGGAGACTATAGGAATGGGGTGGGGTATGGTCAAACAAGCTTCAAGGAGGACTATGTAGGTTCTGAGGTGGGATGCAGGAACTTCAAATTTGCACCGCCCAAGATATAAGAGAACCTTTATCAGTAATATCTTCAAAACTCTTGATCCCTTTTGCTGTCAAGACCTTTGTAGTGAACCCTTGAAGAAGAGCCAAAGGCCTCATTGTATAATAGCTTCCACTACATGTATTTATGTCCCCAAACCTTCTTATCTATATTAATTGTTTCACAACCCCTAATAAGATGTTTGACCAAGTCCCAAGCCTTTCAAATGGATTTATATACAACTGATCCTTTAGGTGCCACTGAGAAATGACTAGCGACAAGGTCATTGAGTGCAAAATTTTGCATGAAGACCCTCTTTTTGAGACTTCCCTGAAGATATTATACCTCACCAACACTTTCCAAGGCTCATTCCTTGTTAAAGCTCCAATAGTTCACTTGACTGCCAGGGCAGTTATTTGGGTTCTCAAGTCTTTCAGACCAATACCCCCTTCAATTTGTTCATCATTCACCATTTTTAAGAACCCTTGTTGTTTTAACTCATGACATTAATGGGTTGTTTCAATTTTGGATTTTGACATTTTGTCAAACACTTCGCGTGCAAACTAATAAGTCGGTTTCACCAGTAATCTGGTTTTCTATGAGATAGACTTGCAAACTACTATGTAACATCATTCAAATTTTCTAAATATTCAGCATGGCATTTTATCAAATACTTGGCAGTTACTTCATTTTGGAAATGCACCAAACTATTTAGAGGCATTTCGTCATACAGTTTGCATATAAACTAACTGCTGCAAACAATTCACAAGAACTCCTCTATTTCAATTCATGACGCTGAAATATTTAAAATGATACTTCATTTTGGAAATGCACCAAACTATTTAGAGGCATTTCGTCATACAGTTCGCATATAAACTAACTGCTGCAAACAATTCACAAGAACTCCTCTATTTCAATTCAAGACGCTGAAATATTTAAAATGATAAATTGTTGTCCTCATATATCAAAATTGAGGCAATCCTACGGATTTTTCTCATGGATTTGTGAGTGTATCCTCTTTGTTGAAATGCATTGATAAGGTCTCATGAAAACAATTCATTATCCTCAAATTGTCCTTTGTGTAGTCTTATTTATGCGTTCTTTTGAAAGTTTTTCGTCGAGATTATCCCCAATTGTTTGTACGTAAGAGTTTGCCTTGCACTACAAACAGCCTATTTTTGGTAATATTTCATGTCTTTTCTTTGTTTTTCTTTGTGTTGTAAATATTTTTTCTTTTTATTTTTGCCTTAGAGGAATAGCCCTTGGAATTCCGCTCGATTTGAGCTAACTTAGGTCGAAATTGGAGTTCTCTAGCTCAACTTATAAGGGAAAAAGTGGGGTTTTTTCAGGACAATTGCATATTTTTATTGAAAACCTCATAAAAGTGGGCTTTTTATTGGCAATTGCATGATATCAAGTTATATTTGATATTTAAAGTGGATGTTGTGGTCCATTTTAAAATTTCAGCTCATTCTAAGTTGATTTGATCAAAGTTTTTTATGTTTTATGAAAATAGCCTTTTTCAAGACTATTTTTCATGTTACTTTATTAAAAAGTCTTGCTTTAGGGTCTGCTATTCAGTGGCACAAAACCCTCTGCTATAGGCAGTCTTCCCTTCCCCTTCCTGCTTGGCTTGGGGAATATCAATAGAAATGAGTTCAACATGGTGAAGTTTTTCGTTTTTTGGGCATCCCTTTTGCCTTCCAAGCTTCCGCTGTCGAGCTTTGGAATGCGGTTCTTGCAAGAATAGAGAAGAAGTTGGAGTATTTGATCACCAAACCTCTCTCCCTTATGGGCAAATTCCAGATTTGTTCCAAAGTGTTGGCTGCCACCCATGTCTACTACTCCTCTTGTTGGGCTCCTTCAAAGGCCTCTTATCTCAAACTTGAGTGCTTGTTACACGACTTTCTTTGGGCTTCAGATGCTTCTCACCAAGGCTTTCATAGAGTTGCTTGGGATTTTTGCCGTCTTCCCAAAGAGTCTGGTGGCCTAGGCTTGCTGTCTACCTAGAAGCAAGGTATTGCTCTTTGTGCCAAATGGGGGATCTGAGCTCTTTCTGGCAATGAAGCTTGGAAGATTTTGTTAAGACATTGCATTTCTTTAGGCTTTCCGGTTCATCGGCCAGGCTAGAAGGGGATTGGTTTTCAAACCCTTCTTGTGACCACTGAACCTATCCAAATTCAGGGCACTTTCTTTGCTAAGAGTATTTGGAAAGCCTGGGAAGCAGTTAAGCCCTGGCTTCGCTGGGTTGGTAAAGGTTCAAAGATGGGCTCTCCATTAACCAACACAATCTCTAGTGGTCACCATTATTTGCTATCCAAGGTGTTCCTCTGGCTAAAGTGCATGGGGCTAGTGCTTTGCATTTTTTAAAATGTGGCATAAGAACCCCTAAAGATCTTTTCTCTAGAGTTATCATGAGCTTGCAATTGTGGGAGGACATGAAAGTGCAATTCCGGCTCACTCATCCAAATCGATAGACTTTTGATCTTCTAGTTTCTGCAGTGCCTCCACATTTGTTACATAAAGTTGGCATTCAGTCCTCTCGCCCTTGGTGGAAAGACTGGAAGTGGTATCCAGACACCTCGGTAACCAGCTGTAAGCCTAGGTTGGGCTATTGATGGTTGGTTCCTCACCTGCCCATGGTTGAAGTTCTCAATCAATGATGGCATTTGCAATCTTCTCATCGTACTTAAAGTCATAGGTTCTCCACTATGTGGCAAACCATTATTGAGCCTAAAATTGCACATTTTGCTTGGTGCATTCTTTTCTAGGGCTTGCCTTTGGGCCCTCGATTGTGGTACCTTGGTGTTCCTGACCCCACTGCCCTTTTTGTGGTCAACCAGATACATTTCTGCACATATGTTTGGTTTTGTAGACGGGCTCAGTGTTACTGGCGATGGATCCATGATCTCTTTCCCCTCTTCCGCTCGGAACCTTTCTCTTGGCATATGGTTGTTTTGGGTGACAACACAGATTCCCTTAAAGTACTCGTAGATATGGCATGCTTTCGGATTGGAGATCTTATTTACCATTTGGAAAGATCGCAATGCAGTTATTTATTCTAACAACACACTTGACATTAATGTTGCTATTTACACTAAAGCATGTATTTATAACAATGTCATGTTGCAGATTCAAGTACAAACAGATAAAGTGGCTCTGGAGGTGGCTCACTTACAGGAGCTTTTGGCACATTGGGGAAATGCCCCCTGTATGGTAGCTCATGTCCTGCCAGATTTGGTCTCCGGAGACCGTACCCCTTCTCATAGTTGCCGTCGAGGATGTAGCACTTTTGCTCGCCGCTCCCACATGCCTCACTCTCAGCCGCACCGCTCTCCTAGCAGTGGTGCTTTTGGTCGGCACCACTCTTCTAAAGGCTTTGGTGGTTGGCACTACTTCACCTCGCCTCCTCGGAGGTCTGGCTCGGGGTGGTCCCCAATGGCTCCTTCAGCTGCTCTTGCTACCGGTTGGCCCTCTGCACACTCAGACCTCAAGTGGGTGTTTCCTCGGCCGGACTTAGCCATTTCTCCTCCCAGGCCCGAGGGAGAAAAAGATGAAGATAATGCTGTTGCTGATGATGGATGGGCTCCCCCTGAGCCGTTTGCTCACCCCACCACCGGGTGGGGATCTGATGATAAGGATCCTCCTCCCTTGGTTGGCGTTATGCTGGCAGCTTGAGGCTTTTTATGTTTTCTGAAGTTTTTTTTTGATGAATAGTTGATAGCTGGCCTTAGGCCGTTTGAACTCATGGGGTGATCTGTTTACCCCGGCCCCTTTTTTGTGAATATGTAACTTTATTGTATTTTTTTTAATATAAGGGACTATTCATAAAAAAAAAAAAAAACTATAGTCAAATATTAAATATAATTACATGAGATAACTTAAGTGCATAGGTGGATTTTTGCTTCATATTGCATGTATCCACAATCAAAATACTTCATGAAAATTCACTTTCAATAAATTCTAAGTCCCAGCATCATTAAAAGTGTGCTTTTAAATTATGATTGTGTTTAAAATACATTTTTAATAATTTAATGTGTTTTAAATCATCATTTAAAGTGGGTTTTGAGACCCATTTACATGTAAATGTTAAACTATAATGAGTTCTTTATTCATTTTAATTTAAAATGGGGATTTTGGTCCCAAATACATATGTTTTTAATTACAAAATGTGTTTTCCTTTAAAGAGGCGATTTTTAAGTCAATAGCATATGTTTTAAAAACACATGTATTTGCCTTTAAAAAGTGTGTTTTCCACTTCAAGACCTAAAGTGGCAATTTTTGTGATTGCATATGTTTTACATGTATGTATATTACTTCCAAAAACGCGTGAGTGGCAATTTATTTGCCATTACATATGTTCTAAATCATATGCATTTGCTTTCAAATGGTGTGTTTGTCTTTATAAGGCTTGAAGTGACGATTTTTCAAGGAAAAACACATGTTACAACTTCCCTAAAATCCGTTTTTGACTTTAAAAATCCTTAATCTTCTTGGATGGTGATTGTTGCTCAAAACACATATGCAAAGGCATTTCTTCTAGGCTGTGAGTTCATCATCCAAGGGAAAGCGGCGATTTTTACAAGCATTGCATGTGTTTTGATTAAAACAGCCTGTCTAGGTCATATTCTCCATCATAAACAGCTCTTACCTATGCATTTTGGCATTGAATTTTTGCAAGGAAAGTTCTAAGGTAAGGGTCTTTGGATTTAAGCTTGTCTTTCATCATTTTGCAAGCTATTTTCTTGTCCTAGACATCTTTTTTATGTCTTTGCATTTGGAGTTGCTAAGTCAAAATATGTTCCACATTTTGGGCATTGCATTTCTCTAACCATATCCACTTGTCCAAATTTGAACCATGTTATGAGTATTTCGAAATCTATGTGAGTCCTGGTTTGGGCAAATCTAAAGTTTAAACAACTCTTGGATTTTTTCAGAATTGCTCAAGATTTGGACAAGGTTTTGTCTTTCTCATTTTTGGTGGAGTTGAGGTAAGATTTTCTTGGTTATCTTCTCTAAGGCATTTATATATATTTGTTTGAATGATCTTGCAAGTCATTGACATTTCCATTTTTAGATTTGCACGATTTTCATTCTTTAAGGTGTTCCTTCTATCTTCTGTCTTCTTCTCCAAGTTGCATATGCAAGATCTCATCTTACTTGCATATGTAGGCGGGTGTAAAATCATGATCTAAAAAGAAAGATATGTTTGCCTTTCCCTTACATGCAAATGCGAGTTAAAACGTTACCATTACACGTTTCATGTACCTCCGTATGGCTGCCCTATGGGTGAAGTCTTTCCCACATGCTTGCCGATAGTATCTCATATTTTGTACTTGTCTAAACATGAGATGGTCAAAGTATTATTCGTTTTTCTCCTTACTCACTTAAATCTGAGGTTGCTGATCGTATATGTAATTCATCCCAAAAGACCCGTTTTAGGTTATTACTCACAATTTAGCCATTCTGCGCTTGACCCATTTGTTCATTATCTATCCTCAATCATTCCATCCATTTTCCCATTTATACCTTATTCAAAATCCATCAAAATCTTGCTATGGATCCTTCACATGATGATGTTGTCATTTTATGGGATTTTCATGTAACAGTTGTGCAAGCCTACCATTTTGTGATGTCAAGAGAATCTACTCCAGCAAAAGGAAAAGACAAAAAGAAGAGGAAGTACCAATATGATCAGTATCGTAAGTCCATTCCTTTATCACAAGTAACCTAATATTGTGATGAAGTACGAGATCCTAATATTTCTCATATGAACATTGAAGACTTTCTTACAAAAGTCGAGGTTGTAGCTACCAAAGATATGATGTGGATCAAGCAGAATCATATTCATCATCTATCTACTTTCCCCTTGGTAGCTCATGAATCAAAATTCATCCTTGCATGTACAAGACATTTTGATGTGGCTTCACGAACCATCAAAGATCAAGATGGCAATACTATTAGTAGTCTTGATCCCGAGACTAGTGATCGTATATTTCATGTTCCTCACACTCCAGTTGTTATGAATATCAAAAGAAATAAGGCTATGGAGCGGTGGAATGAGGATACTCCATCTTGTACCGAGTTTATGAATGATAACTGTTGATTAGTAAAAGACAAAATCTTGTCAGATGGTCGGTCAAGGGAGTACGCAGATGTGATTTCAAAGAAGAAATCAATGACCTCATTACATTTCTCAGTCGCTTGATAGGGCTCAAGGATTGAAACAACTTCAAACCCTGGATATATAAGTACATCTTACTCATAATACGGTAAAAAAAGAACATGTTTTGGGCTGAATTGGTGAGTGACTCAATATGTGAACAATTGGTGAATTTTCTGTCAATTGGTGTGGTCAACATGAACTTCTACATGGTATACATTGTTGCTTCTTTAGGCATCTTTTATAGTTTATTAACCAAGCATGACAGCTCTATAGTTCACGTGTGGGAATATTATGAACAATGCCTTCGAAATGAAGTCAGATACACTTCAGAAGAGTTCAGGATGCTTTCTTTGGGCATTTTATATGCTTGTTTGATAAAGAGCTTCCTAATAAGCGAGTATTAGATGAGGCATGAAACAAGGTTAATGAGTATGGTTGCATGTTTTTACAATTTCCCAACTTTACATATTTGCGAGTCCGGTGCTTTGAGGTAGAGCCATACAGATTAACAAGGTATCCCACTGATAGAATTATATTGATGGAGTAAGCAAGACAGCTTATGGAAGTCTAGGCTTATTAGTCTAGTTTGCACCGGCTTGGAGTGGGGACTTCATCTCGAAACCCATTGAAAATTTGAGGATACTCAATAGACACTATGCGTAAGGCCAAGAATATGGAGTTTGAACTCCAAATGATCATGCTGAAATTTTTTGCAGCCAAGGGTTGTTTTGATTGGAGGGGATTATATGACAAGATGATGAAGCAGTTCTTGCACATACATCGTCTAGAAGATCTCTGGATTGATGTACGTACCAAGGTGGATATACGACATATGTATCATACCTGGTTAATTGGGAAGCAGATTGTAGATTTTAACTTGGCTTCAATTCCTACTAGTTTTGAAGTTGATGATCAAATTTTGGATCCTAAATATTTTTAGCATGATGTAGAGAAGTTATCCATTCTTCCTTCTACATGGTCATGCAAAGAAAATGCGTTCATTTGGGATAGATTCTAGTCTATTCTCGCTAACACCAACAAATGGATGAAGAGAAGGGGTTTTAAATGCATAAAGATAAAGTCTGGCAAAGATTTTGATCCTGCTGGTCCAATTGGTTTGAGTTCAGAAATAAATGGTAAAGGTCAAGATGACACATCCTCATCTACATTTGAACCTCTTGTTCAAAGTTTGCCAAAGTTGTCTATCAAAGGAGGAAAGGATTCATGAGTACTTGAGGTGAAAGAGATTGAATGTCAATTAATTCAAGTTGACTCAAGTGATGATGAAGTGAGAAAATCAAAGGAGTCATCACCTCTTGCTTCATATCCTCTAGAAGTTCTCGCTGCAACCTCTCTTCCAAATTCAGCTCCAGTATCAGATGAATCTCATGATTCGCCTGTAGGTGTTGCTATGTGTGCATTCTCCATTAAGCATTCGTCTTTTACACATTCTATGACTATTACACTAGCATTGTCTGTATCCTCAACTGCTCCTGCATTAGAAGCACAAGGAGATACAGTATGATTTTGAAAATGTTTTTGATGCATATTTTTTGTCTACTCCTGCCACTGTTTGGTCTATAGCATTGCTTGATGTAACTTCAACTCAGGTTGAATAATTAATGATTGAGGTCACACAACACTCCTCCTGTGGCCATTCAGATTGAGACAATAGCTATATTTACTACTGTAAAATGCAAGGTAATCCTAAGTTGACTATGGTGACTACTGCTTCAGCTAGTGCATCTTCTTTTAGTCTTCCTCCTTGGTTGAGCACTGTTACACAAAAATAAGAAAAAGAAAAAGAAATTCCTCTTGAAGAAGATGACAAACAAGTAAGCAAACCAAGGGTTTCAAGGAATAAGAAAGCTAAAATAGTTTCTTGAGTGGTGGTTGATCATAATCACATCAAATATGTTGAAGTGGCTAAACCACTTGTGAAAAAATATACCAAAGACATGCAGCGTGCTAATTACAGAATCACAAGGGTTGAACTTGGTAAGCAAACAAGGCTAAGTTATCAATAGGATGCACATGAGGTGGTAAATTTTGTTTCTCGAAAGAATGATGAATAATGGGAAAAGAAAGTGAAACTCAAAGAAGAGAATGGTCATTTGTTGATAACAATTGAAGAGATGAAGAGCTTTTCTACAGGTAGTGAACTTGTTTTAGTTATGTGCATAGAAAGGGAGAAGCAAAAGACACATATTGTTCATGAATAGGGCAGCAATATTGAAAAAGAGGGAATTCAAGTGATTCTAGAAGTGTATTGGGAGTTGAGGAAAGAAAGGAATCTCAGCTAAACTCAACGACAGGTTGAAATCACTTAACTATCAATTTGAGTTACTAGACGAGGATCTTGGTGCTTGGAACAATATGATGGAAGTTGATTTAGACTTGTTAAGTGACTAATAATGTCATAACATTTGTTGAAATGTACCATGATTTCATGTATATGATGGAAAACAAGAAACAAGTTCTCCAAAATCTCATTGAAGAGATACAGGCAACAATACTTATGGTATCTACTCAAGAAGATAAGGTCAAAGGAGCTTTGGGAGAGTTGCCATGTGAAATCATGAATGAGGACAACGGAGTAAGAAGTCAACAAGAATTTCTCACAAAGTTTGCAGAAGCTATTAGCCTACAATTTTGAGTTGGATGACTTCAACATCAGTTGGCTTGACACATTTGCATATTGGAAGTTTTCATTGAAGAATTTGCATAATCAAGTGGAGGATTCTAACAAGGAAACATTTAGGGTAGTAAGTACACTCACGAAAGTTATCATGATTTTACAACACTCTGGAGAACTAGATGTTGTGGTTGTACAAGAGTCCCTACGAAAGTTTGGAGAGTTGG
Organism: Cupressus sempervirens; assembly: GCA_028749045.1. NCBI lineage: Eukaryota > Viridiplantae > Streptophyta > Pinopsida > Cupressales > Cupressaceae > Cupressus > Cupressus sempervirens. The sequence continues at coordinate 335,083,161 of CM053790.1, forward strand.
TTGATACCATGTGAAAACTTCAAATCATATTTTACATGCCTTGAGTAGATTAGTGATAGGAAAGCTACATTTAAAGAGAATCTTTGTTGTAAGTACAAGATAACATGTACCTGTACAATCAGCTCATGTACTTAAGTTGCAATTGCATTAGGTATGCAACTTTGAATAATGTCAAAGTAGTTAGTTAGGATAAGTATTGAGAGTAGAGGTTATTCCACTTTTTCCTCCACCTTTCTCTATTTTCCTATGTAAAGGAGAGAGTTCCTTGTAAATAATCATCTTTTTCTTTATTGGAGAAGGTTGGGCTTGTAACTTAAAGGCTTTGTATTTCTTGTTACAAATCTCTAAAGTGAATAAAGAAGCAAGTTTTTCCCAAAATGTGTTGAGATACTTGGAATTAATCATTGTTTCTTATGTTACTTCTCTCTTTTAAGGCATTTGAATGTTTGATGTTTTTGGAAGATTTTGAGCTTTCTTGAACGAGATTAATCTAGTTTTTTAGTGGTAGCAAGTACTAAGATTTGAAGACTTTTAGCTTGATTCCTTAGTATATTATTTCGTATTTGAATAGTTGAACAAAGACTTTGAGCTTTGCTAGTTGTTCGTCCTTTTGTTTCAAGAAGGTTGCTTGTAGGAGACTTTGGGTTCTTGCTATCAACCATATAAGTCAAGTATAGCTGCTGTCTTAAGGTTGTTCTTACATCGATACTATTACGATAATAGATAGTTTTTATTATCTCTGTTTAGTATCTAATGGTTATGTATTGCAATCTTCAGTAAATATTAGAATGTTTTTAGTATTTACTTTTTTGTTTCTAGAATAGAATGTTTCTTACGGAAACATCGTTTAGTCTTTTGAATAAATTGACCTCTTGATCATTGTTAATAACAAGCAAATATTTTCTAGTTACTTCGTAATATGGTATTAGAGCCAATACTCTAAATTTTTTCGAAAATAATTATAATTTCTTGGTTAAAATTATTTGCCTTTTATTTTCGAAATTATTTACCTGCATATTTGATTCCAACTCTCTCCATTATCCAATTAGGGTTCTATTTTGAGAGATTCGAATCTGCCAACTTTTGGTTCGATTCAACAACCCATTTGTGTTCAAATCTGTCTATTTTTTCTGCACGTTTCTGCCTTTTTTTGTGATTTTTTTGCAGCAGGGTCTTTTTTGTACAAAACTCTAATTTTATGTACCAGATCAAAAAAGAATTAGAGATTCTTGGTGTGTTTTTTGAGATCTCAACTGGGTTGTCTATTTTTTCTGGGTGCCTCAATTTTTGATGCTTCAATTTTCAAGCTAGCTGATTTAGAAACCGACAACATATTCTTTCTGGGTTTTTCAAACTCTCTTTTGGGTCACCTTTCAAATTTTTTGGGTCTCTACTTTTTGAGGGTTGCATGTACTTGCATGTTGTTTGCATGTGCTGCTTTACTATGCAATGTCTCATGTTTTGCCTACCTTAAAAATTCCGATGGGTTTTCATAATTTTTTCCTCAAAAATAAATTTTTTTATGGGTTTTCATATTTTTTTCCCTAATTTTTTTATGGGTTTCTATAAATTTTCCTTTAAAATTTTCTAATTCTGTAATTTGCAAAGTTGTGTGGGATTCCTTTGTGGATTTGTAATTTTTTCTTCAAAAATTATCTTTTGGGTTTTACCATTTTTCCTAAAAAATGAAGCTTTGTATTGTCAGGTTTTGATTGATTTTTCACTTTAAAAATCATGTTGGGTTTTGATTGATTTTTCACCTCAAAAATCATGTCGGGTTTTGATTGATTTTTCACCCCAAAAATCGTATTCGGTTCTTTTGATTTTCTCCTGAAAATCATGGCTTTATGCGATTTTTTTGGAGCATTATGCTCATACACATTTTTGGAGCATTATCCAAAGTACCATCTACAGTCTTCTCAGTAGACATCCTCTGCTCTTGATTTAGAAGGCTCGCGGAAGAAAAACATTGAATGCAAGTATTGCCACAAGTTTGGTCACATGAAGGTTGAATGTCGGAAGCACTTAGCTTCCCTATCTAAGCAATCTGGTTCCCACTTCACAACGAACAGTGCGGAGCACATTGAGCAGACATAATTTGCCTTTTACTCTTTTTGACAGCGTCGTGCTCTCGATAGATTAACCATTAAGGGAGTTTATTAAGATAATAGATAGTTTTTATTATCTCTATTTAGTATCTAATGGTTATCTATTGTAATCTTCTATAAATATTAGAATGTTTCTAATATTTAGGTTTCTATTTCTAGAATAGAATGTTTCTATTCTTTACGATTGTTTTTTAAGGAAACAGCGTTTAGTCTCTTGTATAAATTGATTTCTTGATCACTATTAATAACAACCAAATATTTTCCAATTACTTTGTAATAGATACTTAAGCCACTGGTATTACCGTAGTAGTAGATTCTTTTTGTTTAATTGCAAGTAGTAGTTGGTAATAGAAAATGATTCTTGAAACAAGAGGAATTGATTTAGTGATCCATTCCTTTGTCAATTCTAGTTAGGTCTTTGTTGTAGCCACCTACGGTAAGAAGGGAGTCTCCCTTATTGTTGAGAGGAGAGATTTATCTAACTACACCGTTGCCTAAAGTTCCCATTTTGTAAGCTGTGGTCACAATGACTTACAAAAATTTTAGCCAACATAAGCATACGCATTAAAATGTAACTTTATTTGTAATATTAAAAACTTTGAGATTATTGCAACTTGCATTCAAAGCCTCAACATGTATTGCAGGTATACTCTGGAATTAATCTGAACGTTGGCACCAATGTAGAGTGTCTATTGATGCATAAAAATCCCCAATGTGCCTGTATAAGCAACCCATGTTTTCTTCTCTATGGCTGCATAAATACCTTGCGGCTTTCCTCAGTGATTACATACACTACGAACATAGGCTATGATCTGCATTATTTATTGATCTTCTAACCTTTGCAAACAATTTTAGGATGAAATTATGAAATATATCACTAAGTTCTTCACCAAATAACCCAATCATGGTCTTTGTATAAAGCCATCGCCAATGCACAATTCACTGGTTATTTCACCAAATCAAAGTGCTGAAAAACTTTTCCAAGCTGAATTTTGCAATCCCTTGCCAAATATCTCTTCATGCAAATCAACAAAATGCAATCATCAATAATGAATTCTTTTCTCACCCTTTGGCATTTTATATTTTTCGAGCAGCAAATCGATCAAGTGTCTTCTTGATTACATGTCACATTACTTGTAAGTATATTTTCTTTTGTTACATTTGAAACATTCTCCTCCTATGTTAGGCACCAATTTTAAAATAAATATTTAATGATGATTTAGGTCCCATTAAAGTTATAAACTTAATAATTACCATCTAAAAACTTGACGTCAAAACCACTTGCTATTGAATCAACTTACGATAACAAATATATAGGCCCCCACATTATCACATTCATTTAATGCACTTTTACGTCAATTGGCCTCATTTAGTTAAAAACTTTATATTATAACTTTTAATAATTAAATTATTTATAAAGAATCATTTATTAATAATTAATACCTTAAACATTTTCCAATAAACTTATTCCACTTAATCAATTGATGAAGTCAACTAATACTATGTCTAGGTGCACTACAAAAAATAGCAACGTGGGCATAATTGACTTACTATAAATAGTAAGTTCCTTAGATTAAGCCAACCGAGGAATGACTCAATCACTATGCATACCATGAGTCTAGGTGCCTTTGCTAGGTATAGTAACTCCTCTACAATGACTCACTATAATAGTAAGTCTCTGCATAACTGCTCCAACCAATGATACTAAATCTCAACATTGCCACCAAGCTGTTCAGGTAACTTGCTAAAGATAAAAACCTCGACTTTCCTAAAAGAGATACTCTAGAAAATAGAAACCTTGACATTCGTGAAAGAGACACTTACTGTAGATAGTAAGTGTGCCAAACAAAGAGCAATTTTGAACATCCCTAACCTCTGGAGTGGGTATTGACCCCAGGTTCTTCCAATTAAGACCCTCTAAGCATTTGAAAATGTGCGTGGGCAATTGATAGGCTAATCCACGCTACAACCCAAGGTGAGCTAAAATGGAGACATGACAATTCACCCTTCTTGAAATTGCTTGTCCCCAAGCAATCCTAGAAACAATAATACTCCAATCTACCTAGATACCAAGGGTAGAATTGTGTAATGTTATTGTGATCACCAACTAGCTCTTGTAACATTGCCACCAATACAATTGACAAAACCTACTAAACTAAATTGAATCTATTTGCAGATGTCATAAGAGTGAATATCTCATAGGGAAGCAACTGTGAAGGCTAACAAAACTTACTTCCCAAAACTTGGCAAGGTGAGCTATAAGACAAACTATCTAACACATGCGCCATTGAACTATGCTTCTAAAAGAGACCATGCACATGAGGGTCAAAAGTAAAACTATATGCACTCCTCAATTAGCTTTATCTGAAATCCCAATGCACAAGAAGGATCCCAAACACCAAATAGAGGCCTATCAATAAAAACATCCTCAAATTCTTACTTCTTAATTCTGAACTCAACTGTGCCATGCCCAAAGTTGCAAAGCCAATCACTTAGACCTACCTAAACTTTACTACTAGCCTTGTTGTCACTTAGGTCCCAAAGCACTTTGAACGCACATCCATTCGTATTGTGGAAATAAAAACATTTAAAGGCATCTATAACACAACCACTATCTCCATCCTCAGCTAGGATCCCCTGGATGTGCTGATTTTGCAAGTAATCCAACTTTATAGCCATTGATCCCATCTACTACAAGTGACAAATACCCTTCCCACAAAGGATGGTAAAGCCTCAGAGCCAATTGACGCCGATGCATCATTGAATCTTGTGTGTGTGGATCAGAAAAAGTAGTAATGAGTACTCTCCTTGTGCAGTCATGATAGAAAGATCCCACTGTCAGGCACTAATTGTCAAAGCTCTAAATATAACCTCTATCATTTGAATTGTGATAGGAGTGGCCACATCCTCAACTTGATCATAGCTATAACCCATAGGTATAAGGTCATCATGAAATGCCACTATGGACGAGTATATTGTATTTGTAACTGGTGAAGATTGTGCCAATGATAACTCCACGGAAAACTTTTCAATTCGTGAGTAAGACTTATGAAGGACCATGTGTGATCTCTCTAATGAGTCTATAGTCACCTCAAGGTCATGGCTGAGACTGTCAACCTCCTCGTCCTTCCCCTTAAGTGCATCGTAGCAAATACAATCTCATTCGAGAAGTGCGTGCCTATCAAGAAGTATCTACAAGTAATTATTTTTCATTATCCCAATGGCTTCTCTTAGTGCATCAGACTCTGTGAAGGAATGGCTACTATCACCATGCTCGTCTGACATAGGAGTATACCCCAACCAAATGTAGCCAACATCTGATGAGCAACATCAAAGTGCCCTATGGTTGCGTAAATCATGCTATCTTTGTCCTTAAGTTGCCCAACTAAAGGATGTCTTTGAAATTCCTGATTCCCATGCAAGCTCTCTGAATCAACGTCTGCACCGTGATATGAGGTTGTATTCGCAATCCTCACCTCATTGTCAAGAACATTATGTGTGCTATTTGCACACATCATTAACCAATGTATTGCTGCTAAGTGCCTCAAAAGATGGCCCAACCAACATTGTAGAAGCTGCTGTTTTGACAGTATGTTCATACACTTCCTCCATAGTAATTGCATGTCCATCCAATAAATGATCCTAAGACTGGTCGCCAATAAGTGAATTTTCTGATTCGTTGTCTATGGTATTGTATGAAAAATCAGACTCATTGCGGCATGAATCTTCATCATAAATGCATTCACAGGTGAAACCTCTGTTGTCTCATGTTGATGCAAATATAACTCACTACTGTCATGAAAATCTGAATTTTCATAGGTGACTCCCACCACATCTTCTGCACTTCCCATGACTTCAACACCATCATTACTCTCAAGCAAAGGGCTGCTGTCATAGAATTCAGAATTTTTATTGTGACTGATAACAACTTGTTGAGTGCTAATAATGTCAACTCTTGTCAAAAGTCACCTTCTTTTCCATATTTTCTTTGTACCGATAAGATTATTTGCATAAGAGTTTGCTTCCTTTTTCTTTGCAAATAAAGGATCCATGATTTCCGGATGTTATAGAAGCCTTGATAAATTCTTATTATAGTTTTGAAAGGCCTGCATGAGCACTGATATGAGATCCTGTATAGACTTTGTTTGGCCCATGATCCACCACTTAACCTCTATTCTTAATGTAAGAAGCTTCACCAATAGGATGGGAGGAAACCGCTCATATACCACTGTAAGAACCCATGTGGTTCTAATTCATGACAAAAACTGGATTGTTTCAATTATAGATGTTTGGGATTTTATCAAGCACTTCACATGCAAACTAATAAGTTGATTTCACCAATAATCTTATTTTCAATGAGATAGACTTGCAAACAACTATGCAATATCATACAAATGTTTTCAATATCCTACATGGCATTTTTTCAAATACTTGGCAATTACATCCTTCCGAAAATGAACCAAATTATTCAAAGGTAAATGTCTTACAGTTTGCATACAAACCAACCGCTGCAAACTATTCACAACAATTCTTCTATTTCAACTCGAAGCTGAATTTTTTACAATGATAAACAGATGCATCAAAATATAACTTAATTAAATTATTTGCAATATTAAAAACCTGAAGATTATCGTAGCTTACATTCAAAGCCTCAACATGTATCACAGGTATATTCTGGAAATAATCTGAACATTGGCACCAAGCCTATTCATGCATCAAAATCCCCAGCGTGCCTCTATAAGCAACCCACGTCTTCCTCTTTGCCTCGTGCAGCTGCATAAATACCCTGTGACTTCCCTCAATGATTACATACACTGTTAATACAGGCTACGATCGGCATTATTTATTAATCTTCTAACCTTTGCAATCAATTTCAGGATAAAATTATGATCTATGTTCTCATACATTGTTATCATACCTATTCCTCTATCCTCGTACTCTTATCATTTACATCTTTCACTATACAAATATCTAGAGGATGGGTCGTGACCCATCTATCCTATCCCCATCTGAGATGATGTCTCTTAAATCTTATGTTGTACAAGCTTTTTGTAGCCAGATACGATAGGATTTCCCTGGTGGGGTCAGGATTGCTACACTTTCCTACCAACAGCATCGCCCTTTTCAAAATGTTAGCTTGTTCTTAGGCTAACTCTACTTTGGATTTATATGATAGTGCTCAAGTCTTGCCCCATTTATATAGAATTGTAATATTATGCCATCTTATGTCCTAATTTGTATTGCTTCTGATTCAAGAATATCATTGATTTGATAAGGGCCCAACTACTTGACTCTTAGTTTACCCTGCTTTTTGAATCTTCAATCATATAGTAGGATCATAGTGTTGACTTTGAACTGCTTACACCTAATGATTTGTGTAAGAGCCCTACTAGCTCACACTAGCAATGCTGATGAATACGTATGTATTTTTTGTGGTTTTATCAATTTTTTTATTTTTTTACAATGTATGTTTTTTTCATACTTTCAAATATATAAGCAAATGCTGGAACACCACTGAATTGAAATATTAAGTAATAAATATGCAAGATCACAATTTTGACTCAAAACTCAACACTGCAATTTAATCCACTACACAGAAAATTACCAACATAAGAACCTGTTATGATTGTTGGTGTTGATTTGCAGCAACATTCAGGTTGAATGGCATCCAAGACTCGTAGTTCGATTGGGATGAGAGATTCCCAATCTCACACTGTATGCAGAGTGTAATCACCACCCAGCTAGGTAGTAACGGCAGATAAAACTGTGACAAATGGATTTTCATATCTAAATCAAAGACGGTTTAAACCAAAAAAAATTCCCAGCATTTGTAAATAGATAACTAAATCCTTTTCACATGATATTAACTACTTTTAACAATTAACAGAAAATAACTGTAATCATATTCAATTTAACTTACTAGATCAACGATTAACTATTCATAACTGTAATTCATGTTCAGCTGAAATAACTAGATTAACGACGAACTATCATAACTATATTCATGATCAATTGATTAAACATTAAAGTAAATGCTTGACAAGAAAAGAAAGGAACATACAAGCATCATCGGAGGATCTTTAGTTGGTTGTGCAAGCCTCGGCTTTGGTGAGAGGAGAAGCATTGACATACGCTTAACCTCTCAACCTCAGACCATACTTATCCCCACACATTCTATTAAATTAGAATGACCCTCCCTACCTTGAGATCGGGCTTGGAATGTTCTTCAGTTCAGCCACCTGAGCATCCTGGTGTTTTCAGTGTCTACTCAATTATGAAATGGACATGCTTACATAACTGGCGCTACTGACATCAAGTGATCATTAGATGGCAAACATGCCTATAAATTACCTTGGCCAAGGATTTCCGATGGGTTCAATGACCCAATCACCATCGCTTTACTTGACAATAGGATTCATTATAGAGATGAGCATGAGCTATTAGATATATTTCATTTGAGGTATTCTTGTTTGATTTCTCTTTTGTTTTCTTGCAGATTTATTCCTTTTCTTCACCATACTTGGCTACACAGCCGGTGATTCCTAGGTGTATTAAAATTATGAGCACTCGGCGCTTTTTCACCTTTTCTCCATATCATGGCTATATTGCCGGTGAATCCCAAGTGTTTTGGAAAGACTATGAGCAATTTGCTCTTAATTATCGTTTATCATAATTTGAGACAACATAAGACTTGTTATTGTTATCAATAACTTCATGAAGGCTTTTACACATCTTGAGACTCCTTTTTAAGAGATACTACTTGACTTCTTTAAAAGATGGTTTTGGATACAACGAAAATACAAAGGAAAATCTCATTATAATTCTCAGAGAGTAGTCAGCAAATTGCATAATATAATCACAGTCTTAGAGGAAAGAGACTCCTAAGGTTAGCTGGCTACAATGGAATATGCAAACAAAGACATAGAAAAGTAACTCATGACTTGAAATGTATTCTTTGGAAACTCGAATCTGATTGGCTCCCTCTTGACTTTCTTCAACGCTTATCCTCAGTATTTTAGCTGGAATCACTTGCTCGGCTATGTTGGAATCGCACAATCAGAACAAGGTTTATAACAAAGGTAAATTGTAGATGACTCAATGGCGGATTGTAGATGTTTCAAGGGCAAATTGCAAGACGTTTTTAATGGCAGATTGCAAGACGTTTTAATGCAAGGTCAAGTTGATTAATGAAACAAGAGAAATCTGGTATGTAGCAAGTAGGAAGAAGTTTGGATACCAAGGAAAAAGGTGATCCCGTCTCTCCCTCACAGCTCCCTTAAATGGAGAGTGAACATGACTCCTTGGCTCTCACCGGTTATGAAAGATTATAGTCGATTCAAATTTCCATGTAATAAATCGATTATGAAAAGAGAGGGAAAGAAAGAATAAAATAAAAAGTTAAAAGAGGAGTTGGAAAGATTATAATTTTCATTTATTATTATAATATATTCTTATATACGTTCATGTAAATATTAATGTGGTGACATTATTAAATTACTTTATTATAATTTATTGGTGCCATTTCATTTTTAAATTTATATGTACGTAAGTATTTATTATAATAATATGATGAAGATCAATTAAAAATCTCTTGAGGTATGTTTTATATTTTAAATTAGGTTATTTTATGTTTTCTTAGATTATTTTTCTTAATAGCTCATGCGGTCCCAAAAATGTATCCTATGATCAAGTCGTTGCATCCTTTCCAATGAAGTTTAAGGTCATACTTGCCAATCCTGATGACTAAACTTAGGCGAACATCCCATTCCGATGATCCCGTTTAGCAATGCTGTCGTCCTCTTCATCTTCTCCTGCAATCACCCATAAAAGCACTTCTGCCATAATAATAATTCCATAATAATTCATAAAAACATAATAATCTTTATTTTAAATCAGACAACTGCTAATCACCTAATAACAGTTATTGGTTAATGACCATCTTCATTAATAGTTAATACAACGTATATAAATAACTACCTATTTCACATGATCATGAAAGAATAATTCGTTAAATCCAATGGTTATGAACAAGTTTAAAATTAGGTCAAAAATTTGGGATGTAACAAAAACCCTCAGTAATCTGAAGTGTAAATTGCCATCAAGATGCAGATAATATGACGCCAAATTGGCAGTCCAAACTCCAGCGGTTTTTCCACTGATTCAAACACAGGCTGTAGAAAATGATGCAGGCCCTCAAGTTACAATCGCAACCCACAATCTTATAACAAAATTATCAAAGATGAACGCTACTTGCAGAATAGGATCGCGGCCTGTGAAAGAGAGATTGCAGCATGTATTCAGATCTTGCACTGTAATTAAAATGACCACCCAGGCAAGGAATAGACAAAAGCAAGTTCACGCCAAAATTTCAGATACAAATGGCACCCAGTAGCAGTGATAATGTGCACCCAGCTGTGTATCCTTAACCAGTAAAATCCCATGCCAAAATACAGGTAAAATTGATGCCGAAAAGAAGAGATATTAAACACTTAAATGCAGGGACAGTAAACGCAAATTTGTAGAGATAAAGTCACCTTCTCAAATACAATAGCCATAGTAGAGAAGTTAATAGCATAGATGCCCAAAATCAGATTGGAGAAACCCAATACAATTCACTATACAACAACAGTGAATCGAATGTGAAGTCCAGACTTAGAATGCTGATTCAATTGCTTTACATCAACAGCAATTGGTGCACAATTGAAGAAGAATCAGTCATCAAGAAATTCATGAACTCAAACCCTCACCAAGAAATATATAAAAAGCAATAACCAAGAACGAATCCATCTCTTTCCTGAAGCCTCTTTAATCATGCAACTTGGCTTCTCCAATACACCTCATTAAATATGCTTCATCAATACACCGTTTAGTTAGAAGCTTCCATCAATCATTTTAAATAAATAACTGTCAAACACATAGCTTCATGAAGTCATTTTTGCAACTTGGCTTCTCCAATGCACCTCATTAGAGATGCTTCATCAATTCACCTTTTAGTTAGAAGCTTCCATCAGTTATTTTAAATAAATAACTCTCAAACACATAGCTTCATGAAGTCACTTTTCACTTAAGAGGCTTCTTCAACAGACCATCGAATTATAGCACTTAAATGATAAAGTCATTTATTAAGATAAACTTATAATATAGAGCTCCATTAATTTAACCAATCAATCACTGAAGAAGCCAACACCTGATGCCTCAACTGCATTTCTAAAAATAGTAATTGCCCACAATTGACTTTCTATAAATAGCAAGTCAATCAACAAAGACCCTCAAAACACACTGTCAGCTCATGAGGGTCTCAAACATAAACTAAGCCAAACTACAGGAGCCTGCTAAAATGGGGACATTACAATTTGTTCATGCAATGCTTTCTATCTTTAGCATTTTGTCAAATGATTGTACTCTACAATTATCTTGCTTCATCTAGCTTATCCAGTTCTTCAAGGAACTGCTTAATGGATTCATCGTCATTGAGTCTCAATATCATTGTTGTACGGAGTTTGTGGACAGTAAAATTCAAAGGTTAGTTGGCCTTCATATCTTCATAAGGGAACTTTTATACTTTAGTTTAGGTGTCTGAGAAATGTCTACAAAAGAGTTAGTGGGGCCATTTCAATAGCTAGAAGGTTGCAATAGAGTGATGGTGGTTCTCTACGGCTTTGTAGAAAGAATATAGAGCTAAGTACATGAGAGTTAGCAGGAGTATAAGAAAGTGAGTGAAAAAGAGAGAGAGTGACAGTTTATATATAGATTTTTACTAAATGATTGTATTATTGCCAAAGCTCTCTTGCCAGCTTCCTGTTATCTTCTGCCCATTATTTTCCTACAGCTCTATTTTTATTGATGCGTTAGTTCATACTTTTTACTTTATAATACAGTATGGTACATTTGGTCCAACATCATGATCTTATTATCATAAGATATCTATATTCTTTTTCGATCCCATGTTTGATATCCTCAGGGCCGGGTTGAGGAATTTGGTATTCTAACTCAAACCTACCCAAGGCTTCGTAGTAGCTGAGACTGGATGTGGCAACTAGCTTCCGAAAAACCTCACAGTTCCTGTATTGTGAAGCATCTTCCTTTCTCTGGACATTGGTTGAGAGGTGTAGTTGCCTGAGCCAACTCACCTTGCGAGAGTCAATCCATGGTGGAACTCTGCGTCTATTCAGATTGTGCCTATTTTGCTTGTACCATCCATACTTCTTGTTTTATTGTAGTTTTCTATCTACGCCAACACTATGATGGAGGTGTCTAGGTTGGAGTTGTTTCAATGACCATGGACATCTGTCCAACTTCCTTAGCATCAGCCTTGCCCCTTCTCAAGACATGCCGATACTGTCTTGTCAACTTGTTGCTATCCTCAGATCTTGGCTCTCATGGGATCTGTCTTCCCTACATCCCCCGGAGTAGTTGATTCTCCAATGAAACAGAAACCAAACCAGGAAAAAAGATGACCCTTGCCAAGGGAAAAGAGTCTAACATTAGCACAAATCTGCAACTACCATCAGAAGCCAATAGAACTAAAAAAGCAAAGGTACGTGAACAGTCACAATTCTAGATGAATGAAAACAGCTACTACATGACTTGGAAGTTGTGTTTCCTAGGAAGAAATAAAACTCACTGGCAAGTGCAAGGTGGTTACAGACATAAATTTTGCCATGTCATTGTAAAGAAGCAAATAATTATTTTTGGCGATACAAGATTGGTTGTGAACAAGGATGCTCTCGCATCACAATTATTGTAACAGTGATAATAACAGTTCAATAATCATAACATAGGTTTCAGGTTTCTATTCACCCTAGTTCAAATTATATTGGGACTGTGAATTGAATGCTAAGTTACTGATTTGGGTTTGGATAAGGGAATTGGGGTAGCCAGTACAGCGAGTTTTGGGGTCTGCAACTGTTTTGGGCATATCTGTGCAAAAAGTATATGACAATCATAATTATTAATCTATATACATAATTTAGCCTATAAACTGGAATTAAGTTCAGAAAACTACCGACAGATTGCAGTGAGATATAAACATGTTCTCTCTGATATCTTCTTTGACAAATCAGCAAGTTTGAGCAGGTCTTTGGCAATGATAATATCACCACTTTTACAAGTTTCATTGGTGGTCATTTCCTTAGATCTGTTATCCTTTGCCCCTTGTGAAGACTTTTCATTTGTCTCTCCTCCTTTTCAATGGTGCTTAATAAAGATAAATCAAAATTTGTCAATTTCAATAGTGCAATTTGTTGGGTGGATATTTTGCAACTCACAGTTTTGAGTAAAATCCAGTCGCAAAATAGGATGACTAGCCATAGTGTGTGAGACAGAGTCTCTCTTTTGCAACTTACAGTTTTGAGTAAAATCCAGTCGCAAAATAGGATGACCAGCCATAACGTGTGAGACAGAGTCTCTCTTACCTTAAAGGGAAGGCTCCCCCTTCTCATCATTCCTTGGATTAACTCAAGGTAAGCGAGAGGTTGGGAGATTTTGTAAGGGGTGTTACCAATATTCTTTCCTCTTAACCATTAAGAAAGAATCCACTTACCTGTAGAATGAGTAATGGGCAGGGTGAAATCTCTAACTACACTTATATTTAAAAGCTGAAAATAGTGATACCGATAAACCAACACTAACTCAAAAGCTAGCTTTAAGTGTAATGATTTGGCTCTAAGTCTGCTCGTAATTCTATATGAATAAACTTTACTATTGGGGAACAAAGACTTCCAGAAGTAAAGATATCCTAATTATTTTGTGAATCAAGAAAGAGATATAAGCTACAGACGAAGCTTCTAGCCTATATATCTCTATAGTTGTTCCTAATCTAAGCTCCGGCTCAAATAGCTTTTTAACTTTTTTAAACTCAATTATCAAGAACACAAGATCACATGAATCAAAGATCAACATATGCAAATCATAGACAAAGCTTCTAATTCGCACAAGTAACAATTGCACTCAATCAAAGTTCAGTTTCAATTGCTTTTTTGTATTCACTTTTCTATCAAAACAATGCTAAACAATCAAAGTTTTGCTGGCACAATTTCTCCAAAGCTCTCTAATAAAAGACGATTTTACAATAAGAGAGCACTCCTTTATATTAGCACAGGATTTGAGAAAAAGATGGAGGAAAAAGTGGGAGCAACTCAACCAACTTTGACCTAGTCTAACTAAAGAAGAAATTATAGGGTTACATGCAACTACACGTGCAAGTAGCATTACATGTAAGTACATATGTAAGTCGTATTACATGTAATGACACATTTTCATATAATACATTCTCTTCAATTACAAACATGAAAGAATAGGAAGAGGAAAAACAAAAGAGAATTGAAACAATCCTAGAGATTGTTCTAAAGGGCCTTGTACTAAGTTTGACCGAGTCTAACTAGAAGAGAAATTATTGGGTTACATGCAACTCGGAATACATGTAATTACATAATTCCACCCAACGCATCTTTTTAGATCTACAATCAGAAATAAAAACAAAATAATGATCTTAAGGATTGTTCTTTAGTGCCTTGAATTTGATGATAACATCATGCATTGTAGGAAGATTAGAAATCTCCATTGTGTTTGATATTGCCTCTATTCTTGGTGCATCTGCATATGCTGATTGCACAACCTTGGAATTTGCCACCAGAGAATCTTGCAAGTGTTTTACCAAAGATTTATGCGAAGCAAATTTGTTCATTGTGTGAGAACCAAAATCCTCAGAATCTAAATTAGTATTGACTGCAATTGTATATCTGAAGTCATTCTTTCAACTGCAATCAGATGACTGTGTTCATCAAGAATTTAACATCCCATTTGCTCTAAATCATATGTGATCCCTGTTTCTATTGCCTGGTAATCTCCAAGAGCTGTTTGCAACTTTGTTTTTAGTTTTCTTAGTGTTTCTTCTTTGTAACCCATAAGTCCTTGATATCTGAAAAACATTTCACAGGATGGGAGAATGTCACATGTAACCATAGCATCTAGATCAAACTTAGCAATCTCGTTACAGTCATTAAGAATCCCTTTCAAATCATCAGCTTCTTGAGTCAAGGAGGAAATCAAACCTTGTTCCATCTCATCTATGTCTTTGACACACCTAAGGACTTTAACTGTATCTGTAATAGCTTGGACTCCTTCAGAAATAACTTCTACCCAAGACTCGGTAGCTTCAACTATCCTTTTCTCCCTAGATGTCATAGACATAATAACAACATTTTGAGAAGATTGTTGCCAAATGATTTCATTTAAACGAGCAACCTGACATTTGAACTGATTTTTCTTTTCCCATAATTCATGGTTTCTCTTTGATATATTGGGAAGTGCATCTTGAGCATTCTGTAAGCAACTAAGTTGTTGTTTACTGCATAGGTTAATTAAGAATTGCCCACATACAATGAACACGAACACGAACAACAGAAATCTTCTTATTATTATTCGCATATGCCAAACAGTACATTATGCTTGAATGATAAGATCTGATGAATACAATGCTTCTTGAAGGGGTTATAAATACTTTCCAAAGAACTTTCCCGAAGGAGTCCATCGACCACATACAACATGTCGCTACATAACAAAAACCTTTTCGAAGGGACCCGTCGGCTACATAACAAGAACCTTTTCGCAGGGACCTGTCGGCTGATACACAATTTCTACCGACGACATCATCCCCCCCAAAAAGAAAAGTCGTCTCCTGACGACTAGCAAAATTAGGAGACAACCCAAAAACAATAAAAGAAATACTAAAGAGAAGAAGGAGGTGTCCTAGAAGATTGCTGTTGACGACGTAACTCATACACTTGGTCAGTCCAGATGTGCAGATCTGTCTGAATCTGAGAATTAACCTCTACGGCCTCCTTCAGGAGAAGCGCAGCATCCATAGCCTATCTCCTAGCCAACTGCAACTCATGCTCTGTTGCATCTTTATCCCGGATAGCCATGTCCTTATCCTGTACAACTGCTGCCATATCCTTCAATAGTGCTGCCCGCTCTTTTGCCCATGCTGCCTGCTGGTCGGCCAAGTCGGCGGCTAACTTTTCTCTTGCCTCTTTCTCAACTGCTAGGGATCTCTGAGTTGCAACACTGTTTGCTGCCTTATCCACCTCCGCGCGCTGCCGAGCATAGTAAACCTCTTTGTACAATCCCACGATCTCATGTGCCAGCTTCATCATTGGAGTGTCACTTGGTCCCAACTCTGGCTCAGTGGCCCAATCTGCCAACATCTCTGGTGTCTCAACCGCCAGCTAACCTCTATCCACAAAACAAGTCTGAAATCGCTGAGGACAACCTCCACGAATATACGTTCGAAGTAAATGCCACTCCCTCCATCGAGTCAGAGCCTGAATCGCCACATCATACCCCTTCTGCAACGCAGACTTCATAGTCCTGAGGTAGTCCTGAGGTAGTCCCTGCACCTGTCCTCATCCGTCCCGTAATCCTCCTTGGCAAAGTCCTCCAATGACCATTCCACATCACTATTCTCCTCCTCATCAGCAAGAGCCGTGCCCACATCCGGTGCTGCCTCCTCTGCTGTCGGCGCAACCACGGCATGTGGCATTCCCTCCTCCTGAGATTGAGGCTCTGGTACAGGTGCTACTCCAGAATAGCTGGGAGACTGAATGGATGGGCCACGCCTGTCAGGAACGAGTCGGAACTGTTGCCTTAGAAAAACACTAGCTCTATCCATCACCTCTGGTTGTTCGGACTGCGCTGGGTCTGTACACTCCTCCATTCCTCTGTCTGGTACATTCTCTACTGGATGTTCCTGAACTTTTGCTGATTGTGCTACGGTAACAACTGCTACTGGCTGAATTATAGCAGGTGCCACGGGTTCTGCTACCAGAAGAGCTTCAGCAGGGGCTGAAGAAGTCTCTTGGGTGACGGGTGCTGTCAGGTGGGCAAAGCCTACAGCAAATCCAACTCCCGGAGGGACAGGAGAAGGCCATACCCCGTGTTGCCACGGTGCGGCTAGTGTGACTGCTTGGTGGGATCCACCAGTCATCAATATCGGTCTCCGTGTCTGTCCAAACCCAGGGATGTGAGCCAAGTGTGAACCTCCTGGCACCAACTCGGAAGTCAGAGGAACTGCAGCATGCGGAAATAGCAAGGGGGTAGCTGTGACAATCTGAACCTCCTCATCATCCTCGCCTTCCCCTTCTTCCTCCACATTGTCTTGTTCAGAAGATGTCTCCTATCGGCCGCTGTCCGTATCCCCTGCCATGTCCATCTGAGGCCTCTTTTGGCCTACAAAACCCTTCTACCTAGTGGTTGTATCCAAGTGCTTCCACCGCATGATAGGAGGTTCTCCCGGAGCCAGTGGTCCAGGTTTTGCCTCTAGCTCATCCGTGGGAATCATCTGTGCTGCTGCATCAAGAAAATGACCAATCGCATAATGGGGCATATAGAAGGTCCTATGCTGGAGAGTCATAAACTCATGCATCCGTTCAGCCAGCACAGACGCCCAATCATGCACTTTCCCAGTCATTATTTCGTTCATCATGGACACCTGCAGAAATGAGATATCGGATGCCCTAGAGGATCCCGTGAGGCTGCTCTTGACTAAGTCCATCAGACATCGCCATGGCCCCTCCTGAATGTCCGTTTTCTTTAAACCCCTCCCCTTCGATGTCTCAACTAATGCCGCCTACTCTGCTTCAGTCAAATCTCCACATACTAATCTGATTAAAAATAGCTTCCCATCCTTTGGAATTTTCTTCGGTTGAACCTTTTTGCCCTGCTGCCCTGGAATGCCAAAAACACGTGTGAAATCGGCTGCCTTAAATGATACCACCAAGTTCCTGCCCAGATACTGAAATGTGCTCCTCCGAGAAGCTCTGCCATATGTCTCAATCATGGTACGCAGATACCCTTCATAATCTAGAATGCAAAAAACAGGCATTTGAATGGCCCATTCAACCTGTGCCCTTTTGATGCTTGCTTTTATTGGATGATCATTAGGGGCTTCTTGCCACCATTTCTGGCAATCCGTTCCATTCAACCCTTCAAATTGTATAGTCTGTGGTGTGACTTCAATTGCTGCAGGTGCTGTAGTCTTACGCTTCTCTTTGCTGCTGCTCAAGCCTTCATTCAGGTTACCTGTACCTGTCATGCTCCTGCCCTCCACAACTTTAGACTGTGCTAATTGTTTTTTTCACTGTCGTTTACCTGCAGACTCCATCAGTTATATCTTTGTCTTTTCCTAACGGTCTTCCAAATCCGTACAGTGGAGAATTCTTTCAAACACGTATGGTGAATTGCAACCTTTGAAATGTAAATCCGTACTCTAAAAAAGTTAGAAGGAAAATCAAATAACAAAGCCGTACCACCAGAAGACCACAAATTCGTACAACAGCTTCCCTCCCCAAATCTGTACGGTAGTATTTTCAATGCCCTTTTCTGATCAGCCGTACAGGGACCATAGTATGCTGAATCCGACTAGAACTGATACACTGTAAAAACCGCCTTGTTTACTGCTGAAATCCGTACTCCAATCTTCAGAACCTGTGATCTCATAATCCCAATGATATGGATGGAAATCCGTACAATTACCTGGCTCCAAAATTTCGTACTAAGGAAGAGGCCATATACTGCTTTCATAAAAATCCGTACCTTGCATTCAAAATGAATTTGCTGGAAACCAAATTTTATATAACCATTTGCTGAATTCAAAAGAACCGTACAGTGGTTGGTAACTGAAATCCATACATTGCTCTTCACAAGGAATCCGTACGCTTGAAATGATGGTAATCTTCTGTATGGGTAATGATTTAACAAACCGTACAGTGCCCTATAGAGTTGCGTATGGTAACTTGACCCTTCCTCCTGTTATAAAATCCGTATGGTAGCTATTTGCTAAAAAAATCCATACGATATGTAAGCTTTTATAGCAAGCCGTGCGGTATCTTCTTCTAGGAAAAACCGTACATCAACCCTGTGATAAGACGTACACTACATATAAACTTTTACTCGTGCTGTTTAAAAGTCCGTATGGTCATTAAAACCTCAAGAAACTCCCGTGCTGAGACTCCAATTTCCGTACGGTGGGGATTGTCAATGATGGAATCCGTACAATAGTTTGAAGTGTCTCCCAGTTCCTGTATGGCAATCAATGCTTCTAGACTTTTTATAATATGCAACTTTGAAAAATCGTACAACAGCTCCCAAACTTAAAAACCGCACACAATCTTAAGATCTCACAAACCGTACAACTCAAAAAATAAGTGAAAACCGTACGGTGAGTAGACTAAAAATCCGTACGGTACTTTTTTCCTTTTCATTTTTTTTTAAATTTTTGATTTTTTTAAATTTTTAAATTTTAAATTTTAAATTTTTAATTTTAATTTTAATTTATTTTAATTTTTTAATTTTTATTTTTTCCACAGCAAAGTCAGGTTTCCCTTCAACCGTCGGCATTGTTGGTCTGCAACGACGAAGGGGTCGCCCGAAGGCCATTCTCTGACGCAGAAGTCTTCCGGCCGTGGTATACCTTCAGCTTCGAGCCATTCACCGCCTGAGGCACTTCTGGTCCATCCAAAGTCCATAATTTTATTGCTCCATTGTCCCCTACTTCCCGGATCTGATACAGCTTGACCCACTTAACTTTGAACTTGCCCGACTTGATCTCATTTCGGCCATTGTACTTCAATATCCACTGTCCGGACTGAAACCTATTTAGTTTTAGGTGCTTATCGTGCCATGCCTTTCGCTTGTTCTGCGTTACTTCAGTGGCCCACTGTGCTAATAATCGCTTCTCCTCCAACCTGTTCAGTTTGTACAACCGGTCCCTTAAGCTTTCCATGTCGCCCAACTTGTTTTCTAGTGCTATCCGCAGGCTTGATATCATGAATTCCGCTTGTACTATGGCCTCCTGTCCGAACATCAGTTGAAAAGGCGTGTGTCTTGTTGTAACTTTATACGCCGTACGGTAAGCCAACAGTGCAGAAGGTAATTTCTCCTCCCAATCCTCCCCTTCGACTGCACAGGATTTGTATATAATTGATACCAGAATTTTGTTGTTAGCTTCGACCTGTCCGTTTGCTCTTGGGTAGTATGGACTTGATAGTGAATGATAAATTTTGAACTCCGTGGTGAGCAGTCGGATCACATGGTTTACAAAATGTCCACCTCTATCACTTGTTAATTGTAACGGAATGTCGTACCTGATAATTCTTTGTTCATAAATAAACTTTGTTGTACTTACCGCTGAGTTGTCCGGTAGTGCACGCACCTCCACCCATTTAGTCAAGTATTTCGTCGCGACGACAATGTAACGACACCTTCTGGTTTTGCTTGTCTTGAGAGGTCCTATGAAGTCCAACCCCCACCGTTCAAAGAGCTCCTGAGCATGAGAAGGATTCAGAGGCATGAAGTCTCTTTTCAAGGGTTTCCTAGCTCGCTGACATGTATCGCATGCAACAACCCATTCCCTGGCGTCATTATATACCGTTGGCCACCATAATCCTGCTAGAAGTATCTTTCGTGTAGTTGTGTCCGGCCCCATGTGTCCTCCTGCCGGTCCTTCATGCGCTTCCTTCAATACCCGTGGAATTTCTTTGTCCAGGACACAACGCGTCAGGATTTGATCAGGTCCCATTTTATACAACAATCCATTAATCAGCTGAAATGTTTCGCTTTGTATCACCAACTTCCGTCTTTCATTCGGTGGCATGGCATTTGGAAACTGTCCCGTCGACAAGTATTCGCCGATGCTTGTATACCACTTTGGTAGTGCAGCAATCTAAAACAACTGTGCATCAGGAAAGTCATCATTTACACCGTTTGCCAGTTCTCCTATTCTGATACATGACAAATGATCCGCGCTTACATGTTTCTTTCCTGGCCGTACGATGATCTTGAAGGTAAACTCCTGCAAGAGGTTTGTCCACCAATGGCTCAACAACCTCCACAAACTTTGTTTTTTCTTAATCAACTAAGATCCTTGAAACAATCTTATCTTTCAAAGATTTAGACTTTGTTTTCTTTACAGGAAGGTTATTTGAAGGTACGACCACTTTCCTTCTCTTCATTGTGATCTTGCTTAGCCATGCAGGCAAGCTGAAACTTTCATTTGTGGAAGTAGGTATAGTGGAGACTATTGGCATTGATCTTGATTGTATCTCCATTGTAAGTAAGCAAGATTCAGTTTACACAGTTGAATTCATAGGTACATGACAAGAGTATTCTGTCAAATAATTCAAAACCTGTTTATGATGTATCAAGTTGAGAAACTTGACCTTTTGTGAGAGTTAGAAAATCCTCAAACACATTTCCCAAATGCTCATATTGTTCATTTGTTAAATGCGAGGAGCTGCTGAAGATATAGGACGAGCCAATGTATTGACTTATGAAGTCGGGGTGGAAGGTGTGAAAACAGTGGAAAATGAATCCACATCATCATCTATCTCATCTAGAAAAGGTGTTTTCTGCATGGATGGTTCATGAGTTTGTGCAGGTCTTGGGGGAGATATGATCATAACTTCCCCTTCTTCCTCAAGTTCTTCGTCTTATTCTTCCTTTGACTTCTGAACTGGTTTAGGGATCTAAGATGATTTAAGTCCCTTTCCACCCTTTATCTTGAATTTGAGAGATTTCTTCACATCAGAGGAAGCATTATTTTTACCTATGATTTCCAATTGTGACTTCCTTCTAGGAGGACCAAAACTTCCACAATCCAAACCCAATTTCGGATTAACCCTTTTCAGGCCTTTAATTTCCAACCACTTGTTGATGTTTGCCAAAATGGATTGAAATTTATCAAGGATAGATGTTCCTTCCTTTTTCTGCCACTGAATAGGGAAAGGGCATCTTTTATCAAAACTAGCTTGATGATATTCTAGATCAAGAATATTGCCATCCTCTTCGATTTGAAAATCTGATGGGATCTCAAGCATGTTAAGATCAATGATCTGCTACAAAGTCAATCTGCAGTAGTCCATTTTCATTATATCCAATTTGATCTGCATGTCAATCTTAACATCTTCGATACGAGAACATGTGTAAAGGCCCTCTTGATTTGAGAATTCATTTCTCTGTAATAAAAGTCAAATCAAGCTTTGAATCTCTTCAATGTGATCAACTGAAGTTCCGCTTCTATAGTTTTTGCTTTGTGTATAGAATTGATCATATAATTACCAATTACCAAAAGGTTTGGCAGAAGAATTACCAAAACTTGGCCTATGCAAAGCATGTTGATCAGATTGAACTTCCATGAGTTGTTTGGCTAGTTCCATCAAAATGATCCTATTAGTAGCATACCTAGGTAAGCTATATGACTCTCTTTTAAAGTACCAAACCCTCAAGTAAGTAAAGGTTGAAAACTGAATAAAGATACAACCATATTGATTTACCTTCTCCCAAGCTTCATCGGATACCCTTTTAACACACAACTGTCTATCAAACATACATCAAAAATGTCCAAAGAAAACATCTAAACTCTTTTGTAATGGTACTTACTATTAGTTAGATTAATCTGATCATAGTAATCCCAAACTGGAATATGAAGATGATCTTTTTTGGTTAAGAGTCCAGAAAAAGATCCCATGGCAGTAGCAATATAAACAAGGTAGGAATTCATGTAGAAAGGTACAAAATTCCCTACATTAAAAAATTGCTGATAAAGTGGAGTGCTGATTAATTCTCCCCCAAGGATATGCTCCTTAATATCCATGATCTGGAAAATAAACTTTTACATCCATGGTTCAAAATCGCTAGAATCTTTGAGACCATAGATCTTGCTGAGAAGGATAATAAGGTCTTTGTATTCCTGCTTGAAATTAGATCTGTGAATGGTCTTTGGCCATCTTGAGAAGTTGTTTCTCTTGGAATCCAACCAATATAGATTCACATACTTTTGATAATTTCCTTTATTCTCATTCCATTTCTCTAAAGATGAGTCTTTAGTCAGATCTATGCACTTTTCACTTTGTGGCACTTTGAAAATCTGCTCAATAACCTCTAGATCAAGGCTTACAATAACATTGACATTAGCATCCTTTATCATCCTTGACTTTGGACTGAAATGCTTTGCACAATCAAGAACGAACTCTGGTTCCAGGTCAGCCATGGGAAACATAGATTCCAAGTGAATATGACTTCTTTTGATATGTTTCATTTCATGACTAATAGGAGCTTTTACACTTTGCAAGAAATTAGTCATGCTTACATGTCTAATTTTTGTATATAACACATTGTCAAGATTGGATGTGACATGAGATTGAGTTGCATGAGCCAACTTGTTATCAAATTGGTATTTCATTTTACCCTTAGATTTTGATGGTGAGGGTATCTCTTGTGCTTGCGCTTCAACACAAATTCCAAAATGTGAACACATCATCAAAGGATATTGCCATAAAAGGTTGATTCTTGATAAGCAACAAAAGTTCAAATATGGATTAGATACTTTGAGGACTTGATGAGGTGATCTCAAAAAGAGACATCATGCATATGCAGAGGATAGAAAACGGTAGTTGGAGGGAGAACCATGAAGTGAGAATAAAAGGAGATGGATATGCTTTGAGACATGAAAATGGAACGCATGAGAATTCGTGTAAATTAAAACTCTTGACTTTTAAAAAGTGACTTGGACTTTCAAGATGTCATTGCATGGAAAGTGGATTACATGTATATGCAACATGTAATGAGGAATGGAAGGTGAGATGACATGCGAATGCGGATGGAGGATGAGCTTACATGTAAGTATGTGTAAAAGATGAGATGAAATGCGTCATGACAAGGAAAATGGAACTACATGTATTTTGCTCATGAAGTGTAAATGCATATGGAAGAAATGAACGCAATATGCCTTGAGGCAAAGTGAGCTTTTTATAGATGTCTTTGAGAAAAGGTGAAGTCCAAGTACATGAGAAAACATGCACATGACATTTTTTGACTTTTTAAAAGTATCTTTCAATCAAAATCAGGTTCTCAATATGCAACAACATGTAAAAGACTTTTCATGTAATCATGACATGCGATTGGGTGCAGAAAGTGAGATGAGTGAAAATGAAAATGGAAAATGAGATTACATGTATGTGCAGATGATGGATGGAAATATATGTAATCGCATGTGAAGAATGAGATGTGAAGTGTTATGACATGGAAAGATGGAAATGGAATGAAATGATGCTCTTGCATGAAATGAAAGGTGGAGTGAAATGAAACATGCTCAAGTTCTTGGGAAAGAACTTGCAACTTCTTCAAAATGAAGAAAAACCAAAATGCAAACAAGCAAAACGCAAAAAGAAACACAAAAGAAAAATGTACCTTTGGCAAAAGAATCAAACATGTCAACAAGCAAGCTACTTCAATATGCAAATTCAAATTTGGAGTTTGGGAAGAAATCAAAAAATGAAAATGAAACATTTCATCATTTTTAAAAGAAAAATGCACTTTCCATGGCATCTAAATGAACAAGTGTAAACCGTCAAGGTAAAACATGCATAAAATCAGCAAGATAAGCATGAATTTAATTAGCAAGAGAGAAAATGTCCACTTGCTTTATGATTAAATGCAAAAACTGAAGGAGAAAGTAACTCCAAATTTGGAAATCTTCAAATAACTTGGACTTCTTCAACCTTGCAAAGATGAATTCGCAATGAGCAGAAAATGAGGCATTTTTCAAGCCATCAATCCCAAAAATGTGCCCTAGAAATCCTCCCAACTCCAACATTTTCATTCAATGCAAAACAAGGGACGTTTTTCACTAAAATCGTGATTTCAAACTATCATCAGATAAGTCATTTTTGTCATTTAGGAGTAAAAACGTGTTTTCAATGACCAAGACATGGATTCATACCACCAAACGCTTCTTCGAATGCAAAAACGTGAGCTAAGAATGGCAAAATGTGGGCTTTTTTTGTCAAAATGTACCCTAGAATGGAGTGTAAGAAGACGTTTTTTGCATGAGATTTCAACGTTTAATGCATGGAAACACTTAGAAATACCAAAATGCTCCTTGTAGAACGAATTTCATGCATGAAATGGAGAGATTTAAGGATTCCAAGCAAAACTTGGAAAACAAATGCATGTAGTTTTTCTTTCAATCTTCAAAAATAGGTTCTAGAGAGGCAAATGCATGTTTTTGAAAGCAAATGGCACCTTTTTGGTGTGATTGCATGTTTTAATTATGCATCCAAGGCTAAAACGCACCTTTAAGGTGAAATGACATGTTTGAAAAACTTGCAATGAGCCTCCTTAAGCCAAAACACGCCTTTTAGGTGCAATTACATATTCTAAAAATATGCCTTTTGACAAAGAACAGGTTTCTGGGATGAATATACATGTTCCATGGGTAAAAGACACTTTTTAGGTGCAAGGACATGTTTTAAAAACTTGCAATGACAACCACCAAGGCAAAACGCACTTTTTAGGTGCCTTTGCATATACATGCATGTCTCAACTTTTTGATGCCTTTGCATGTATTTTATGCACTTTATGCATTCCCTTTCAAAATCGCACCTTTTAGGTGCAATTGCATATCTTCTATGTAATATGCTTGTAGACATGTTGAAAACAACTTAAGTGATGAATTAAGCACATGTTAATTTGATTTTAGATGAAATGGTACTTAAATGGGCCATAAATAGTATTTACACGATCATATAAAAAATATAATGTAAAAGTATCATTTAAATGGCTCACAAAGAGCCCACCAGGGATCAAGTCTATTTACACGATCATATAAAAAATATAATGTAAAAGTATCATTTAAATGGCTCACAAAGAGCCCACCAGGGATCAAGTCTTGCTAAGTGCAAGGCTTCGACACCATAAGGAATGAGGCCAGGATTGTGCCCTAGGTGATTTTGATGGCGTGGATGCCCCTCGGTCCTTGGCTCTAAGCCGAAGAGGTTTTAGGCATGTGTGGTTCCGTATTTGGTTCCTAAAATTGTTTTGTGGTGGCCTCGGTGGTTGGTAGCTTGCAGGCTTCATGCCTCGCTGGGCTGCCTAGTGGGTCCGAATCCTCGATCAAAAAATTAAAAAAATAAAAATAAAATCAAACTATATAGTTAATATAGTCACTTAAGTGAAAATCAGAAAACAACTCAACTTAAAAATATAACATAAAGTGCACTATAGTTACCTTAAGTGAAAAATTCAAATGACAAAGTAACTTCAAAAACATAACATAAAATGAATTTAAGTTATATTTAAAAAAAATGAATGTCAAATTAAAAATATAGCATGATATTTTTAATTTGTGCAGGTGCATAAAAAATGTCCACTTTTTGGGCTCTAAATTGGTCATATCTTTTGATTTCCAACTCTGATTAAGCCCTAAGATAGATCAAATTGAAGGGAAAAGTGAAAGTGATGAGTTGAGCAAAACCAACAAACACACACTCAAAAACGAAAAAAAGGACGCTGAAGTCCTTAAAAATCAAGCATACGCTTGACAAACAGGAAAACAGAAAAGACTTGACGAAAACCTTCAGTAAAAGAATTTGTTATGTGAATTGGATTTAATAGATTGATCAACATTAATCAATTGAAAAACAAATCCAACTCAGAGAAATGTGAAACTAGTTTGAAAATGTTTTGTACGTTTACCTACATTTTGTGGTGACAAAATGCAGAACACAATTAAGTTCATGCTCCTCAATGATCAAAGTTTCTCAGACTTTCCAGGTACTGTGAATGCCAGCTAGAAAATATTAAAGATGCAGATAATTTATCTATTAAGGTACATCTAATCTAACAAATAATGAAAATATTTCTGCCTCCACTACCTACTGATTAACATAAAATAAGCAAGCACAAATCTCACATATTTGCAGTGTGTTTGTTATTCTGGTTGCAAATTTCATTTCCATGCTGAAACCTTATAACTATATCTGGAGCAAACTAGCTGAGCATCCAGGGTGTGCGACAAGTGAACCTGTAACTCATGTTTAATTAAGCTTTTAGATTTTTGAGGGATGGCTCTTTTTGTTGCATTTTTAATGTATACTGAGAGCTTTCTTACATCCATTGCCAATTGAGAGCATGCACGGTTATTAGAAATTTCGTGCTGAGAATAAACTAATTGTGATTCACTGAATAACATATTGTAATGGTGTAAACTGAGTTTAGTACAATGCATTTTTATCTATTTATTCGTAGGATCGACTTTTTTATTTCCAAAAATTATCCTTATTTAAGCATATGCAATGTACTTGACTTTTGTTTTGTCTCCAATATGGGTTGTTCATGCAGCCTCCAGAATATATGCCAGAGAACATGCTGAAGAATTCAGCATGGATGGGTGGTGCAATCTTGGCAAAAGTTGTGTTTCCTCAGAACCAACATATTACAAAGGCAGAATATGATGAATCTGGGCCAAGCATTGTTCATAGAAAATGTTTCTAGAAATAAGATTTTATTTCATGCATGCCTTTATCGGCCTCTCATTGCATGAAAATGGATCGCCACCAAATTATCATGAAATGTAGAGAATAGATATTTTGAACTTTTGACATTGCTTTTGAAAAATCTACTTATCCGCTCAATTTTCCTCTAGAGCTGCTCATAGTATATATTGACGAATTCTATTTCTAGTTGAGTGTCTATGCGAACCTTTCTTATGTTTGGTTTAATAATTTACTTCAATGTTTCACTATCTCTTGAGTATCTTTTTGTTAGCTAGAGATTATAATAAGAGTACTATTTATCCAGTCTCAATATTCAAAATGAGATTTAGCATTGCAGGACAGGCTTCCATTCTCATGTACAAGACAAACTATTGAATCGTTTATGGATTAAAAGATTTGAATTTAATATGTTTTATTTGTTAGAATCATGGATCCTGAAGTGTGTTTTTTTTGTTTCTTTTGTGCTTAGAAACAGTATATATTTATTGTGGTTATATTTGCATCTTCTACAACCACGTTGATTATTTATAAAAAAGCTTCCTTGTCCCTGATATATGTGCTTGTGCAGTGAACCTGAAACTAGATTGCTTGTGATTGAAGGAAATGGCAGATCTGATTCAGTATATAGGTATTTTAAGATTTGATTTACTGTTTGGATGGTTTGTGATGAGCGAGTTCAATCTATCTATAGTGATTTCACATATTATATTTATACTTCCCCTTCTGGTTTCTAATATAACCTGGAATTGGGAACAATCTGTTAGGATGCAAAATGACATTGGTTTTATGGGAGAAAAGGATGCTAAGAAAAGAAACCCTTGCACATACATTGCATTGTTTTCACTAGTAGGGTATGGTACTTGGAGCTGATTTCAATATGTATTTTTTTTTCCGACCTTAATGTTTAGAGTGCGAATAGTATTTCTGAGTCCAGTTATCTAAAATGGGAGGAAAACATTTAAAGGTATCTTCATCGGGTGTTTATATTCCACATTTAATATGCTCAATTATCAATGACATGCACTACTAAACTTCTTTTTCAATGCTTAAGAATAGCTTGCTTGTGCTATATTTGGATTCATTCCCTATGGGATACAAATTCTGAACTGAAAATAGATTCACTTGAAGCTGAAAAAGTGTCATTAGTGGCAAAGTGCATGAAAGCTGTAGATTCTGACTATCGATTGGCAGTCTATCCACAAAGATATCTAAGTCCTTGCAAATTACCATGTTCTTACTAGTAATAATAATGCACAAACTTGAAATTGGCACTTCATAATTTGTATTTGACAATTTTTTTAGTGTTATGCAAGTTGGTTGATGTGATTTTGACACTCATAAAGTAAAGACGCAACTTCAGACACAGAGCATGATTATAAGACAATAGGTGTGCATTGCCACATTAAGGAAGCTTTTTGATTGATGCATGGTATCATTTTGATAAAAAGACAGATTTGTTCAAGATATTGTGCTGATTTGGAGTTTGAAGTTAGCTGTGGTATTTAAAACCGTCCTTAGTATATGGGTTTGAATATCCCTACATTGTTGGTTTCAATGTGACTTCAAACTTTGTTGGGATTGTTGCAAAATTTCAACTATAGATGTTCTCATGTTGCTTATAGCCATGATGTTGTGCTATGTACATGGATGTGTGGTCGATCACATGGTATTGGATTGGTTACTAGAGGGATGGTTGTGGGAGGAACTACTCCTTGAAGGTAGTAATTTGAGAGCTTTGCCTTATAGTCGTTATAAAAATGTTAGAGCTTCTTTTATTATTAATACTTGAGTGTGATTTGGAAGACTAGCATTTATTAGGATATATCACGTTGTGCATTTTTTTTGTTCCAATTTAGTTTTAGATTTGGACCTATTTGCATGGCATCTATCATAGCATCAGTGCATGTGTTTTAAGTTCCTTTTATTTGTATTATAACTTATTTTTGAGTTTTTGATATAAGTGCTAATAAAACTTTTGGTTTTAGAACGATGATTTTGGGTGGAGGGTTGTCCCCTTGTGATTTTAATATTGGTTTGAGTATAAGCTCTATGTAGGTGATCTTGCTTTTCAAAGACACAAAGGAAACATTGGACTAGTTACATATGTGCGAATTTTGGACTTTGGCTTTTGGTGACAAAGAAACCCTCATAGCAATTGCCTTTCTTTTGTGTGAGGAAGTGGAGTTGGTAGTGTGTCTACTTGGAACTCTTAGACAACACCTAGACAAATAGTGTGTGTTCATGTTTTTGATCTACTATTTGCGACTTTTTTATAATCATTTGGAACTTGACTATTGTGTTTTCACATTTCTAGTAGTTTAAAGTGTCATAGAAGATTGATTGGAGGGTTTTTGGATGGAGATAGCAGTAGATATATTCTACTTTCTTGTTGGGTTGATGGAGTTAATGTTGAGTGGAGATAGTTGTTGAATGTTGCACTTTCTTGTTGGGTTCTTGCTTAAGTTCCAAGATGCAACATTTTTGGCGTATTGGATTTGTATTTTAGATCTAATGTTCATGACATGGGAAGGATTTGTATGTTGCTTATGACATACCTCAAGATATCATAGTGTGATATCTTTAAAGGCATGGACTTTGGAATTCACTATTGGTAAACAAGTAGTCAAGAAGAGCTCTTGAGGATTCAAGCTATCACCCATATGTTTTAGGCAAGGAGAAATTTTTTCTCAAGCCATTAAGCCTTATGGGTTGGAGAGTTTAAGTTGTTGCAAAAGGTTTGGTTCAATTTGTCACTATTGTGACCTTGGAGAGCATGGAGTTTAAGTGATATAGAATTGTAGAGGAGCATTGTTGTGAAAAGACCTCATAGAGTGTTTTGGATTGTATACAATTTCAAAACAAAGTACCTAATTTTGAGATGTGTGAAATTTATGGCTTTTATAAGCTTTATCATGAAATAAATGTGTTAGTTATTGTGTATGCACCACCTTTGGGATGGGGACACCATTATATGTTGCTATTGAAATAGGAGATCTAGAGGATACTAAAGAGCATTACTATGATGTTTTATCATGATTATATAAAGAGAGAGGTATTCCCCAACAAGTCACTTGGAGGAGCATTTAAAGTACTTTTCTTGAGCCCCACCTCAAGTTGCTTTGAAGAAAATCAAGTTTATGCCATTGTAGGACCTTAGTGAATGTCCCATAAGCTCTAGGGGACATGAACCGCTCTACCATGGAGAATTATTTATCAAGATTTGGTGGGATTTTTGGTAGTGATCTAAATAAATAAAATTGAGTTGTTGCTAAGAAACCTTATTGTATATCATTTAATTTTTAGGGCATGGACTAGTTTTTCGTGAGAAGCTCTAGATCACTTTTAAGTGGGAGTTTTGGTAGCGATAATGATGATATGTGTTTTATTATTATTATGGGGAAAATAGGATATGAAAGAGCCGTGTAACCCTTTACAATTCCATTAATTAATTAGATGAAGTATTAATCCCAACAACAAAATTATGCCAACAGAGACTAAAATCTAGCATCAAAGAAGTCAAATGCCAACAAAATGCCAGTACTACAAAAAATACACAGAGAGACCAAAAATCTAGAGACATTGCACTTAGATAACATGAGAACACAATAGGACTATAGACGTCGACCAACAACAAAACTAAACATTAGACTAGCTCCTCAAGGGTGCTAGGCACCTCTTCTCCAGTAAGATTAATCCTTTTGACCACCTTCTTGAGCTCCCCTAGATCACTAGGCTGACAAGTAGCATGCATCTTTTTTTTACTTGCCCTAGTCCTTTTTCCAAGGGCAAAGAAATCCTGAGTAAGTGTGACTGTGTAAGCATCCACCACAATGACTCTCTTCTCTTGGCCGAAGTTCTCAAGTTTATTAATCAACACATCCATGTTCTATGTAGAAGAGTGCATAATCTTGAAGCTATGCCCAAGAGTCTTCTTCAATGTAGCTTCAATTTTATTAGCCCTCTTAAAAAAAGTATCAAGCTTATCCTCCAACAACCTCATTGTCAACCCCTCAGTCTCCATCAAGTGCATCATCCACCTTCTCTCCCAAGTTGGCTATGACACATCCTTCTCCCCTCCAGTCTTCAAAGAAACTTGTTGCAACTCTACAAATTTAGCAGAAAGAGCCTGTATATTATATTCTAGTGTGCACTTTGTTGACATGTTACAATTGAGGTCACAATTCACCAAAGCTTTCTTAAGGAGATAATAAACCGTTGTGTATTGTGTTCATTGTTAGGAGATTGTGGGTTTAGTTTTAGTTTTGGGAACTCTTGGGATGTGGTTTTTGTTTGGAGTTCTTTGGTCGCGCTAAATCCTTAAATGATTTTTAGACTAAGATGTTTATGTCAATGTCATAGAAAGTTTTGAAACACTTTAACGCGAGTTGTGAAAATCATGTTTAATTGTGTCATGGGAAGCTTTGGAACACATTTTATTGCCATTTATTTTATTAACCCCACACATCATGACCAAACCATCGTCAACAGTTACACATCAAAGACTTTGCAACAACCTTGCGATATTACTATGCAAGCAGCTGGCAAATATACAAGAGGAACCAATATCTAGATGTATCTGAATCAAGCCTATTATGACTAAGAATGCCTTAAGAAGATAAAGGATATCCAAAATTATGACTACTTTTCTTAAATAGCCTCAGGAATTACCTTTTGTTTAAAAGAGACGTTTCAAAAGTGATGAAGAAATGATCAAAAGTTATGAAGGAAAGGTCAAAAGCAATCTATGTATCAAAGGTATGTTTTATTGATTGAAGTCAATGCTTCATTAATCACATGCTTTGAAACACCTACTAAAAATGATACACTGAATGATTAAGGTGAAAACTCTAGTGTGAAGCTCAAGTTTGAATTCAATATGGGTTCTAATATCAAGGAGGCTTGTCGACTCCAAGTTACAACTAATAATGTAGGTTTGTTCTACATTGAGACTATTAGATTCATGGAAATCAAGGCATTACTCGCCCTATTGCAATTAAGAACATAAAACAATAAATTACTTAGCTCATATATGTACACATGCATACAAAGATCAAGTGTTTTTAATATATAGGCACACACACACATACGTGCATATATGCATGTGTATTTGTATATGTACATATAGATAAATACATCCATGCATACATATGTCAATGAATCTAGTCTAGACATGAAGCTAAACGAACATGAATGTACAAGCAACATGAGTCAAGTGAAACATAATATGGAGTACCCAATGCTCAATCATTTACAATCTGGAGCAAGCCTGTCGCCTTTACATCAGTTCCCAACAATGGTATAGTGGAATACCTCCCTACCACATGGAAACCTTAGGGCAACTACATCGTGCTCGTAGAAATAGTAAGTCAACCATGAACACAATGTATGACACAAACAAGGAGTGACAAGCACACATGATAAGCAAATACATAGTCTCACAAGTAAGGTATGATTGGTCCAATGCAAACTCATATTTTAGGATACAAGGTACATAGATAATACTCAACGTGTGAACCAACATCCAAACTCAATCATAAAACAAATCTCAAATTTTTAAGGTGTTACAAAGAACTATTGAACCTAGACACAAGTATAATGCAACCACTTATGGGCTAGGGTCTTAACAAGGACCTACTCCAGAAGACTACTCCACATACCTAGCCCAACACTTAACATCCCAAGATGAAGACCAACAATAAGATTTGTTGTCTTGCATTTTGTCACCACAAAATGTAGATAACAATACACAACTTTTTCAACTTAGTTTCACATTTCTCTGAGAGAGTTCATTATTTAATTGGCTAACATCAATCAATCAATCGACCCCTATTAGTGTAATGAATCCTATTATGGAAGGCTTTTGTCAATTCCTTTTCATTTGTCATTTTATTAAGCTTATGCTTGAGTTTTTGAAGCCTTCAATATACTTTTTTGCATTTTCGAGTGTGTTTATTTTCTTTTAATCTTTTGGTTTTGTCCAATCCCTTGCTTTCAATTTACCTCTGATTAAATATATCTTAGGGCTTAATCAAACTTGTAAGTCAAAAGATATGATCATTTAAGTGGCCAAAAGGTGGACTCTCTAAATGCAATCGCATATTTAAAATATCATGACATATTTTAATGTTGACATTCACTTTTTGAAAAATGTAATATAAAATGACTTTATGTTATGTTCTCACGTTATTTTATCACTCAAGTGACTATAGAGCACTTTATGTTATATTTTCATATTGAGTTGCTATTAAATTTTTCACTCAAGTGACTTTATTAACTATATAGTTTAATTTGTTTTTTAGAGTTACTTTATGTTTTCTTTGAAATATCTAAGTTAAATAATATTTTATGAATAATATATGTACATGATATATAAACTATATAGTGTAAATATTATTTTTGACCCAATTAAGTAATATTGATTCAAAAAATAATTAAACATGTGCTTAATTGCTCTTTTAAGTTGTGCAAACTCAACTTACATGTCCTTTACATATTTTTATGCAAATGCATTCCTAAAGTGTGATTTGCACTAGAAAAGCATGTAATGGACTTCCTAGAGTCTACTTTGCATGAAAAATTCTCGTTACTTGTAAATCACTTTACATATAATTGCCTCTTGAGAGTGTGATTTGCACTAGAAAGGCATTTTATGGACTTAATAAAGACTAAGTTTTTAAAATATGCATTGGTCATCGAAGATGTTATTTGCATAGAAATGGCTTTGTCCCTCCTAGAGTGTGATTTGCATTCTTAACTCAAATACATGCTTATTTTAAACATGTGTTTGTGTCTAGCGAGTGTGACTTTGACCAAATGCATGCTTTTCCTCCATAATATGTTACATGTAACGCCCTTTGGAGAGTGTGATTTGACATACTAGAACATGTAAATACATTCCAAGGCCAAAAATTGTAATGTCCCCACTCCTTGCAACAACTTTACCTATAGAATTTATAAGCAACATAGGCTATTAAATTGAATTCTAATGATTGAAAATCAAGAAAATTCCATTATTTCTATCCATCCTTAAAGATTCCTTTAATCAAGCTTCCTAACCCTCTGGGAGGATTCCCAATGTGCCAAGGAATGATCCTCGATTAGTTGGCCTTCCTCCTTGAAACTACCTTTCTAGTCAAGCTTCATAATCCTCTGTGAGGACCCTCTATATTCCATAGTATGACCCTCAATTAGTTAGCCATCTTCTTAAAGGGTTATCTTTTAAGGTCTACGAGATTTGTCTATTCAATCTTCTACATTTGGTCTTATTGTAATCAACCATTATTTCTTATAATTCTCGATCTCAATAATTCAATCTATTTATATTTATTTATATGATCTAATTCCTTTTTATAATATTCTAATGATCCTAAAAATCCTCCCATTTAAATTATTTAAAATAGATTAATAATAATACTATTACTATATACTAGTAATAATACTGTTATAAAATAACTCAAGACAACTCACATAATTAATAAATATTACTACGTTAACTAAAAACTCCTACACTCCCATTACATACTTACCAACTTACCTTAGCCTTAGGCGGCAACGGCTACCCAACCAGTTATTTCAACTGGCTGGGTATGACGTCATTTATCTCCGTTCGTTTATATACCGCATTATGTCAAATCAACTCATGAAAAAGAAATATAAGTCAAAAGTGGTCAGAACGTGTGAAGAGAAAGTACGTAGAAAATTAATGCTATACTAACTGCAACTAGCTGTTGACGCTAATGTCTATCCAGCTATGAAGAATATTAGAATTATCAATGAGTTTTAAAAACAAAATTAAGTCCCCTCTTTTGTAAAATTTTAGATTCTGAATAAAATATTATGCAAACCGTTTAGGGAGAAGTACTTAGTTAAATTACATTAATCACTATTATGGTGCTAATAATTATATTTTTTAAATTTATTATATTATTTCTAAAATCAAGTGTGAATGTTTTAAGAGTTTATACTTATAAATGTATATAAAGAGTTTATTATGAGGTATATAAAACAATCAATTAAGCATATATAATTTCTTATCTATGGTGATCAATAGTAACATATCTTGATAGATCATTTGTAGTGTGGAAAATTCTTAAACAACAAAACTATTTTATCTTATTAAATATTATGTAGTGCTTAATGTGATCGAATCATACAGCTTAAATTTATAAGTTAAAATCAAATATTTTATACTTAAAATAAGATAAAGAATCTCTAATAAATCAAATTTGAAAACATAAGTTGGTAGCTATTTGAAAATACCAGGAACATAGAATATAAGTACAGTAGATATCTCACAAAAGATACATCTTGTACTTTGAATATGATCATTTATTACAAACCTTATATTTGCTTAAGGTTTTTCTATACATTATCCCTCTCTTTTATCATTTCTAATCTTTTCAACAACTCTTATGGCTTTTCAAAATCTCCTATGCTCTAGATATGTGCATGTTAGATTTAAAAGTTATACATAATACAATATATCATGTTATGTATTTTGCATCATCTTCAAAATACATTGGACATCCAACATAGTATAGATGCAAAAATCTTGACTAAATTAAATATAATTTCTTTCATTCAATGTATAAGACACATAAGTAATAAATTTTAACATGTAAATGTAGATTAACCAAAAAAATACCCATACATACAAATGTTGAATGTGTACAATAGAAATGTTGAATGTGCACAATACAAATCTCAGATATATATATATATATATATATATATATATATATATATATATATATATATATATATATATATATATATATATATATCTATATATATATATATATATATATATATATATATATATAAAGGTTGAATATATGTCAATGCCATGTAATGATCACAACTACATATGTATATCTCTATAAATATCTATGACTATGCTAGATTATCAAACTGAGCTTCTTTGATGTAGTTTGTGACTTGCCAGGTGTTTGTAGAAGAAAAATTAAAATGATATATCAAATATCTCATCTATAAGTATATGAAAATAACTAAAAATTT
The DNA here is from genome assembly GCA_028749045.1 of Cupressus sempervirens. Lineage (NCBI taxonomy): Eukaryota > Viridiplantae > Streptophyta > Pinopsida > Cupressales > Cupressaceae > Cupressus > Cupressus sempervirens. Next base: position 335,119,618 of record CM053790.1, read on the forward strand.
GGTTCTAAATTGTGTATAGTTGAGTTGTTGATTACCTCATCTCTTTGTCCCACACTTGGACTGAATGATAATAATAAGGGGCTCCTTTGTGGATGGGTAGGACTCCTAAAAAAATGGTGAGGTAGAGTGATGATGGGAGACACAACGTTTACTAATGAATCAGTGTTCATGGGAGGCATAACTAGTGATGAAATGGTACTAGTATGGGGCATAATCAGTATGGTAAGTGATAAAATGTTATGTTTTTAGACATAAGTTTTAGGAATTTCTAAATAGAGTAAAAAAAAAGTGTACTGCAGCTTGAGTTGGATTTCCTGTGTTAGTAGGAGGCACAACCACTGATGAATCAGTGCTAGTATGAGGCACAACCTATATGGTAAGTGGTAAAATGTTAGAATTGTAGAGTGGCATTGGTGATTCCAAATATGTTAAAAAACACATATGTATTGTAGCCTGAGTTGGATCTCCCTTGCTAGTAGGAGGCACAACCACTGATGAATCAATGCTGGTATGAGGTACAACCTATATGGTAAGCGATAAAATGTTAGAATTGTAGAGTGGCATTAGGGATTTTAAATAGAGTAAGAAAATAAATATATACTACATCTTGAGTTGGATCTCCTATGCTAGCAGGAGGCACAACCACTAAAGAATCAATGTTGGTATGAGGCACAACCTATATGGTAAGCAATAAAATGTTAGAATTGTAGAGTAGGCATTAGGTATTTCTATCATACACACAAGAAATCCAAATTGAGATTACAAGAGGGATTCAACTAAAAATCTACATGCATACATCTAGCCTATGTCATGTTTGACCTCATCTTTGATGCTCAAGATTCCTAACAAAATGGAATGGGAAAGGATTTGTACAAAGTCTTAAAGGGTATTGTAGTAGGTAAAAGATAAATAACACATGTTAATAAGCCAAAATTGTTGATAATTAGTATAAAATTGAAAAAAAAACATGCACTCATTTGTAAATGCAACTATTTAATATGTATATAGAACAAATTACTATGACCTAAAGATTAATAGAAGGAAAATATGAAATTTTACTTAGACCCTTTCTTGAACATCAGTGTCAGGTGCATTCACCAACTCTACACAACTCAATTATTTCTACATATATTCAACAAAAAAGTCAACATGTACTCATTAATATTAAGTACATGTATATACATTAATTCATAATAAATTTTAAAATATAAAGTCGACTTGCATTTTATACCTTTTTTGTTTGGGTGTTCTTGTTGATTTCCTTCCCTTTCCTCTTGACCTTGAGCTATGAAGAGTACCCTAAAGTAGAAACAAATATAACATAAGAGGAACTAATAACACATCATGAGTTCAACTCAAATTGTAAACTTGGTAGGTGTGCAAGCTATGATACCACATAGCTGTGAAGGCAAAAGTTAATGGAAAAAAGTGTGGCATCATCAACTTGAGAAATTTCAGCCTCTAACAAGCCTTATAAAATAGTAAAGAGTATTATTATAAATATGAGATAATGTTGTAAATGGAGGGAAAGAAGACACAAGAAGGACTTGAAGGACAAGATTGGAAGGCTAGTTGAAAGATAGAAAAATTTGGGGCTCAAAATGGCTACAAGGCTTAAATTGAAAACAAAGATATCAAGAAGGAAAAGAGAGATGAGAATAAAATTTTGGCACTTTTCAAGAAAAACAAGTGTAGACTCATGACCTCCATACTCTTTCAAGACACCCTAGGTGATATGGAGGTTTATAGGTACTGCAATGGGGATGGGTATATGGAGGATGAACTCATGAGGTTCATTAGGTGGGGTTTGGGTAATGCTAGGAGCAAGAGATGTAGATGGTAATTGGATGGATTTTATGAATGGGAGGTTTTCAATGATGGTAAGAGATGGAAGAGGATTTATAAGAGGGGTTTAAATAATGGTACAAATTGAGGAGGATTTATAAGTGGGGTGAATGAAAGAGGGATGGTAGTTATGGGACATGGAAGAGGAATGATGGGTGAAAGAGGTGGAAAGGTTTTAGCATGCTAGAAACTTTAGATGATGTAATTAGCTGACTTCACTCATAAACTTAATTTGGACATGGATAGTCTATTGTCTTCCTTGTGAAACTTCTTAGAGACAATGTGTTCCTTGTAAAAAAATTAAGAAACAACATTCAATGAACTTTGTATTATTAGTGTCATACCAATTAGGAAGAACTATTCAAATCCAATGTATTATTTTACTTTTAAGAAAATTTAATAAAAACTTTACCTCAAGTGTTCTTGCTCCTAGCCTTGTACCTCTAGTAGGATGAGTACTCTTTTTTATTCTTGTACCACTTGTTGCACCCTGCATTGCATATTATTCACATATCAATCTAGAGTGCTCTATAAAATAAATAAAAATATCTACTTTTATGATATTTAAGTGATTAAATAATATCATGAAAAACTCAAACAAATAAACTTGTGTCTCCTCTCCACCGAAGACGATCGTCATCAAATCATCTGTGAGTGTAAAATTCCCACCTCTGTATGTATAACAAGTCTACCCACAATGTACAATGGGATGAGATGAAACTCCATCTTGAGTCACCTCACTATCCATCCCATCATATACATGTTGAACACTAAAAAAAAAATTTGATTGGGCCTTGAAGACTGTAATGATGCACATGATGATAATGCAAGTGGCATAAGTAGGGATTGCACTGGTGGTGTAGGTGATGAACCTAAAGGAACATATGATGATGGTTGAGGTGCCATGGGTGATGATGACCCTAAAGGTGCATGATGATGGTCGAGGTACCGTAGATGAAGTCATGCCAGCTAACTGTGGGCAATGCTCAATGATGACATTTGTCAATGATGCAGTTGCATGAAGAGTTTATAAATGAATAGACTCCTTTATGATTATTGGGAGAAAAACATGAGGCATGATTTTTCATGCTATACATCACCTCTCATGTTGTGGTACCACCCTACAAGCCTCAGGTCTATCCTTCATAGAGCCTCTCCCTCTAACCTAGAACTCACAAATGTCAAAGTAAGTTGGCTTCTTTCCAAGGATGAACTCACAATATAGCTTTCTAAAAAATTATAGAGGCACCTCATAATTATGACAAGGTGGTAGGTCAAATACCATATACCACCTATCTCAAAAACATGATCTCATCCTAGCATCAATGCACCAATGAATATGATTTTTTTTGGTTATGTGTAATAAGGAGTTGCCAGATATAGGATCAATAAAAAGAGCACATATACTATCTTTCTTTATGTCATTATCTTTCACTTTTTGATATGATAATCCATTGGCATAAAATGCACAACACCTATCCCTCCATGAACCCCATTTTGTAACCTCCCTAGACACCTCATTCTCATTTTGGGTCATTTGTTCAAGTGTACTCACTAGGGTTGAGTGGTGAGAAAGTGTAGATGATCACAACCTATTGACCATTTGGGTAATGTAAGCAATATTTTGTGTAAGGAAATTTATGTGGTCCTCTTGCACTTAGTATTAAAATGTTGTAATGGTATGTGTAGAGGGTTTGTTGGTGGTGGTGGTTGTTCAACAGGAACATTGAGTAGAGGGTTTTGTGCTTGTGTAGGAGCGGGTGGAGGACTTTTTGTTTGTGTCACAATGGGTGAATTTTTTTGTGCTTGTATCACTATGGGTGGAGGGTGTGATTGTGGTGTTTGTGTTGAAGGTGCTCTTTTAGCTCTACCACATTTTCTTGGATTCATTGATGCATCTGATATTAAAGAAAATTAAAAATAATTACAAATTATGAAAACAAATTAAAAATCTTATAAATTACAAAAAAAATTATAAATTATGATGAAAAAAATACATAAATGAAAAAGAGAATGAACACATACCATGTTTGTGGGGTGCCATGGGAAAAAATGCACTTTAAAAAAAAAAAAAATTACAAACTTGATCAAATTTTGGCCTGTAGTGCCTGTCCCTAGTTTACTTTCAGTTATTATTGCTAAACTCTTTTAGGCTAATTTATGTTTATGCTTGATGATCAGTAGCATTATTTTCCAAATTATTGGATATTGTTTTCATACTCAGTTGATTATATGATGAGACTACTTTGGTACTAGTTACTTTATGTATGCATGATTATACTTTGATGATGATGAATTGCAATGATTTTAGTTATCTAATGATGTTAGTTAGATGGATTATTTGTACATGTTTTCTATGGATACTTACACCATACTTTCATGTGTATGGTGTGTGTGTATGTTTTATTTATGTATGACATTTTTGATGTGGTTAAGGAAGGGATTCATAGTCACCTACTAGTTAGGATCTACATGATGTACCACTTCCTACCATTGCCTGTTTAGTTTAGAATATATGTGTTTGTACATGCATAGATTTTATGCAGATTGCAGGTACCAAGTATCGGCTTCCTTGAATTTTCAAGATGAGTGTACCCTATCACAATATCTCAATGGTAAGAGAGGAGAGATAAATTCTTGAGTCCAAATCTTTATTGAGATTAAATTAAAAAGATCATTGTTGAATTAGATTGAAAGATGGAGATTGTTGAAGAAGGCTATGTGTTTCAATCATTGTTTTGTCACTGATGTCAAACCTACTATTTTTTGGTAAGACAATTGCTTATAACATTTAAGTACTATCACTTATTTGATTGATGAAGAGGATTTGATCAAAAAATGTAACAATAGCACCAAGAGGAAATGTTGAGTAATGATTATGTAATGACATACAAGAATCAGTTAAGATAGTGATAACATGATGTATTGATAATCTACTTAAAGTTACAAAGTCTGGTTACACTAAGAAAGTTATGAAGAACAAGTTACACAAATTTTGTTTGCCAAGCTTGACCGAGTGGATATCAGGTTCCAAGAAAAGTTAGTGCAAGCCGAGTAGAAAATTAGTTGGAGCTGAGAAAAAGTTCATCCTAGTGTATGATGAGCAGAACAGTGGATGCTAAGTAAAGTTTAGTTGATGTTGAGCACCAGTAAACTTTAGTTCATGCCAATTAATTTCATAGTGGATGTCGAGAAATGCAATATGAGTCGAGCATCAGAAGCTTGATAATGTCGAGCTTCTGCATTATTTAAAAGATCATTGATTCGATGAATCTAAGCTGACAAGTTTTTTTTTTGGATTGTGTGAACAAGGTGAAAGATAAGGTTGATGACCTGGTGGCACAGAATTCAAGGTAAACCATTTTTAGGAGAATTCAAAGTGGATTCTAGGAGAAGTTTCTAAAAGAGATATGAGATATGGGGTAGATACATTGTATCCTACCTAATCCATTCAAACCCTAAATTGGATGATGGAGAATGAGCGGAAAAATATCTTAATTTTCTATTTATAGGAATTGCTAGTCATAAAGCAAGGTTGTTATGTGTAAGAACCTAAGGGAAACAAGGAGTCGAGGGTTTTGCTTCATCAAGTGACCTAAGAGAAGAGTCTGTAATGGCATACTAAGCAAGAAGGCTTAAAGAGATGAATGTTTGAAGCATGAAAAAGCTATTAGAGCTATAAAGTATGAAAGCCAAGTAGATTTAAGGATTTAACAGAGATCTATAATCTAAAAATGAAGTTGTAAGTTGTATTAGATCAAAGCCTTACTATTACTCTCTAACAATTGTATCAGTTTAGGGTAAATCCTTTGGTTTAAGGTTGACCTAACAGTCATTTGTAAATCCTTTAACTATGTGAAATTCCAAGTGAATGGTATAAAGTCCACTAAAAAGGCTCACTCCTAATAGGGTGATTAAAATCCTTTAACGGGGTCAAGTTAATTAGTGTATATTGTAACCTTTAACAGGGTTGGTCTTTCACAGGGCATGACTTCAAAAGAGTGAAAAGAGTAGCATGTTATTGGTGGATTTTCCAAAATTTGGTTTCTATGTAAATCATTGTGTCAAGTGCGTTGATGAATCTATTATGTTTCATGCTTTATTTCATGATTTACATTTCTGCAAGTTGATTTGATAGTAACCTACAAGTTTTAAGTGATTGCATAATCTTATGGATGCATGTATGAGTATAAATTTTTTATGGGTTCATTAAGTTGTGAAATTTTTTATTTATACATCTGGACCTTGGATAACTGATTCAACCCCCCCAGTTATTCTAAAGTATTTCAACAATTGGTATCAGAGCCATCTGCTTAAGAGGAATCGTTTAAAGGTACTAGAAGCACAAAGATCAAGATGTCAAAAAGAGAAGTACCCAAGCTCAATAGAGATAACTTTCTTGCATGGAAAAGTTTGATGAAGCTACACCTTGGAGGACTTGGAGATCATGCACAATCTACCATTTCTATGGAGCATGTTGATCTTGTTGGTGCCCCAAATGCTAAGGATATGAAAAAGAAAAGAACACAACCAAGCAATGCTAGAGATTGTCATTGCCCTAAGTTATGGAAAATTTGATGATATCAAAGGTCTTGACAGTGCAAAGAAAATGTGGGATGCCCTAACCACTATCTATGGAGGAGAAGCAAATTTAATAAGAGCCAAAGCTGAAAGTCTTAGAGGTAAGTTTGATGATATGAGAATGGAAGAAGGTGAGAATATTGCACAATATGTTGAAAGGATAAAAGAAGTTATCAATGCAATAAGAGGAGCTACTAGTAATATAGATGATGGTATTGTAATAAGCAAATTTTAAAGGAAATTATTGCCTATATATGCTATTAGATTTTTTGCAATTCAAGAACTAAGATGTATTACAGGGAATAAACTATCACTTGAAGGTCTAGTAGGTAGACTCACTGATTTTGAGCTATCTAACTTAGATAATTACAAACTTGAAAAGATTGAATCTGCTTTCAAAGCTAAGATATCATTAAAGGAACCCAATGAGAAGAAAAAAGAAGAAGAAGAAGAAGAAGTATGTGTCCAGTGACACTGATATAGATGAGGAGGATATTGGACTTAAAGCACTACTGGCAAGAAGATTCTACAAAGGTAAAGGCAAGTTCAAAGGTAAGTTACCCATTATTTCTTTCAATTTCAATGAGGTTGGTCATATTGGAGAAGAAGAACTATAGAGGTGGTGACAAGTACAAGAGTAGAAGAGATGAAGATAGAAAATATTACAAAGAAAAAGGCAAGAAGTCTTGCTACATTTTTGAAGAGGAAACACAGGAAGAATCTAATGAACATGATGATGAGGTGGTATATGTTGTAATGAAGGATGAATCTAATTAAGATAAGGCAACTGCACTTGTGACTTGTGTGAACAAGAATGATAGATGGATCATTGATAGTGGATGTTCACATCACATGACGAGAGACAAAAGTAAGTTCATTACCCTAAATTTATGATGAAAATAGTGTGAGATTTGGTAATGATGCACCATGTTTGATAAAAGGAAAAGGTTCTATCAAATTCACAGATAAGATTTTATGCGACAATGCTTATTATGTTGAAGGACTTAACTAGAATTTTTTGAGTGTGTCACAACTAAATAATTTGGGATGTAAGGTTGAGTTTTAAAATAAGATTGCTAAGATATATGACACAAATGGGAAACTGATTGGAAAGGGTGATCAAACTAGAAGTAATCTATTCTATCTTGATATAGAAGATGCTACTTGCCTTTTTGTAATATTTGATGATGTATTGCTATGGCATAAGATGTTATGTCATGTTAGCTTTGATAACATGGTTAGTATTAGTAACATGAAGAAAGTTAGAGGTTTTACTAAGTTGAAGAAACCTAATAATGTAATGTGCAAACAATGTCAGTTAGGAAAAATGACATAGTCAAGTTTTAAGAGTAAAATGTACACCTCCAAAGAAATACTTGAGATTGTTCATACTAACTTGTGTGGACCAATTGATGTGCAAAGCTACAAAGGAGATAAGTACATTATGTTATTTGTTGATGACTATTCTAGGATGATGACAGTTATGTTTCTGAAATAGAAATCTAATGTTTTCCAAATGTTTAAGTGGTACTTAGAAATAGTTGAAAAGGAAATAGGTAAAAGTCTAAAGTGTTTGAGATCTGACAGTGGAGGAGAATTCACATCAAATGAGTTTGAGATGTTCTATAATGACAGAGGAATCAAAATATAGACATCTTCCCTATAACACCTCCACAAAATGGAATAGCTAAAAGGAGGAAGATATCTATAATGGACTGTGCTAGAACACTCATGATGGAGAACAATGTCACTTTGAAATATTGGAGAGAAGATTTAAGTACAATTTTCTATTGAATCATGTGCAAACCAAGAAAGGTACTCATTCAACACCTTTTGAACTATGGTATAGATAATCACTCAATGTAAAATACTTTAAGATATTTCAAAGTAAATGTTACATTCATAAAGATCTTAGGAATGGTAAACTTAATGCAAAAAGTGAAAGTATATTCCTAAGATACTCCACTAGAAGTAAAGCTTATAAGTGTTTAAATACTAACACTAACAAAATTGTGGAGAGTACAGATGTGAAATTTGATGAATATACAAAAGTTTATGAGGTTGAGCCTATGAAAGAACTAGAAGAATACAAATCATTTGTATAATTTTTTGTAGGTATGCCTGTTGAAGAAGATGTTGCATATCAAGCTACAAATCAACAACAAGTTTTAGTGATTGTCGAGTCACAACCTATGAATTTTGAGTTGCATTTAGGAACTGAGCTACATTTAGATGTCAAGTTATAGAATGAAGTGGATGCACAATCTGATTTTGAGATTAGTGAACATGAAAGAAATGTTGAGCTATCTGATAGAGATATATATAGTGATCCTAAAGTTGAAAGACGAAATGAAGAAACCAAAGTTAAACCAAGATTGTCTAAGTATGTCAAAAGACATCATCTTGCTACTCAAATCATTGAAGATAAAGATGCTAGACCAATAACAAGAAACATATTGAAAAGTGATACATGTTTGATGAGCATGAAGGAACCCAAAATAGTGAGAGATGCCTTAGAAGATGATGACTGGAGTAAAGCCATGGAAGAAGAGATTGAACAAATTGAGAAGAACAAACATGGAGTCTAGTTCCTAGACTAGAAGACAAAAATGTGATTGGTACCAAGTGGGTGTTCAGAAACAAGTTTGATAAAAATGGTGAAGTCACAAGGAACAAAGCAAGATTAGTTTGCAAGGGATATGCATAAGAAGAGGGAATTGACTATGGAGAGACATTTTCCCTTGTTTCTAGATGGTAAGGAGTAATAACTCTACTTTCTTATTATGTACACAAAGGTTTAAAAGTCTATCAAATGGATGTTAAATCTATATTTTTGAATGGTATATTAAAGGAAAAAATTTACATAGAATAGTTAGAAAGTTTTTTTGATGTTAACAACAAGAACATGGTATGTAGAGTACACAAGGATCTATATGGTTTGAAATAAGCACCAAGAGCATCGTATGAGAGACTTCACAATTATCTTGTGAAGATTGGATATGAAAGGACTGATGATAACAACAATCTATACATGAAGACAAAAAGAGGAAAAGGTATTTTGTTATCTGAAATTTTTGTTGATGATATCATATTTGGAGGTCAAGATGCTTTATGTAAGGATTTTGCAAATCAGATGAAGCAAGAATTTGAAATGTATATGTTTAGAGAGATCAATTTTTTTGTGGTTTTGCAAGTATATTAGATAAAATATGGTATATACATCTATTAGTCAAAATATGTCAAGGAGATATTGAAAACTTTTGGATTAGAGGATTCCAAACTAGTAAGTACACCTATGGTGATAGGACACAAGTTGTCAAAGAATGATGATTCAACTAAGGTGAATCAAACATTGTACAGGTCATTGATTGGCAAATTGCAAAATGTAGTGCATAGCAGACCTGATATTGCATTATCTGTAGGGATAGTTACAAGATTCTCTGCTAATCTTAGGGAGAATCATTTAATGGTTGTGAAAATAATAATTAGATATCTAAAAGAAACATAAGAGTTTGGTATATATTATAAGAAGAATGAAAAAATTGAATTGAGAGCCTACACTGATATTGATTGGGTTGGTAACATTGATGAAAAAAAGAGAACCAATGCAGAAACATTTTTCTTAGGAAAGAGATTAGTTAAACATGGACTAGTAAGACACAAAATTGCACTTCACAATCTACTATTGAAGCTAAATATGTTGTTGCTACTATAAATTGTATAGCCATTGTATGGATCAAACAACTACTCAAAGGTATGAAGGAAGAGATCATAGAACTAGTGATACTTTATTGTGATAATACAAGTGCTATCAATATATCAAATAAGCTTGTGATGCACACAAAGAAATAAACACATTTAATCAAGTATCATTACTTGAGAGAGTTAGTTCAAGATAAAGAGGTGAAGATGGAATATGTCAACACAAAGGAAAAAAATTGTTGATATCTTCATAAAAGCATTACCTAAGGATGCTCATGAATATCTAAGAGGTAAAAAAGGGGTGATACCCCTACCAAAGGCTATCTAAGTAACAAGAGGAGTGCCCTGCATCAAACAAGCTAATGTTCATATATTACACATTGATGCAAAGGATCTTACTTTAGGGGCTACCTAAAGTAATCAAAGAGCTGAAACTTCAAATCACTCACAAGAAAACTGACAGATGGAGAAACTGAAGAAACTAAAAAAATTTACCTGTCATGTAAAGATGACAAGTCTTTGGCATTTTTGTCAAAGAGGGAGATAATCTACTGATCAAGAGGGAGATATAAGAGGGAGATATCAAGAGATAATTTCCAAGAGAGAGGAAGATTATATCAAAAGATTGTTGTCAAAGAGGAAGAGTTTACTAATCCTAAGAGGGAGATAATCTACCTAGTTAGAGAGAGATATAGAAAGAATTTTGTAACCTAATCAGAAGATGAAAGTTGTTGATAGATGGAGAGATTTCAATACAAGTTTTCTTTTTGGTATTGTCTTACTATTCTAACCTAGTCAGTTTGGTTGAACAAAGGTGTTTACCATTTGGTTGATTAGTTTGGTTTGTCGTCAATGCCAAAGAGGGACATTGTTGAGATTAGATTGAAAAGATCATTGTTGAGAGATTTTTGAATTAGATTAAAAGAGGGAGATTGTTGAAGAACACTATCTGTTTCAATCATTGTTTTGTCACTGATGTCAAACCTACTATTTAATAGTAAGACAACTACTTATAAGATTTAAGTAATATCACTTATTTGATTGATGAAGGGGATTTGATTAAAAGATGTAACAAATAACACCTAGAGGAAAGGTTGAGTTATGATTATGTAATAAAGTACAAGAATTAGTTAAGATAGTGATGACATGATGTATTGATAATCTACTTAAGGTTACAATGGCTGGTTATACTAATAAATTTTAGAAGAACAAGTTATACAAAGTTTTTCTACCAAGCTTGATCGAGTGGATAGTAGGTACCGAGAAAAGTTAGTGCAAGCCGAGTAGAAAATTAGTTGGAGCCCAGTAAAAGTTTATTCTAGTGTATGCCAAGTAGAACAATGAATGTCGAGAAAAGTTTAGTTGATCGACAACACCAGTAAACTTTATTTTATGTTGAGTAATTTCATAATGGATGTCAAGCAATGCAGTATATGTCAAGCATCAGAAGCTTGATAATTTTGAGCTACTGCATTATTTAAAGATCATGGATTCGATGAATTTGAGCTGACAAGTTTGTTTTCTTGGATTGTGTGAACTAGGTGGAAGATAAGGTTGATGAGTTGGTAGCACAAAACTCAAGGTAAACCATTTTAAGGTGAATTCAAAGTGGATTCTAGGAGAATTTTTTAGAAGAGATATGAGATATGGGGTAGATACATTGTATCCTACCTAATCCATCCAAACCATAAATTGGATGATGGAGAATGAGTGGAAAAATATCTTAATTTCCTATTTATAGGAATGGTTGGTCATGAAGCAATATTTTTATGTGTGAGAACCTAAGGGAGACAAGGAGTCAAGGGTTTTCCTTCATCAAGTAACCTAAGAGTAGAGTTTGCAATGACATACTAAGAAACAAGGTTTAAGGAGATGAACACTTGAAGGGTGTACAAGCTGTCAGAGTTGCAAAGTATGAAGGCCAAGTAGAATTAAGGACTAAACAGAGATCTGTAATCTAAAAATGAAGTTGTAAGTTGTATCAGATCAAAGTCTTACTATTACTCTCTAACAATTGTATCAGTCTAGGATAAATCCTTTGGATTTGTAAGAATTTTTCTTAGGCATAAATTCACTCAAGACCAAGGAACTCAAGCACAAGCACAACAGTAGGCCAAAAGAGTATGATCAGAATGATGATATAATATTCATTCAATGTGAAAGTATACTAGTAGTGCTTGTATATAAAGGCCTTTGGAATGCTTCTAGAATGCCTAAGAATCAACAACATGATAAGTAATACAACCAAGCACATGTCCACCAGGGGTGGATTTTCCTCCATTAAGCACAGAAGTAAGTGTGATGATGAGAGGATAAGCCTACAAAGGTGTAGCATGAAAATTATGTTGTAGACACCATGTGCTAAAATAGGAGTGCTAATAACTATGTTGTCTACATGAAAACTCAGTTAATTATGCAAACTTTAGTATTGTAGACACATGTACTCAATTAGAGTTGCTTACTCTAGTGTTGTCAACATGACAACTCATAAGAGTACACAAACTCCTAAGTGTCTCACCTAAGAAATAATAAAATAATGCATAATAATAAAATAAAGCATTGAACTAAGTAAACTTAAGTAAAGTGTAAATAGTAAATACTTATTTATAGAAACACCCCCCCTTAAGTTCAACTTAGGGGAATTCACTTAGGCTTATGAAAGCCAGAATGAAATGCAAGATGGGTCCTAGCTACTAGGCCATGTTAGGTACCCATGTACATAATGCAATACAATCTCTCATAAAGCAGAGAAATAGGAAAAATCTCATGGGAAAAACCGTCCCCTAAAAGAGATATGAAAAGACAAGATGCATGGATGGATGGAGTGATCAAGACCCCCCCCCCCCACATTATGACATACATCAACTATATACAAAAGAGAAGAAGGAAAAAACCCCATAAGAGGAAAATTTCATCCCCATAAAAGAGAAGAAGAAGGAGACAAGGTAGTCCCCCCCCCGAATGTAGAGTGTCAATCGGTGATAGTTGCTCTAATGTAGAAGCTGATCCAACGCTGCTGAATAATGTTCCTCCCTTTTGGAAGAAACAATGGCAAAGTTAAAAATGAGATGCTCCCCTATGTGTAGAAAGAATCTCAATGATGAATGGTGTCTCTAAAACTTTCTCAACTGTCCCTATGTCAATACTGTTTGTCACCCTTTCTAACACTATTGAAAAGAACAAGTGCAGATCTAGCAAGCATGGATGTAGAAGCTATCCCAAAGAACAATCTATCTCCTCAAATGGTAAAGAGACCTCCTACAATTGTTCTACATAAGGATCTACAATCACATCAACCTATGAAGATTGATCATGTAGAGAATGGATAGGAGGGTTAGAGTGAGCCCTCGTGACAACTGGAGAAGGATATTCTTCATTAAAGAGAATATGTAGATCATCAAAGATGTCTCCCAAATCTACTATGTGTGACTCCATAAAGAAACCTAAAATATCTATCAAGAAGTCATCCACTAATATTGGAGGTGTAAGACTAGGTGTACCCTACTGTGCTAGACCTATCACTATGGAAATGGATGAAGTATTCACATCAACAAAGAGGAGATGAATATCATCGATGATGTCTCCCACATACTCAATGTGAGACTCCACAAACAGACCTACAATATTTGAAAGGAAGTCATCCCATGAAGCTAAAGTAGGAAGACATGGTGTTTCTTGTTGCATTGAATTAGAAGCATTTGCAGCTAGAACTCGATCAGTAGTAACAATAGGAGCATCAGGAGGTGGGATCTCATCTAGAGTTGAAGGAACCATTGCTGAAGTGACTAAAGAGAAATTAGCCTCTAGAAATGGAGGAACTCGTGGATCTCCATGTGCTTCCAAAAGGGCCATCTAAATATCATGAGGAAAACTTGCCATACAAAGAGGAGCAAAAGATTCCTTAGTCATATTGCTATACATAAAGTGAAGAAGAAGATGAAGATGTTGGAACCAAGTAGGACTAGGTGGCACTATCTTTGAAGATAGATAAGGAAACACTTCTAGATATTCTCTACATAGATGATTAATGATTAAGGCATTCCATTTCTAATAGTTCCTCAATGTCAACTTTTGTCTTATACCAGACTAACATATGTGACAAGACTCAATGAGATCAATAAATGTACCCCCCCCCCCCCCCCCCCCCCCCCCTTCCAAAATATAGAAATAATCAATCAACCCCCCCTAATATATGAATTGGCACTTTATAAGTAGTTCATTTACAATAGCCAATTTAGGGCCTATTTCTGAAAGTACTATTTCTATCCATAGAAGCCTATAATCTGGTTGTAGATCTGGAAAGTAGACAAAAAATTATTCACTTTCAAAAAAAATGGAACCTGATTTGGAGTCTAGATGAGCCTATACAAAGCATTTGAAGTGGCAAAAATTGAGATTTGCGAGTTGAATACAACTTCAAGAATAGAGATCTCAAACCACCTGCATCAATGTGTAGATCATGAAATTCTACCCCAAAACAAAAAAAAAATTCTGAGAAAAAGGAGTCTGTATGAGGGAGATATCACTATTTGAAAATCACCTCTATTATTATTTTTCTTGAATCGTTGTCATTGCGCATCCAAAAAATAAATGGCTGTAGATTTGGCCTTAGATGCCTAATTTGGATGAAACAAAATCTGATTTGGGGGTTTTTTGACCTTCTAAATGTGTTGCAAATATTTGATTTGCACTAGCAAGCTTCAATCTTCACCTGCAAAAATCTCTCCTACTGGCCTAATGGCCAAAAATTTCCTGAAAAATAATGCAGATCCAAAAAACAATCATAGAGATGCAAATGACACTAATACATTAGGGGTGGATTTGCGATGCCAATTTGCGACGGCAGGTAGATGTAATGTGTATTTGGGATTTTTTTTTCAATTATAACCTGACAATGTCAAAATTGCGATGTTAATTTTTTATAATATCGCAATTGCGACGTTTTCAAGTTATAAGAAAAAAAAAGGGGCACGTTGGTCACAATGTTTAAGCTTATATGCATAATGTTTAAGAGTAGCCGAAGAAAAATTGTGAACCAGATCTCCCAGGGTCGAGGTATTATCTGTATGGAAGGGTTTCTGTCAAAGTGGCATGAACTTCACTGCATCTGACTGTAATAGGTATCTGCATCAACATCGACATTTCAGAAATTCACCATTAATGTGCTTGAAATTTCTACTTATCTACGTTTAAAAAATGCCCTTGCACAGAAATGTTTTGGCATTGTTGCTTCTCTTTTTGTAGCACATGTGTTTTGATAAATATTATTATGGACCAGGAAATTAATTGGTGCCAGATACTTGTACGCGGGACATGAGGCTAGAGATGGGTGTTTCGAAAATGGAGATCTTGCTACACCACGAGACATAGAAGGGCACGAATCTCACACTCTGTCCATGTCATTTGGGAATTTTGTGAAACATGCGAGTTTGTATGGATATGTTGAAGGGGTTGCAAAGGGAGGAGCTCCTCATGTGAGAGTTGTATCCTACAAAGTTTGTTGGAGCGAGGGTTGCACTGCTGTAGATATTCTTGCAGCATTTGAGGCATGAGAGAAATCATTAACGTGTATGTTATCTTCTCATCCCATATTGTAATTCTAGATTCTTACTACTTTTAGAAAAATAGAGATTGGGTGATTGAAAATGTGTTAATTATTGGTGCCCATACCATACTTAATTGATTGAAATGGGTCTTGCAATTATGTGGCCTTCTCAATCCTTTTAAAGGATTTAAATCTTGTGTCTTGGAATCTCATTTCACACAGACCAAGTCTTCATCATAATACAAGAGTTCCTCTTCTTGCAAACTTTAAGCCTGGATAGGGATTTTCTTGAAAGTCAAGTGGTTCAACAACAAAAAAGGACACCAATGAAGTCTAATAATCTGGTGGATGTTGATGATTACCTCTTGATTCATTGCCAAATCCTATCTTGAGATAGTAAGTAGAAAAAGGTGGTAATGGAAGCTATTGTGAGTGGTTATGTTGTGATGGTCAGTTTTTAGTAGGGTGTGGAGCATGGTTTGATTCATTCTGGTAGGGCTTTTGATAGTGTGAGTGGGGGTTCACTAACTAACCCATTTTCTAGTGTGGATATGTACATCTCTCTCATTCCATCTTGGGAAATTCCTCATTGATGACCATGTCATCATCAACTTCACCAAGGAGGAGATAAAGCATTAGTTCATGTAATGATGTTTGGGGCTCTTGTCTCTTTCTTTATCTTTTCTATGCCATGGTTGTCCTATTTTGATCACCCGGTGATCTTTTTTCCTTATGAAATGTAAAGGGTAGAATCTTCAAGGATAGGTGGTTGTCACTATGGGGATCTTACTTATCAGATTGTGGGACTATCTTGGTATCCCAATTTTGTACTTCTTTTTTAATGTTTAATATAAATATATACCATTACAAACCAAAAAATAAAATGAAAAGAGAGCATGAGTTTGAATAATAAATTTACATTTCCCAAACCTTTACATTATTTTAATCAAGCTATCTATAACAATGATATTGATTTTACTAATAGAGGATAGAAAATATTTAAGAATAATTATTTTCTACATAAATAATAATCATGGACTGAATCTACTCTTCACAAATAAAAGCCTAATCTACACTAAAGTAATTATTGATCTTTACAAAAATAAGGATTTCCACACTTTGAAAGTTAGTTTATAGATGCAAATCAATACATGATGGATATGTAGTCATTAGAACCAAGTCTCCATGGTAATTAGTTGATTATGTTTGAATCTCAAATGTAGGATAACTCAAGTGGATGAGTTGGAACATTAAGGAATATTTTTTATTAGGGAAAAACTAGTCTTTGAAGGGGATCCAAAACCCTTTAAAATAAAATGTTTAAGGGGACGTGGTACCCCACTAAAATAAATAGCTACAATAGAAAAAGTATTACAAGACAACAACCCAAAAAAAGAAAACAATTGACAACTAAAATAAAGTTAAACAAAGATCCACTTGCCCAAAAGTTAGCACAAGGTTAAAGCCACACATAACATAATGATTCTATCTATCAAGGAGACCCATGGGGTTTAGAAAGGCTCCCTGAACCTCATCATTGGGTTTTTACTTGGCTCCGATAGCCACTACTATGGTTTTTAACATGGCTCTCAAAAACATCATCACCCACAACCTTAGAAGATCAATCATCAAAAATCCAACTAAAACTTTGGGGTTTTGGAATGCTCCCAAATTTTGAATTGGATTGCACAATTATTTTGATAGGATTCCCAAGTCTTTTAAAAATCACATACCTTAGAAAGTGATTTGAAACTCTAGGGTTTAAGAAGACTCCCCAAACCTCCATGGGATTTATTTTGGATCCCACAACCATAATGGGATTTTTAGAGGATCTCCAAAAGAACACAATTTTTTTAAAGGATCCCCAACCCTTCAAAATGGGATTAAACTTGGCTCCCATAACCAAAATGTCACCAGAAAAAAAGAGACCCCACCAATCATCCATAGTTGTAATGTGTATTTGGCATTTTTTTTCAATAAATTCCCTATGTGAGCAAAATCATGATTGATTTATCATATCTCTGTTTTATGCAATCTGAGACAACTTTTCATGGTTTTTTTTGATCAAATACACATCGATTCTTGTCAATGGGTTCCTGCAAAGAAGAGGGAATATAATACACTTTTTCCCCACTATCTATTTGAATTTGGGGTCTTGGTCCACATTTTATATTACAGATTTATTTGTACAAAGTTACAGATTACCCTAGTAAGGGTTTGGACAACTTACACAAAAAGTTGAATATCTTTTCATCCACATAATGAACTTGAGTGCTTCACAAACCAAAATAAAGTAGATTTGACCCTCTATCATCTACAACAAATGGATCATCAGATGGGTACCAATATTGCCTGAAAAGGACACAGAAATCAGACTTCTTTTTTATTGATCAAAGTAAGGATTATGCAAGAAACCTTGTTTGCATTGATTGCCAAACTTCATGTATCAATTTGGGGGCCTTTGTTTGCTCATTACAATATTATTTAAACTTTGGCTTAAAAATATTGTTTTCCATTACGTCAATTTGCGACAGCAAGCAAATGTAATGTGTTTTTGGCCTTTTTTTTCAATTATAGCTTAACGATGTCACAATTGCGATGCTAACAGGATATAAGAGAAAAAAAAAGAAAGACATTGCTCATTTGTTTGAGGGCAATGTCGATGGATGGAGGCAAGGGCAAGTTTGAGGGCAAGTCTATGATGGTCGCACGAGAATTGGGGCAAAGGAGCATAGAAGAAGACCAGCCATCGGTATGAGTGTAGACAGCTTAGTTGGATGGGGTATCTAAGGGTGGGGTGCGAAGAATTGGCGGAGGACAGAGAGAAGCGAATGTAGGTTCGCCCTACTATTCGCTCAAGAAATTGGCATGTCTTTTGCATCTTTTGAACAGTTTAGGATTCGGTGTTTATTATTTACTGGAGTTTTGCAACTATTACTAGTGCAGTCCAATTTGCAGATGTATCTAAATGAAGCCGTTTTAATCTAGTATCAGAGATTGCATGGTAGCAAGGTTCCCAATCTTGACTTTAGCAAGTAAAAACTCTTTCTACATAATAATTTCATCTACTAGGTTGCATTACAGTTCTTCATTCCAGGTTCTTTGATATTGTTGTTTGTAGGCTTGTCTCAAACAAAGAGTATTAATATTGGTCCAAACTTGCTAGGCAACTTTCTTGTTTCATCAACATTTGTTCAAGAATCAACCATTATCATGGCTTGGTGGATGCAATCTGTATGGGTTGTACTAACCTGTTTGAACCTTGGTCTATATCGTCTTGGATTTTTGATGGTTTCATAGTGTCACAAAAGGTCAGTGGTCATGAATTAATGGATTAAATTGTTTTAATTTTCCCTTATATCCTAGCATTGATAATGTTCTATAGTTTTCTTTATCAATGTTCTATAGTTATTAATTTTCCACAGTTTTCTTCAATTTTTACATGTACTTCAAATGATGGCAAAAATAATGGTGAAGAAAGCATCTAATTTGGAGTGTGAGGTGATCAAAGATACAGATTTTCCTAGATCAATATGTGACTAAAAGCTAATAGAATTGAAGAAAGCATTTCTGCTAAAGACAGATGTCGAAAAGCAACAAGATTTCCAATTTGGGTTTCTTCCAAGTGCTATAATTATCTTGAATTTAGTTTTTTAGGAGATAATGATATACTGACATAGTATGAATGTTTCGATGTTATTTTATTCTAACGTCTACTTCTGCAATTGGAATCAATAAACTCACATCGATATGCATTAAGAGTAGAGTGAAATGAATTGAAATGCTTCACATTTGGTCCAGTAATGAACTGATAAGATATATTAGAAGTTAGCTTATGTTTTAAAGCCCTTGTTAATGCATTGAGGTACAAGTTGGCGATAAATTTTAATCACTTTTGCAAATTAAAAATTTTTGTATGACCTCACAAATTACTAAGTTGGGCATGGCAAGAAAATGAAAACTTCTTGGGCATCATTTTGGTGACAATTTGTCATACCCAAAATATAAGGGCAAAAACACACACAATTTTTTTTTTTTTTTAAATATAATAATTAAGTTCACCAAGTTCGATAAGTTCATTTACACAAGTTAAAAATACAAGAATAAAGTAAGATAGAATATGCTCTCCTATGGATAACTTTACATTCCATTACAAGTTCAAAAGTCAATGTGTACAAGTAGACCAATCAATTTGAACATTCGTTATTGGATTGATTTCGATGTTTGCTTCATTACTACCATATTTTGAGACAACATTTTCTACCCTTAAAGCAAAATAATTAAATTTAGTTTATATATTCAACATTTAAATTTTTCATCTAATAGTCTATCTCAATTTTATTACCTGTGCTAATTGGAATCATAGCAACACTATCATTCAATTTAAGAACTATATAGCTGCTAACATTAAAATAACTAATTACTAATCTCTACAATTAACTTTAATTAATATTAAAATTAAACTTAACAAACACTATTTACTACCATAAGGATTCTACATTAATTCTTTAAATGAATTAAATAAACCCACTAACTTAACTTAAACATGGAAAATTAACTTTTCTAATTTCATTCCCATATTAAATCAATTCTAATATGATATTATTCAATTATTAAAATAATTATCAGTCAAATACTAGTCTAACACAAACTTAAAATGATTTCCAATATTAACTTATACTAATTACAACTTAATTAAAAGCGAACACCAAACTACAATTAAATCTAATTAAACAAATTTATAATAGCGAATATCATAATTATATTAATTAAGTAAAATTTAAAATGTAAAAATTAAATTACCAAAAAAAAATGAACTATCTAATATTCTTAAACTTAACATCTAAAACTAACACACTAAATTAGTCTACATTAGCACTAACCATAATTCTAAAAATATATATATCAATTTACTTGCAAAACATAAATCTCAACTAACACCCACTTTTTCTTAAAAACAAAAAAAAAAAAACTTTATATAAAAATACTTATTGATCAATAATTAAAAATATATAATTTAAAACTAATTAATTTTTTTATAAATTACATCTATCACCAAACTACATTATAAAACTAACAACTAACAATTAACTAAGCAAAACCAAAAATAAACTCAACTAAACTAAAAATAAAACTAAATAATAAATAAATAATAAAGTTACTTAACAAATAACATTACTAGCTTAAGTTCTTCCCAACTTAACCCCCTACACCTACTAACATTATAATCTAATCCCAACTTTATAAAACTTTAACACGTAGCCCCACATCAACCCATGGCGCTAAAAAGGAAGTATAGCCGCCAAGCACCCCACGTGGCTCTCTGTCCAAAGTTTTCCCCACCCTACACACATTGACCAAGGTTAAGGAAGAACGCAGCTCAAGGGATTATGAAGAAGTACGCCTAGAAGAAGGGAAGATAAAAAGGTAATGAAAGGAGTTTTAAATCTCCATTTATAACCAAACCTTCATACCCCAAAATCTCCCTTCATTTAATTGGTCAACATGTCCCTCCTTTCACATGGTCCAAGGAAAATAAATTTGCTGGCAGGAAGAAATTCGCAGCCAAGGAGATGGAGAATTAATGGTCCCATGTCAAATCATGCATAGGGAGAGATAAGATTTAGGGAAGAGGGGTAAGAATTAATATTGGGAATTATGTTTAAAAGAAAAGCGCATTTAAGATTTTTTTTTTAGTCATTTTAATATATTTACTTTCTTAAATGATTTCTCTTTTTCTTAAATTAATTTTCTTAAATAATTAGAGAATATTCTCTGTTTGTGATAAGGCATTTAAATCTTTTGCCATACAAAAACTAGAAACTATTTTTGCTCTTGAAGACATTTTTTTTTTTTTACTAAGTGTAAAATTTTCTAATCAAATTATTTATATAGCAAAGGAGTTTAATATTTTTTTTAAAAATTAGATTTGCCAATTACATGGAAAACAAGGAGATTATATATATATATATATATATATATATATATATATATATATATATATATATATATATATATATATATATATATATATATATATATATATATATATATATTTCTTCTAAGTATGAATTTCATTTTCAAACTTGCATAATTTTCCAAGGCTTATATGATCTTACTCTTTCCCAATTGAATTTGCTAAAATACCTAATTATACCAAGGGATATAATAATGTGTTTTAACAACAATGTAGGATTTGTTTTATCTCCTAATAAGCACGAATCCAAATCAAGTTCCCAACATAACAAAAAATTTGTCTTAACATTTTTGAAAAGTGAATTTTTGCATAATTGAACATAATTATTTATCTCATTTTGATATTCATTCTTATAACTAAAAAGAAAAATACGAAAATATCAAGAGAAGTGATATTACTCAATCATTATTTTATTGATGACTTGATTCAAAGGCTCAGCCGAGAAAGAACTAGGAAGAAAACCCGGCATCGTTGCCATTACAACAAAGGTTTTAAATACAATTTTCATAGGATTCCAATCCCAAAATTACAACAATCAACTTAAATTTCCTTCATGACCCTTATCAAGGGATCCATATCATTTTTTGCAATACATTGCTAAGATCGTGGAGGGAACGAAAACTAACCAAGTGACAAAACAACATAACT
Source organism: Cupressus sempervirens (assembly GCA_028749045.1). Lineage (NCBI taxonomy): Eukaryota > Viridiplantae > Streptophyta > Pinopsida > Cupressales > Cupressaceae > Cupressus > Cupressus sempervirens. The sequence continues at coordinate 335,141,916 of CM053790.1, forward strand.
AGAACTAAATCAGACATTCATGTGCATACTAGGTTTTCACATCAGGATTCAACATTGAATAAAAACTAGGGAAAGGTGGATTTTTCCATCAGGAGACGTCAAACACAACACCAAACCAGGTGCCCAATCGGGGCTATAAATCAAGAACTTTCGTTCTTCCATTCTTACATGCCAAAACTCATACGTGGTTTGTGCTGACAGGTAGGGGCCCATAACACCCTACCCTCTCTCTGTCTTCTCGTCCTGAGAAGAGACTCTACACTGTTGGAGTCCAACTAAAATACCCTTTCTCGAAATTGGCCACTTTTGCCCTCTCCAAGGGTGAGTAATGCCAAAACACCCATGCAAGAACATCTCAAAAATTCAAACAAAAACATGAAAGGAAATCATTCAAAATAACATGGTTTTCAAAGCTTCCCAACATACCCACAAACATACAAACATTCAAAAAACAACAAGGTAGCATAAGCATGAAACAACATGAAAATTTGAACAAGGGAGATAAGAATTCCTACCTGCACAAAGAGGTAATGGCAAATGAACAAGTTTGAGGAGAGCTTTTCCCTTCCTTGCTTCAATCTTCCAAGACTCCTCTCTAAATGTAGAGATTGGGTAACAACCAAAACTACTCCAAAAAGGGCCTCTAAATAACATCCAAACTCAACCACCAAAAAGGGCAATAACTTCCCCCACTTGCCTAAAGATCTAGAAGTTTCTAACTCAACCTAACCTAAGGTTATCCTCTAAGTGGAGTTGAGGTTATCCAACCTATGGTAACAACTTTCAATTTTCGCACTAAGGAAAAAATAGACTTTTTGAGTGACCTCAAAAGTCAACAAAAGGGGCTTAGGGGTTGGAAAATGCCCCCAACCCATACCCATACCCCTTGGGTATAAATATTTCATTTTTTAAGGCCTTAGGAATTGATTTGGAACCAAACAAATGCTAGGAATAATTTAGGACCATCTAACAACTCCAAAATGCAGATTAGGGGTAACTAAATTGGATTAAAAAAATATATTAGCAAAAAGGTCACTAAATTAGTTCGACTTAGGTCCAAAGGTTACACAAATAACCCTTACTAGCATGCTGGAATGCATAAACAATTCACGAGTGTCAAGCGACACTATAAAAATACTATTACAAAACGTTAACATTTACTAAATTACAAAAAGATACATTCATACATCTCACAATACAATTAAGATACCAACAACAAGGTTTCCACCAATGGCACATAGGGATTAGTTTCGTTCCTTCGTCGGGTTTCTCGACTAAAATATCTTGCACACTCATTGCACACATCAGTAGCCCCATAAAATCACATGCACATATATTCAAAGCTTATTTGGATCATTACATAAATCAAAACATGAATCTCTCACATAATTAACTGTTTAATTATTTTCTACTCACATTTAATGATCAAAAAATCACATAATCAATAAAAAAAAACTTATTCATTAATTTAGATTATAATGCTAGAAAAATCATCATTAGGCATGCATATACCAAACATCATAAACATTGCCATTTAAGGAATATGGAACTATTGCGACATAAAAATTAATCATCAGGATATGAAAATCAACACCCTTATCATCAGGTGAAAATGCCTCGTATCATTGTTAGTAAAATTTTAATGTTTAAACAGTCGAGATAATGTAGTTGGTTCTTGAATTAATTAATTATTTAAAACATGAATGTAATAGGATCTCAATTCTTATTAGGACATCTAACCATAAAACATTATTTCATATCCATTCTAATCACCTACAACTAAATTAACAAGGAAATTCATATTTAACAAGTACCTACAAGGAGGAATCTTACACAATTTTTGAGGATTTTACTGAAAAAACCCTTTTACTTTTTAAATTTAGGTTTTTTTTAATGGAAAATTTAGTATTTTTTAGGGAAGTAATTTAGTATCTTTCAAATGAAAAGTAATTATAAGTTTGTTAATGGATGATTGATAAGACTAATTTTAAGTTGTAAAAGGTTATTTGGGGAAGTTGGAAAGCTAGCATAATATTTCATTTTGAGTTTTGAAATTGAAACTTTACCAAAATACTTCTAGTTTTGGTGATTTTCTAGGCCATTCTTGGCATTTTGTTGTGAAGTCTGTCTGTATTGTCTCTAATGATACCGCATAATATCCAACAAGGGAGATACTACTTTAGATGGAGTAGCATCCAATACTTGAATCACCTTTTTTCTTCTTTTTGCAAGGGTGTTTTTTTTGGGAAGCAATTGGTCATATGGTCAACACATTTTCTTAACTGTAGGATGCGGTGCAGTCAAAATATTATTATAAAAGACTTGAAAATAGTTTCATGTGTTGTAATTGCAAGGACTTAGAACACAAAGAATGATTTGTGCTTATATTTACTTTTCTTATTTAAATTTGAGTTCTAAATCTTTGGTTTTCTATTTACAAGAGGGATATCATCTAAAAAAACTTGGAGGATATTCATTCTCTTGTCAGAAGCTCAGTGAAATTGTGGTTCATATCTTTGCTAGAGAAGGTGCAGAAGAGTCACTGCCATCTATTGTTTTATCACTAAGTGGTGAGGACGGTTATCGAAACAATTCTGTATCTGCTCTGGGTGGAGAATTTAACTTTGAGAATCTATTTCCTAGGAGTTTTTTCCTTCATCCACTTTTGAAGGTATGCATAAGGTTGTTGATATTGTGGTTATTGTTAGTCTTTAATTTTATTGATAGTCCAAAACAAGTTTCAGGCAGCAATTGATTCCATGAAATAGTGCATTAATAATGAATTAGTTTCTTCCATTGTTATACACAATTCATTTTCATATTGTATAAAGGAGGGAATTTGAAGATGTTAAATGCATCATAGCTATGGATTTCCAATGCTAAGTTTCCTTCCTAGTATTTCGTGAATTTGTTGAACAATCTTAGGAATAAGCAGGTCCCCAAGCATAGTTTATTTAGATATTTACTCTAATCACTCCTATTACTGATTAAAATGGGACTGTGTTATCTTGTCCAATCTTTTCATAGACTCGACTATATTGCCTATGAAGGCTATTAATTGTCATCACATACGTCTATTGCAAACGAAAACATAAGAAATTAAAGAAAAAAATCTTGCCAAGTAATGCAATTTGGTTTCATATTTCTTTAATCACTATCTCTATACTGCTAAATGTTTTCCTATCCCACACCCTTTTATCAAGATAGCACATGTACGCATATCCAGACTCCTGGTATGTGTACCAGGTACTAGTAGGCCTATCCCATATTGGGTACTTGCCTGGGTACATACCCTGCAACCATAAATGCCACATCAACTCACAAATTCCACCCCCCTTGCAAAACGATAAAAATTGCCATGTAGATTAAAATGTCTGATATTGTTTTCAATTTTACATTTGCATATCAGCTTGTTGTTTATCAAGCTTAATTCAATATGTAATCAGTTAGAATCTTTGATACAATATTGAGTATCAGTAAATTGTTAAACATTTTTTGATTTTCACTGTTCAAGTTAGAACTGGAAGCTTATCGTTTGCAGTATGTCGTTATATGATTTATGATCCTCTTGTTCATATATAAAGTTTTCCTTCTTTGTTATGCATCAAAATTTTTAACATTCAGCACATATATTTTGACTCGTGAATCATATTTTCAGATTTTCTATAAAATATAAAATCTATATTTAATTTTCTTTTAGGCAACCACATACCCCCTTTCCTTGTTTTGAAAGATAACTATACTTGTACCCGTACCTATACCCAAGTACCCCCATACCCATGCAACCTTTCCTTTTATTATACATTATCATCATTAAATCTCTTGCAAAGCCAAACATAAGCAATTAAAGAAAAAGATCTTTCCAAATGCAATTTGGCTTCATATTTCTTCAATCAACATATCTATACTACTAAATTTCTTCCTATCCCAAACCTTTTAGGTATACCCTAACAACTCTTTTACTTGTCATCATTTCAAAGACAAACATGTGCAGTGAGGGATTCCTGTACAATTTTCTTCTAGTGTGTGGGGTAGCAACCTTGTAAACACTTCCATAAATTAGCTCTCACCTTTTCATGAACCTCTCTCATTGCTTCTACTATATCTTCAGCATGAGAACTCCTCTTATCCATACTCTTCATATCCCTCAATTTAAAATGTCCTCTATCTTTTTTTATATACTATCTTAAAAGGACTAATACCATTTCTCCTATTTGTCCATTCATTATAGGCATATTGTTCCTACGGTATTAATGCATCCCATTCTTTCCCATGATCCTTTGTTGGACACCTTGACATGTTTTTGTTAAATAACTAAGGAGGGAGGGGGGCTCAATTTTCTATCTTCTCTTGTTTAACTAAAGTATCTATTTTTGTTTGGATTACCAGCTTTCTATCTACTCATTACTAACTAAAACATATAGTATATTTGTATGCATATTACCTAGGACCATCTGTCAGTGTCTATCTTGTAGTATAAGTCTCTTGTTTTCTAATGACCAAAATTGTTGTAGTTGTGCATTAAAACCTGAAAAGACCTATGATAACAATATCATTCCTTGCCACTTTACCCTAGAAATAATCTAAGATATTTTTGTATGAGGCTTTTCAGTATTTTTTTTTTGGGGTATAGTGGTTTTGTACAAATTAAGTCAAACCTTCATTTTTGAACTTTCTCAAGTTGCAATTGTTTTACAGTGGAAAGGAGAAAAAAGGTCCCCTGGGTGAATATTATTAGCCTTATCACTATAGACTAAGATTTTCCTGATCAGACTATGATTTAGGTGAAGAATTCTTAGATTGTAGTGTTTGTCTCATCCTTGGCCCTTAAGGCAATGGCCTATTGTCCATATCCATATCTTTTTTTGAGAGAAAATAAGATGGCCTCTATTAAAATAATATCCTCACTTAGTTCAAATAATTGAAGTTATATAACCTCAGAAATGCTTGATCCTTTAACATTTACTAAATTTGGATGGTGCATTCACCAAATGGATGTGAAGATGCATTTTTGAGTTGGAATCTCCAAGAGGAAGCAAATATGTAAGTAATCGAAGGATTTGAATTTCAAGAAAGAAAGAAGTAAATATGTTAGTGTCCACAGATTATCAAAAGTAGGTCAATGCATCTCAAGAGTACAATAGATTATAAAGAAAGTTCAAGGAGATTCCTAGAGCATCAGTTATGTCAATTGATCAAATCATTGTATGGGTTGAAGTAAAATCCTTGTGTAGGGTACAACACAGATTGATTAACACCTTTGAGCTCATGAATTATGTCAACATCTTTTAGACAACAACTGAGATTGTCATCCTGATTGTTTATGTTGACAATCTTGTGACCACTGTAAGAAGTGAAAACTTGACTTCAGGTGGATCATGATTTAAATAATTTGAGATTACATATCTTATATAGTTGCATTTTCTACCTTGAAGTTAGATGTATAACAAATCATAATCATGCAATTGTTTCTTGGACAAAGTATCCCAAAGAGTTGATTGAAAACTTTGGGATGGCTGATAGCCAAAGAATAGTGGAAAACCATGGTTTTCCAATTATTATTTATCATAAAAGGTTAGTGAATCTCACTATAGATATATGGTTTGGATCCTCGTCCATCTTACAAATACCTGATCAGATGCAGGATTTTTTTGCAAGTTATCTCTCCAAGATAATGACAGAACCTAGGCAAACACATTAGAAGACAGCTATATCTATTGAGATATGTGTTGCGTACTCTAACCTTTGGACTAGAGAACATAAAGGATGATGACTTCTCCCTAATTTTTTACGTAGATGCAAATTTGACAGGATCTATTGATGATTGCAAGTAACAATTGGGTATATTGTCAACATGAGCTCAAGAGCAGTTTCCTAGGTTTGTAAGAAGAAGATTACAAGGAAGCACATTGAACAATATGGAAAACAATCTGGTATTATAGAATCTGAGGTGATGTTTTATTTTCTCCAATCGATCTCCAACAATATACTGCAATGCTCAATGTTTTGAAGATGGTGAAGAATCCACCGATGTATGAATGATTCAAACACATTAAGTTTTATTTTCATTAATTAAGAGAGAAGATGCAAAATAATGAAATGGAGATGTTGTCTTTCATGATCAACTTGCAGATGACTTTATAAAGTCAGCATCTCAAGCCAAATTTGCACAATTTTAAACTGGACTCTTAGTAATTAAATTTGCACAAATTAATATTCAGTGTGTGTGTGTGTGTGTGTGTGTGTGTGTGTGTGTGTGTGTGTGTTGAGAAACTTGATAGAAATTTTTTTCATTATAAAACTACAGTGTTAGAAATATAGTAACAATAATCTTTACAATTCCAACTCTCTTGTTGTTTAATTACACTTCTGTATCAGACACAGCTTTCAAACTGCTAGTTTCTTTTGTATATTAATATGTGCACATGAAAATACTATCATGCCATTTATTTTTTAAATAGTGCATGATGCCTATTTTCTTAGTACTTGCTTCAATTTATTGAAATCCATTAATGCCTTGTATTTTAATCATATAGATTCTGAGATTTGGATTTTACATTCAATGGAGTCGTAGAGTATATTTCTAACTTCTACCAATTTTTTATTATAATTTTGCAGGTGCAAATTGGTACGCATTCATTTACATTTGATCACGTGTATGGCAACACTGGTTCTTCATCATCAATGATTTTTGGAGAATGTGTTGCTCCACTTATTGATGGTTTATTCCAAGGTTATAATGTCATAGTTCTTGCATATGGACAGGTGTGTGTCATCTCATCATGGCACATACATGTTGGTTGATCGATTTCTTTTTTAAATCCCTTTTTCTTTTGTAATTCTGTCCAAGTTGGATCATAAATAATTATGTTGTATGAAGGAATTGAATGATAACACGTTTCAATCTTTCTCAAACTGATTCCTAGCTCCATTAAAATTTTATATTGACAACACTTAAATAAAAAATCTATTCAATGATAGCTAAAAAAGGGGTTCATGAGATTCTGAAACCTTCTTTTTAAAAAACATATCAGTATTGAATTATTACAAATGAATAATTAGTTTAAATATGACACAAATCAGTTCATGACATTCTATGTCCCATCACCAATATTTGTTTGGATTCATAACCCGTATGTCCATTATTTCCCTTAGTTTGTGGGTGCATAAAAGTGACATCTCCAGTCATAGATCTAATCCCTAAACATGTAAAACTAAATTTCACAAATCCAATCTCTAATCTCTAAACTTTTAAAATTTAATAAAATTCATATTCTAACTTGTTTATTATTTGACAGGTTGTTCTTGGAATCATGATTGTAACTTAGTTTCATCACAATGATCCTTATGAACTTACATGTACATTCACTAACAAGTAACTCTAGATGAAACTTTAAGTTTATTTATCAAATTTCAACATTCTCACCAAAATCTGAACTACATTATCTCATGATTGTTGCAGAGTACCACTGCTCACATGTGAAATAGGCATCTAGATTATTGAACCCTTCTTAAAATTAGTTTCATTGAATTAATATATGTTATGCTATCACTAGGTGTGTAATTTGAGCATGAGAATAATGTCATATCTATCTACATGTTTTTCCTAACAAACTTTTGAAATATAATCTCTATAAGTTTTTAAAATTAGAGTAGATGAATTATTCTATAGGAAAAGGTGTTGCATTTAGGCATTTATTGATAGGTTTGGACATGAACAATTTTCTATTTCTAGTAGATTATAATGATGATAGTATTGGATTTTTTTCCATGTTTAATTTTTCTCGTGATTCTTGAACTTTCAGGTTGTTGCTTCACAAGATTGGCCTAAACTTATAAAGGATGCAGGTTTTTTCTATGTATGCTCAAGCACATCGGAAAGAATTGACTCAAGAGATAGAAAGATCATATGAGGGGCACTGTATCTGCACTTTCAACTCCCATGCATTGCTATATATTTCATATTCTGAACAAAGGAAAAAATCATATATTCAAAAAAACACAAAAAAACCATAAAACTTTCTTTCACCAGTATGAGTATATTTATCTATATTGTTTAATTGAATCACCTATTGCTTATGAGAAGAGTCTAGTACATAAAATATTTGGTGGCCAACTCATAAGTCAAGTTGTGATTTTTAGGTGTTTATATTTTCAAAATAATTTGTACTTTGTTAACAAGGATGAGTGAATGTAAGAAGATATCAGAAGAAGTTATTCATATCTAAACATCATCTTTTTTAATATTAGCAAGGGAATAGAGAGGGGCATATAGACAGCTCCAAGATTTACTGTTCATTTCATAAATGGGATTTTTTGAGTCACTTAAACCTTTCAAAATTATTTTTATGTTGGGAACTCTAGGTTATAGTCTTAGAAAAGTATTTTATTCATTAACAATTGCTTCAACCTGGCTTGTAGGTGAAGTGCACACAATGTTCTTATTACTCAAATAAATTTGATCCTTTCTTAGATTTGGGCCTAGAGATCATTTGAGCAGATTCCTTGTTGAAAGCATTATCCCATTACATGGCAGTGGAGCAGTTAGATGGGGGTGTGAAAAGATATCAATGTGAACGATGCAAAGTAAAAGTGAAGGCTCTAAAACAATTGAAAATTGATAAAGCACCACATGTTCTTGCAATTCATCTCAAGTGCTTCAGTGTAGTTGGATCTGGAGGAAAAATTGACAAAAAAGTAGACTTTGGTTGTACATTGGATCTCAAATCATTTGTTAGTAGTTCACATGTAAGTAGCCCTTACAATATTATTTGCCAGTGGACCACATTTTTAGTGGAATGTACTAATATAGTTTTTGTAATATTTACTAATTTTTAAATAAATTTTGCACATTTGAATGATATTCTAGTTTCTCTATCTATTGATCAATCATAGGAGGGCAATTTTAAGTACACTCTTTATGGTGTTCTTGTTCATGATGGCTGGAGCACACATTCTGGTCATTATTTCTGCTTTATTCATTCATCCATAGGCATCTAGCATGCTTTAGATGATAATCAGGTATACATTTGCTACAGTTGTAAAGACATGTTTAATTTTGCAAAGCAAGCTCATTATAATTTGTGCATAACAGAATACACAAAAGAACTACAATTTTATGTAGAACCTTTTCTTTCTATGGTAACACTAATTATACTAAAGTTTCTTAGACTGATTGAAGTTATTCTTATGAAATTTTGTACTCTAGGTCTATTTAGTCAGTGAGAAAAGTGTGCTTTCCCAGAAAGCTTACATGCTATTCTATATACGAGATAAGAAAACTAGCATTCAAACAGCAGGTGGGTTTGAATCTTAGTATAATGGCTCTAAACTAAAGAAGAGGGTGTCATTGAACATTGGACATCCAAAGGAAAACCACTTACAAGATTCATATGCCCCCCAGGTGATAGAAAACATGCATTCTTTCCAAACGACAACAATCTCTTTTAGTGTTGCAGGTGTAAACAAGATACCCCAACAGGTAGAAAATTTGTCAAATGTCAATTTCATTTCAGAAAGTCTAGAAAAGAACACAAGTTCTGGCCAGTCATGCAGTAAATCCAGATCATCAGTAGATCATGATGCTACATTACAGATGGTGCCTCCAAGAACCAATGGTATTCAAACAAATAATGTCTTCTAGTCAAGTCATACCATAAGTAATGGATGCACATCGAATGGGTCTAGTAATAATGTTAAGAAGCAGGAATCTGAAATAAAGGGAACTGATTCTATGGGTAATTTTAATGATATGGTTGTTAGACATTCTCAGAACTGTGATGTGGGCAATGATAATGAGAACTATATTGGTAGAAATTTTGAAGCTTATTCAAAAATTAATGGTAATAGATCATGAGAATGTCAAACATTCTACAAATGGTTTGACAGGTATTATTAGTCGGCATCATGCTACTAAACTTCCAAAAAATGATTCAAATGGTAAACTTGTAGCTGGTGAGCATCTAGAGAATGGTAATATGGTCCACAATTCTATAGATAATGAGATTGAGGTTTCTAAGCTCCTATCCCTTGAAGATGGTTCCTTATTTCAGGTGCTTTTTGATATTCTTTAATGTTGCAGTGTATATGTTTGTTTTTGAGAAAATTGCTTTTAGTCCTAATGAATCTTTATATGTTCCTTTTGGCAGGGAGGCAAAAATGGTACTTTTCTCTATAAGGGAAGGGAAATGAATGGGTCATGTGTAAAAGCTATGCATCCACATAGGTTGTAGAAATATAGTCAAGAAACTAAATGTATTTCCAACCAAAAGTACCAAAAACACCATGAGGACAACCACTACCTCGTTAGTAGAAACAAATTGAAGCTTATGAAGCATCTTCCATGTCCTCAGTTTTTACAAGCATTGTCTTTCAGGGGGCATTTTCTTCAAAGAGCAATGCATATTTTGAGGAAGAAATGATCCAATGAAAGGAAGAAATGCACGAAGTTAGAGCTTAAGAAGGCTGATATTTTTCTTAAGAAGAAACGCTCTGCAAAAATGCCTTTTGGAAAAGAGTATCCAGCTACGAAAAGTTTTGCATGTTTAGTCGCTTCTAAGTATCCACAACAATCCCATGGAAAGGGTCTGTCAAACAAAATAAATGGTTGTGTTTCTGTGTAGCAAACCAAGACATCTAAAATTATAGCTGGTGTGGTTTAGAATGGGTGTAACATTGCTAAATTTTGTGATACTCTGATGCCTCTTGTAAACAGGCAGATTTCTAGTGGAAATGGTACTAAGCTAAAGAAATGAAGAGAAGTTCCTGGCAGACTTGGTTTAAGTAAAGCTAGACAATATTCTGATGTTGTGCAAGACTCTAACATTAGCACAAAGAAAAACTTGTCTGCTCTCTGTGTTTCTGTGCAGCAAACTGAGACATCAGAAATTGCAGCTGGTGTGGTTCAGAATGGGTGTAATATTGCTAAATTTTGTGATACTTCGATGCCCCTTGTAAATAGGTAGCTTTCTAGTGGAAATGGTACTAAGCTAAAGAAACAAAGAGAAGTTCCTGGCGGACTTGGTTTAAGTAAAGCTAAACAATATTCTGATGTTGAGCAAGACTCTAAAATTAGTACGAAGAAAAACTTGTCTGCTCCCCGTCAGTCAAATAATAGCTTTACAGATAGAGGATAAACATGCCAACAAGATGGGGCTCTATCTATAAATAATAGCATAGTAGTCTATTTGTGCATAAAGTGTTTCTATGGACAATAATCAATTATCTATGTCTATGCTGTTGTGTTTCCATAATCTTGTGTGGTTTATGCAAGGATGAAGAATATGACCATGGTAGAAGGAAAAAGGTTAAACAAGTACAGGATGAAGATGGCATAGATGAATCTTATGGAAAATATTCCAATCGACAGAGCAATCCTTTTCAATCACTTTCAAATAGAAAAGCCAAGATTGTGGGTAAAGGGAATTCATTCACGAGAACAAATCAAGAGAAACTACAACACAATGCAAGATAGAGTTTTTTGTCAAGCTCAATGCCAAACCAATGTTGGGGCAAAACCTATAAAATAGAGGGAAAATCACATTACTGGAAACCATTCAGAAAACATGGCAAACACTGCAAAAAATTGATAATGAAGTCAAAATATCATGAAAAGATGCATTACTTCAAACTTTTTCAATTATTCAACATTAGATCCCTACAGCCAATATTTCCTTATACTTCTGAAATTCATCAAATAAATGTGAGAAATGGAGATATATTTCTACTTTTCAAACTTGCAAATATGTTTGTGGTTGAAGTAGCAGGCTAAATATGCTTGCAGTGAGGTCGTTGTGGTGGCAATAGTAGTTTACGTCACCGCCATAGCGGCCTCGTCGCAATGTTTGCGGCGAATGTCGCAATTGCGACATCCTCCCCAACCATTGTGACAACCTTTGACGTCACTGGCATAGTGGATCCATCGTAATGCTTATCGTGGATGTCACAATTGCGACTCCCACAACAAGCATTGCAATGGCCGTCGGCGTCACTGCCACAGCAACCCTGTCGCCAGATGCCATTGCAACCCTGTCGCAATGCTTGTAACGAACGTCGTAATTGCGACATATGCCACAAGCATTGCGATGGGGTTTGTGTCATAATAAAGTGGTTTCATAGCGATGGATAGGCATCATAATTATGATGACATAAGATAGATGTCATAATTTGTGACTAAAAAACAACGACGTCTATTACTGTTGTAGTGGCGACACATTGCAGTCATAATTGTGACACCTAGCCATCGCAAATTGATGCCAAATGTATTAGTGTGAAAAAAATGAAAATCTAAAAATTAAATGTACAGATTTGAAATGATCATACATATTTCACAAATTGGGCCTTTGGGTTGCTAGTTTGCAAAAAAAATATTGCCCCAATTTTGATTATGGGCCAACATAGGCAAATTTATAGTCAATTTTTACCAAATCAATGTTTTAGATGCAATGGTGAGATCCACTTTGGCTCTAGACTATCTCAATATCTAAAGATTCTCTAGATTTGGGTCAAGGTGTTGAAGCAAGAATGGTCTCGAATGGCTATGTTAAAAGTAATTCTCCAAGCTCTAATACCATGTAAGCATTTTTCCCTAGGAAAAATTCACCCAAGGCCAAGGAACTCAAGCACAAGAACAACAGTAGACCAAAAGAGTATGATTAGAATGATGATATGATATTTATTCGATGTGAAAGTACACTAGGAGTGCTTGTATATAAAGGCCTCTAGAATGCTTCTAGAATACTTAGGAATCAGCAATATGATAAGCCATCCAACCAGGCACATGTCCATCAGGTGTGAATTATCCTCTATTAAGCACAAGAGTAAGTGCAATGATGAGAGGATAAGTCTACAAAGGTGTAGCATGCAAAATTATGTTGTAGACACCATGTGCTAAAATAGGAGTGTTAATAACTATGTTGTCTACATGACAACTTAGTTAATTATGTAAACTCCAATGTTGTAGACACCATGTGCTGAATTAGAGTTTCTTACTCTAGTGTTGTCAACATGACAACTCATAAGAGTATGCAAACTCCTAAGTGTCTCACCTAAGAAATAATAAAATAATGCATAATAATAAAATAAAGCATTGACCTAAGTAAATTGTAAATAGTAAATACTTATTTACACCAACACCTCCCCTTAAGTGCAACTTAGGGGAATGTACTTAAGCTTATGAAAGCTATGATGAAATGCAAGATGGGTCCTAGCTACTAGGCCATGTTAGATACCCATGTACATAATGCAATGAAATCTCTCATAAAGTGAAGAAAGAGGGAAAACCTCATGGGAAAAACCCTCTCCTAAAAGATATATGGAAAGATAAGATGCATGGATGGATGGAGCAATCAAGACCCCACCCCCCCCCCATTATGACATACATCAAGTATATACAAAAGAGAAGAAGGAAAAAAACCCATAAGAGGAAAAAGTCCTCCCCATAAAAGAGAAGAAGAAGGAGACAAGGTAGTTCCCCCACCTAAATGTAGAGTGTCGATCAGTGATAGCTGCTCCAATGTGGAAGCTGATCCAATGCTACTGAATAATGTTCCTCCTCTTTGGAAGAAACAATGATAGAGGTACAAATGAGATGCTTCCCTATGTGTAGAAAGAATCTCAATGATGAATGGTGTCTTTGAAACCTTCTCAACTATCCCTATGTCAATACTAACTATCACCCTTTCCAACGCTACTGAAAAAAATGAGTGTAGATATAGCAAGAATGGATGTAGAAGCTATCCCAAAGAATAATATGTCTCCTCAAATGATAAAGAGACCTCCTGCAATTATTGTACATAAGGATCTACAATCACATCAACCTATAAAGAATGATCATGTAGAGAATGGATAGGAGGGTTAGAGTGAGCCTTTGTGGCAATTGGAGAAGGATCTTCTTCATCAAAGAGAATATGTAGATCATCAAAGATGTCTCCCAAATTTGATATGTGTGACTCCATAAAAAAACCTAAAATATATGTCAAGAAGTCATCCACTAATGCTGGACTTGGAAGACTAGGTGTACCTTGCTATGCTGGACATATTACTGTGGCAATAGATGAATTATTTTCCTCAACAAAGAGAAGATGAATATCATCGATGATGTCTCCCATATTTTTAATGTAAGACTCCATGAACAGACCTGCAATATCTAAAATGAAGTCCTCCCATGAAGCTGAAGTAGGAAGACATAGTGTTTCTTGTTGCACTAAATCAGAAGCACCTATGGCTGGAACTAGATCAGTAGTAGCAATAGGAGCATCAAGAGGTGGGATCTCATTTGGAGTTGAAGGAACCATTGTTGAAGCAACTAAAGAGAAAATATCCTCTGGAAATGGAAGAACTCGTGGATCTCCATATGCTTCCCAAAGGGTCATCCAAATATTATGACGAAAACTTGCCATACGAAGAGGACCAAAAGATTCCTCAATCATATTGCTATACATAAAGCGAAGAAGAAGATGAAGATGTTCGAACCAAGTAGGACTAGGTGGCACTATCTTCGAAGATAGATAAGGAAACACTTCCAAATGTTCTCTACATAGATGATTAATGAGTAAGGCACTCCATTTCTTATAGTTCCTTGGTGTCAACTCAATCTTATACCAGATTGACATATGTGAGAAGACTCCATGAGATCAATAAATGTACCCCCCAAAATATAGAAATAATCAATCAACCCCCATTAATGTATGATTTGGCACTTTATAGGTAGTGCATTTACAATAGCCAATTTAGGGCCTATTTCTGAAAGTAGTATTTTTTTTCATAGAAGCCTATAATCTAATTATAGATCTGGAAAGTAGACAAAATAATATTCACTTTCAAAAAAAATGGAACTTGATTTGGAGTCCAAATGAGCCTGTACAGAGCATTTGAAGTGGCAAAAATTGAGATTTGCAAGTTGAACAAAACTTTAGGAACATAGATCTCAAACCACCTACATCAATGTGTAGATCATGAAATTCTACCCCAAAAAAAAAAAAAAAAAAGAATTGCTCACAAAAAAGAGTCCATATGAGGAAGATATCACTATTTGAAAATCACCTCTATTATTATTTTTCTTGAATCGTTGTCGTCACGCCTCTAAAAATAAAATGGCTCTAGATTTGGCTTTAGATGCCCAATTTGGATGAAACAAAATCTTATTTGGGGGAATTTTTGACCTTCTGAATGTGATGCAAATATTTGATTTGTACCAAAAAAATTCAATCTTCACCTGCAAAAATATTTCCTACTGGCCTAATGGCCAAAAATTTCTTGAAAAATAATGCAGATCCAAAAAACAATTGCGGAGATGCAAAAAAAATGTTGCATCAATTTTGGCTATGGCCCATCATAGAAAAATTTATAGTCAATTTTCACCAAATCGATGTTTCAGACATAATGGTGAGGTCCACTTTGGCTCTAGATTCT
This sequence comes from Cupressus sempervirens, assembly GCA_028749045.1. Taxonomy (NCBI): domain Eukaryota; kingdom Viridiplantae; phylum Streptophyta; class Pinopsida; order Cupressales; family Cupressaceae; genus Cupressus; species Cupressus sempervirens. The sequence goes on from CM053790.1 coordinate 335,157,327, forward strand.
CTTAATATCTAAGGATTCTCTAGATCTAGGTCAAGGTGTTGAAGCAAGAATGGTCTCAAACGGCTATGTTAAAAGTAATTCTCCAAGCTCTAATACCATGTAAGAATTTTTCCTAGGGAATAATTCACCCATGACCAAAGAACTCAAGCACAAGCACAACAGTAGACCAAAAGAGTATGATCAAAATGATGATATGATATTCATTCAATGTGAAAGTACACTAGGAGTGCTTGTATATAAAGGCCTCTAGAATGCTTCTAGAATGCCTAAGAATCAGCAACATGATAAGTTATACAACTAGGCACATGTCCATCAGGTGTGGATTATCATCCATTAAGAATAGGAGTAAGTGTGATGATGAGAGGATAAGTCTACAAAGGTGTAGCATGCAAAATTATGTTGTAGAAACCATGTGCCAAAATAGGAGTGCTAATAATTGTGTTGTCTACGTGACAACTGAGTTAATTATGCAAACTCTAGTGTCGTAGACACCATGTTCTGAATTAGAGTTTCTTACTCTAGTTTTGTCAACATGACAACTCATAAGAGTATGCAAACTCCTAAGTGTCTCACCTAAGAAATAATAACATAATGCATAATAATAAAATAAAGCATTGACCTAATTAAACTTAAGTAAATTGTAAATAGTAAATACTTATTTACACCAACACCTCCCCTTAAGTGCAACTTAGGGGAATGCACTTAAGCTTATGAAAGCTAGGATGAAATGCAAGATGGGTCTTGGCTACTAGGCAATGTTAGATACCCATGTACATAATGCAATGTAATCTCTCATAAAGTGAAGTAAGAGGGAAAAACCTCTCCTAAAAGAGATATGAAAAGATAAGATGCATGGATGGATGGAGTAATCAAGACCACCCCCCCCCCCCCCCCCCCCCCATTATAAAATACATCAAGTATATACAAAAGAGAAGAAGGACAAAATCCCATAAGAGGAAAAAGTCCTCCCCATAAAAGAGAAGAAGAAGGAGACAAGGTAGTCCCCCCCTAGATGTAGAGTGTCGATCAGTGATAACTACTCCAATGTAGAAGCTGATCCAATGCTACTGAATAATGTTCCTCACCTTTGGAAGAAACAATGGTAGAGGTACAAATGAGATGCTTCCCCTATGTGTAGAAAGAATCTCAATGATAAATGGTGTCTTTGAAACCTATTCAACTGTCCCTATGTCAATACTAACTATCACCCTTTCCAACACTACTAAAAAGAATGAGTGCAGATCTAGCAAGGATGGATGTAGAAGTTGTTCCAAAGAACAATATGTCTCCTCAAATGATAAAGAGACCCCCTGCAACTATTGTACATAAGGATCTACAATCACATCAACCTATGAAGATTGATTATGTAGAGAATGGATAGGAGGGATAGAGTGAGCCCTCATGAAAACTAGAGAAGGATCTTCTTCATCAAAGAGAATAGGTAGATCATCAAAGATGTCTCCCAAATTTGTTATATGTGACACCATAAACAAACATAAAATATTTGTCAAGAAGTCATCCACTGATGCTGGAGCTAGAAGACTAGGTGTACCATGCTATGCTAGACCTATTATTATGGAAATGGATGAAGTATTTGCCTCAATAAAGAGAAGATGAATATCATCGATGATGTCTCCCACATTTTCAATGTGAGATTCCATGAACAGACCTACAATATCTGAAAGGAAGTTATCCCATGAAGTTGAAGTAGGAAGACATAGTGTTTCTTGCTGCATTGAATCAAAAGCATCTGTAGTTGGAACTAGATCAGTAGTACTAATAGGAGCATCATGAGGTGGGATCTCATCTAGAGTTGAAGGAACCATTGCTAAAGCAACTAAAGAGAGATTATCCTCTGGAAATGGAGGAACTCGTGGATCTCCATATGCTTCCAAAAGGGCCATCCAAACATCATGAGGAAAGTTTGCGATATGAAGAGGAGCAAAATATTTCTCAGTCATATTGCTATACATAATGTAAATAAGAAGATGAAGATGTTCAAACCAAGTAGTACTAGGTGGCACTATCTTTGAAGATAGATAAGCAAATGCTTCCAGATGTTCTCTTCTTAGATGATTAATGATTAAGGCACTCCATTTCTAATAGTTCCTTGGTGTCAACTTCAATCTTATACTAGACTGAAATATGTGACAAGACTCCATAAGATCAATAAATGTACCCCCAAAATATAGAAATAATCAATCAAACCCCCCAATGTATGATTTGGCACTTTATAGGCAGTGCATTTACAATAGCCAATTTAGGCCTATTTCTGAAAGTAGTATTTCTATCCATAGAAGCCTATAATCTGATTACAGATCTGAAAGTAGAAAAAAAAATATTCACTTTAAAAAAAAATGGAACCTGATTTGGAGTCTAGATGAGCCTATATGGAGCATTTGAAGTGGCAAAAATTGGGATTTGCGAGTTGCACAAAAATTTAGGAATAGAGATCTCAAACCACCTACACCAATGTGTAGATCACAAAATTCTACCCCAAAGCAAAAAAAATCGTTGATAAAAAGGAGTCCATATGAGGGAGATATCGCTATTTAAAAATCACCTCTTTTATTATTTTTCCTAAATCATTGTCGTCGTGCCTCCAAAAATCAAATGGCTCTAGATTTGGCCTCAGATGCCCGATTTGGATGAAACAAAATCTGATTTGGGGGGTTTTTTGACCTTCTAAATGTGATGCAGATATCTGACTTGCACCAACAAGCTTCAATCTTCACTTGAAAAAATCTCTCCTATTGGCTTGATGGCCAAAAATTTCTTAGAAAATAATGTAGATCCAAAAACAAATTGTAGAGATGTAGAAGAAAAAAATGCAGATCTAAAAATTAAATTTACAGATCTGAAATGATCATACCAATTTCGTAAATTGGTCCTTTGGGTTGCCGGTTTGCAAAAAAAAATGTTGCCTCAATTTTGATTATGGCCCAACATAGGCAAATTTATAGTCAATTTTCACCAAATCAACATTCTAGATGCTCCCAATATCTGTGGATTCTTTGGATCTAGGTCAAGGTGTTGAAGCAAGAATGGTCTCGACTGGCTATGTGAAAAGAAATTCCCCAAGCTCTAATACCATGTAAGAATTTTCCTTAGGGAAAAATTCACCCAAGACCAAGGAACTCAAGCATGAGCACAACAATAGACCAAAAGAGTATGATCACAATGATGATATGATATTCATTCAATGTGAAAGTACACTAGGAGTGCTTTTATATAAAAGCCTCTGTAATGCTTCTAGAATTCTTAGGAATTAGTAAAATGGTAAGTCATACAACTAGACACATGTCCACTAGGTGTGGATTATCATCCATTAAGCACAGGAGTAAGTGCGATGATGAGAGGATAAGCCTACAAAGGTGTAGCATGCAAAATTATGTTGTAGACACCATGTGCTAAATTAGAGTTGTTTACTTCAGTGTTGTCAACATGACAACTCATAAGAGTACGCAAACTCCTAAGTGTCTCACCTAAAAAATAATAAAATAATGCATAGTAATAAAATAAAGCATTGACCTAAGTAAACTTAAGTAAAGTGTAAATAGTAAATACTTATTTACACCAACAAGATTTAGGTTGACCTAACAATCATTTTAAATCCTTTAACCAGGTGATATTCCTCTAACAAGGCTCACTCCTAATAGGGTGATTGAAATCCTTTAATAGGGTCACATTTAACACAGTGTATTGTAACCTTTAACAGGGTTGACCTTCCACAGGGCATCACTTCAGAAGAGTGAAAAGAGTAGCATGTTACTGGTGGTTTTTTCCAAATTGGGTTTTCATGTAAATCATTGTGTCAAGTGTGTTGATGAATCTATTATGTTTCATGTTCCACATTTCTGCAAGTTGATTTGATAGTAACCTACAAGTTTTAAGTGATTACATAATCTTATGGATGAATGCATGAGTATAAATGTCTTATGGGTTCACTAAGCTGTCAAAAGGTTTATTTATACATCTGGACCTTGGATAACTGATTCACCCCCCCAGTTATTCTAAAGTATTCCAAAAATTATATCCTTGAAACCAATTGTCCTAGAAAATTAGGACAATTATCTGAGATGATTACCCTTCCAAATTTGTCATATGATGTAAATTTGTGATTTTAACCCTTGAGTTTGATTTTGTATGTTATATTTTATGATGGGTTTCCACATTTTGTCTTGTAGGTCTTTGGTGAATTTTGTGTTAATTAAGTCAAATTAAAAGATTAATTAAAAATTTAATTTAATAGAAAATTATTAAGCTAATTTCAATACTTAATTATATTTAATTAATTGGGAAATTAATTAAATAAAAAGAATTAAATTTAAACAGGAAATTATAATTCTAATTTGAGAGAGTAATAATATTTATTTAATTTAATTATAATATATTTAGGAGATCATTTTTAAATAAATGCTAAATATTATTATTACTTAAGTTAATAAATATTTTATCAAAAAATGCTTCGAAAATTAAATAAAGAGAGAAAGAGAAATTAATTTATTAAAGATATTTTAATTTGTAAAAAGTGTGCATGAATATCGAAAAAGCAAATAAAGAGTTAAAATATTGTAATCAATGAGTTCCCTCACGTGATTGCAAAATGAGTGCCTCGAATTTATGAAAGAACTCCATATCAAATATTCAGAGTTCTTTTCACAGGGACCGAGAATTTTGGAGAAGGGATTTTAACTGAGAGAAGTTTTTGAGAGAAAAGAGAATTCTCTCACAATCTTCAGGTGGTTGCATATTAGCATCAGATTTAAGTGGAATCTTGTGCTTTATTCGCATAATGAATTATGTTATTCAATATTCTTGTCTACATTATGTTTGCTAAATCTATTTTCTAAATTTCATTTGTGATGAATCTTTCAATCCTTCATTGTGAATTTATTGGTATTCATATCAAACTTTTATATGTATGTGAGGATTGAAAGGTTAGTAAATCATTGTTCTACAAATTGGATAGTTGTTAATTATATCAGGAATAGTTTTGAAATGAAATCAAAATTTACAATGAAAATTTGAATAGTTTATCTGGGTTTCCCTATTAGACTAAAATTGCAATGTTTATATATATATATATATATATATATATATATATATATATATATATATATATATATATATATATATATATATATATATATATATATATATATATATATATATATATATATATATATATATATATATATATATATATAAAATTTGTAGGGTGGGGGGGTTGTTTTAAAAAAATAAATTATTAATATTAAAAAAAAGAAAAATTGGGTGGGAGGCAGGTTCCACACCCCACCTCGCCACACAGTGGCAATGTTAGCCATGGTTGCTCACAGTAGATACTGTGGCATCAACAACAGTACCTTGTACTACTGCTATGACTGTAGGCTATTGCGGTAATAGTCGTTAATGGCAGCAATCTACCAGTTGTGCAAGCCCTAAATGCATGCTATATTTTCATTTTTATTTTATTAGATTTTAATTTAGTGAAATTTTAAATATAGTTTTCTTTTAAAATTATTATTATTAGTAAATGTTATTAAAATTAAGTTTTATAATTAGTTTAAATTAATAATGATTAATTTAATAAGATTATTATTATTAGTTTTAATATATAGTTATTATATTATGAAATTTAATATTTGTTAGTATTAATTATTTAATATTAAGTTTTTATTTTATTAATAAGATAATAAATATTATAATTGATAATTAGTAATTATTATTAAAAGTTGATAACATTGGGATACATACTTATTTATTTAATAAACATTTTATCAAATACTTTATTTGTAATAATTTAAATAAAGTAATTTGACGATTCTAACTTATTAGGAGAAATTGATCATTTTAATTAAACTCAAAATTATTTTTGGTCTAGTTGGTTTAGTGTGATACTTAGAACAGATTCATTCTCTAAAGAACTTGAATTAATTCAAAAACTTTAATATTTATGATGCTTGGGAAATGGAAACTGAAACCCTAGTGTTGAAAATTGAATCTTGTGGCTGAAAATGGAAATGAAAACTTGAAACCTTTAATGAAAATTAAATCACATATTTTCAAAATGTAATGAATTGGAAAATGACTTTTGTATGTACTCTTTTTATGACATGTGACTTTATTGTTGGGTGTTGAGTTGACTTAGCTTTGACCAATCAACTTATTTTACCAAAGGCTCAAGAGTTCTATTTTTGTGGTATTATGATGATGATTTGATCTTGATCTTTTAAACTCAACCATGGTAATGAGTCTGGTATGCTCTATGATGAATTTGGATCTATTGTTCGTTATTTCTTTCAGTGTTCTTGTGTGATAACGAGATGAATGGTATGTCATATTTAACTTAACCTTTGAGTCTTTGATTAGTTATTTTTGGATGCTTTCTAGTTGCTTGTAAAGGGCTAAGGTGTTATTGTGAGTTATCTTTTGATGCTTTCCAGTCACTTGTATAGGGCTAAGGTGAAAGCTATGATTCTTTGATTTGTACTTTTATGAGCCTAGGGTAGGTAATCTAAATGTTAAGTTGGGAAGTGGCTTGCAATGGAAGCTGAGGCCCTAAAAAGGCTAATGGGTAACCCATTGTAAGTAGTTAGTAAGTGAAAAACACTACACTAAATGAGAGTAAAATGAACCTAATAAGAGTCTTGTCTTTCCTTGCCCATGCCTCAAGTGCTAGTACAGACTAGGATGGGAGTAGAGAGGATGTTTGGTTATGACCATGCATCGTTAGTATGCCTTGCCATTATGATAGTAGACTAGTGCCACATAGAGTCACTAGGGGGCCAGAAGATTAAAAGACTAGTCGGGTAACACTAGAGTTGGTTTGTGTGATGACACTTTCCCACTAGCAGTATAGATTTCCTACGTGTCTTTGTTTGCCTCTAGATTTAGATGTCAATTTATCTTTGAACCTTTGAGTTAGATTACTTTTAGGGTTTTCCTTGACCTAGATATTACTTTTGATTTTTGGGATTGATATCCTATTTGGGACTTGAGACTATCTCCTCAGTGCAGTGGGAGTGGACCATTTTTGGGTTACCACAAGGTTGGGTGGTAGTGCTTCTCACTTTTACCATTGAGATTTGTTTGTTGATGTCATGGCTAGAGTTGCTTGTTCTATATTTCCTTTCATTCTATCTTTGTGTATTACGATGGATGGTTATATCTATATGATGGATGATTTTACTTATTGTATTGTACATTTTTCATGGATCCGAAAGGGATGATGTAATCTATTTTATAAATGTATATTCTTTCAACCTTTCATACCCTGTGACATGTACAGTGGATGATTGTGCATTCTGAATTAATGCCAAGTGGCATTCAGAACAAATGTATATTATTTAAATGGATTGAAATTGTAGTTATTCTTTCATGTGGATGTGTTATTTATTGGACTTGGTATTAGTTAAATTTAAATGTGATTCAACATCTTCAGATCCTTAAGGAATGTAATCTATTATGTTTTCTTATGTATGATTATATGTAATTAATTTTGCTATTTTGTAATTGTTGTATATGTTATTCTTTAAATAAATAATTTTTTTTTGGAAAACTTAGTAAAACTTTAGGTTAATTCTTTTGGATCCCTTGACGGGGTGTTACATGGCCTCTTACTGTTGCCTACATGTTGTTGCTATCATTTGAGGGTATAAAAATTCCCTCAAACATGGGCAACATATATTATTTATACTTCCTAAACCTAATTAGGTTTTCAAGTATTATAAATTTTTAAAACCTGATCAAGTTTTAAGTAATATAAATTTAAAAAACTTGATCATTTTTTTAAGTAATATAAATTTTAAAAACCAGATTGGTTTTTAGAAAACTTAATCGAGTTATTGTTTTATTAATATGGGCACACTTGGATGCCAACCTACATTTGAATTTTTGAATAATCGAATCGTGTTATTTGATTTTTTGTTTTTTTTGGTGGGGTGTCCACTTTTTTTGTACACCAACTTGGTGTACACACCTAACAAATGACCCACTCCACATCTTGTCAAACTTAGTATGTTGTCTTGACCTTCTTTTCAAATCATCTCGCTATAGCACAACATCTTCTTCTTCAAGAACCTTTTGAGTAGCCTTCTTTTCAAACTTCCACTTCACTTAGAGTTGATTATACTCCATATTCTTCATAGCTTGGTCTCTAGTTTCCTCCAACTCCATATGTTGAACATATCATGCAACTATGGGATCTTTCTCTTCAAGAATTTTTAACTGATTAGTAAGCACTAGTGTTGGTAATTTGATTGATAAAGGATGCCTAAATTCTTTCCTATTTACCAACATATATGGGGAATTAGCAATTAATCTCTTGTAATTACTCTTTCTATCCATAATGTAGATTTTAGTCCACATGCCAAATGCTCTAATTATTTTCTAGTGTTCTTTTGATAACCCTTAATAGATTTTATTTGTTGATTCAACCAACCATTTCCCTATGGATAATAGTTTTATGAGATATTCATACAAAAGTTGTGTTGAATGACCCATTCACTTATCCTCATCCCCATAAATGTTATGGCATTAGTACAAATTATTGGCTTAGCAACCCCAAATCTAGTAACCAAATCATCGTAGAAATTTAATACATCTAAATCATTAACATCTTTGAAAGTCACAACTTCCACCCACCTAGTGAAGTTATCGATAGCTATGAGAGTCCACTTACACCCAATGCTTGATGGTAGGTTTATAGGACTTATAAAATCTAGCCCCCATCTCTTGAAGTGTTGTTCTACTTGTATTGGTTACAATTGCATAGTTGTGAGCCTCTATTTTCCTATAAACATAACACACTTCATAGGCTTCCTTAACCATGTGCATGAATCCTTCAAAAATTTGGTCCACTAATATCCAAATCTCATAATCTTCCATGTTGTTGTCCTTGGAGAAAAATCACCTTCAGAATCTCCATCATGAAACTCATGCATTACCTTTTTAGTTTAATCATTGTCAAAACATCTTACCAACATGTCATTAAGGTTCTTTCTGAACAACACATTCTCAACTAGCACATAAGGGATATATTTTAGTCTCAAATATATTCTATTTTTCTTATCCATGTTAGATGGATGCTCACCCATCTCCAAGAAATGAGTCATGTCTTTCACCCAACTTGTTTTCCTAATTTGTTCAACTCCCTACTACTCATCCTAGATAAACAAATTAACTCTTGAATCTATTGCTATTGTTCCTTCAACAAGTTATTCACATAATCCTTTTCCCTAGACTAGGTTAGTTATCTTGATATCTAGCTCAAACTCCATGACCTTAGTTATCCATCTTACACTTTTCTCATTCAGATTCTTTCTTAAAATGAACTCTTTAACACTAGAATAAAGGAGAAAAAGATGAATTTTAATGTAAAAATCAAAGGTTTAATTTTTTTCAAAACTTTTGATCACTACCAAAACATGTTTCTCTAGAAAACTATACCTCTTCTCATATTCTTCCAACCCTTTACTATAGAATGTGATAGGTTGCTAAAATCCATCCTTATTCTATTGCACCAAAACCACTAAAATAGAATCATAAATACCATATGTATAAAGAGTGAAATCTTTGTAAAATGTGGCCTTAGACCTCCACAACATACTTCAACATAGTCACTCTATGATGGGTTTCATCTAAGAATGAACATTAGATTTTTCATCCTAAAGGACCCATTCATGCTAAACCGTTTCCTTCTATCTAGATGGGGTTTGAAAATGTGCTCTCAAAATTGATAGTTTTAGTGACCAGACCAACTAAAATAAAGGATTTAAGCTTATTATGAATGCACAATCAAAGTAGATTTTAAGGATCTTTTGTGCATGAGAAATGAATTTAATCTAGATAAACATGCAGATTTAAGCTTAAAAAGTAAAGAAAAAGTAATCTAGAATGATTGCAATATTAAACTAATATGCAATAAAATCTTTTCGAATGCAAGAGTATTGAATGCTCAAATTGACAAAGTTTTTTTACTCATCAATTGTATCCTCCCAATGAGAGACAAAAGTCCCCAATTTATAAAATCCCAAAACCAATCAATGGTGGAGATTAAATCAAATGAATGGTGGAGATTAGATGAGAGTTCAATCAAAATGACAAGTTTCCATTTTCAAGAGAAGTTTCAAGAGTTTAGAGGAGTTAACTAATTTATTTCTATTTCTAATTTGATTTAACTCATTGTTTCCAATTCTGAACTAAAGAATCAGTTTGGAGATACTATTTGAAGATTGAAATTAAATATAACCTCATAGTTGAATATTCTCAATTATTTGAATAATTTAACTAAATAATTGAAATGATGGTTTTTAATTTATTTAATTCATTTTTCATGTGTATTCACCTAAAGGGGTGATTTTAATTTAATCAAATGCACTATTAGCTAAGTTAAGTTGATATGAGGAATTAAATAGAGTATGTGGTTATTAAATATTAAGGGTTTTCTTCTTTTGACACATAGGTCAAGTAGAGTCAAGTGATAAAAAATGCCTAGTACATTAGGAATTTTTTTATTGAGAATTCGACGATTTGAGAGTAATGCACCAAAATTGGTTTAGGTTGTCAATGTTCCAATTTTGGGGTATTACATTTTCCCCTCTTTAAATTTATGTGTGAATAACACATTGGTTCAAATAATAGTTTGAATTTGAAAGCATATAACTAGAACTGTGATTGGTTATATGAAAGCCAATTGATGATATATAATTTATTTTGAACAAAAGTCAATACTCAAGAGTTTAGTTGTTATGGATGTTAGAAATTGAATACCTGTCCTTTGAAGAGAGTTTTAGTATTATCTTCAAAATGAATGTTAATAGTCTTGAGTCCAAATAAAACATCTAGATACTAGTCCAAGAGAACAAAGATTGTCATGATTCATAGGATTGTCCCCAGAATGAGGCTTGATCCTCAAAAGTCTATGTAGAACATCCAGATTCCTATCCATTGAAAAGATGAAAAGACTAATTACAATTAATAGGATTATCCCTAGATTGAGGGTTAATCCCCAGGAATCTAAGTAGAACACAAAAATACTTGTCCATTGAAGGGCGATTGAAAGAGATCTTAAGATTGCCTCTAGAACAAATCTTAATTCTCTAAAATCTAAATAGAACACCTAGATATCAGTCCATAAAAGTGATGACGTGACCTATCATGAGTCATAGGATCATCCCCAAAATGAGGCTTAACCCTCAAGATTCTAGTTAGAATGCCTAGATAATTTTCTATTGAGCTATGATAAGGATCATCATGAGTTTTATTAACATAATCTAATAGAAATTCATTCACCTAATTGATAGATAAGACAAAAGCAAATTGATGTGAGATGCAAGGAACAATGATTCCCCTAGATATTTGAGATCATCAGAGATAGATTACGAGACACCCATTTTTGAAATGAGTTATGAGTACTAGATATTCTCCTAGTGATGAAATGCCTCTAGTAATGAGGACCTTGAGTTCTAATTAGATTGATTTGAAGATAGATTGACAAGGTTTTCCAACTTATTAGAGTTCTTAATTTGAGAAGTTTTCTTTTTGATCCTTGAGAGACATTTAGTAGGGATGTTTCATGCCCATTTTTTTCTACCAAAAACTCATTTAAATTTATCAAATAACTATCATAACAACACTTAAACTCCCTTCCAAGGCTTAACACAATGATTCACCATTGGAATCATGAAACAATGGGTGAAGGTGGGCTCGCCAAGGAGGAGAATCTCTCAACTTCAATTTTGAGCCCAACTAAGCCCTTCACCCAAGGCATCTCTTCCCTCCCAAGGGTTATTGAAGCCTTCACACCCATTTCCATCCTATACACTCATACACAAGCCACATCACTGGGATAAACACATTTTTTTTCTACCAAAAACTCATTTAAATTTATCAAATAACTATCAAGATTTAGATTCAATATTTAGATCCACAATAGGCATTTTGATAACATGATCTTGAGCATTAGCCACTTGTTTCTAATGAAATAAATCATAAATTTAACATCCAAAATAATTTTTCTTAACTAATAGTACCATAAATAACAATAGCTTTTAGAACAGATCTACACTATCTCAAATAACAATAGCATCATTTCTATAATCTTTATCACAACTTCTTCTCTCATACACAAGTTTAAATATATTATCAAAAACTCAAAATCTAAATTTTTATTCATATTCATTTGCAAGATTACAATAATAATTATCAAAACCATTCACACAAGTGCCCTTTTCCACCCTACCATAATGGCATCATGAGGCTGCTTGTGCCCTAGCCATACCCCAGGGCATGAGAACTCATTTCAACCAAGAGATCATGGATGCAATCCTAAGAGTCCTCTCTAAAACATTATGTAATAAATTTTCTAACAATATTTCATCTCAATAAGTAAGAGCTACTCTAAATGCATATAAGTTACTTATGTTTTCAAGAGCTCTCCCTTTAGATGGATCTTCATCTTCAACCAAGAATCATTCCTCCTCTTCCTCCATCTCCTTCTTCCTCTCCATATTTTTGTCATTCTCCCCTCCTCTTCTTCTCTCCTATTCTACATATATCTTCCCCTTTTCATCTCCAACAATGGTGAAAAGTCCCTCCTCCAAAGTCTTCCTCCCTTTTTTATGAAGGGACATGGCTCTCTTATCAATGTGTCATAACCCATTGTTTCCCACTATTCATTTTCGTCACATTTGAAGTGGGGCCCTTTTGAGGTTTCATAATGTAAATTTTAAACATGATTTGACCCTCAACTAACCCCCAACCTTAGGTAGTATAAGTGGGTTAGGTTATTTTAACCCGGAATGCACTCTAGGATCTATTTTAACCCCTCTAAAGTCCAACTTTAGTTCATATCCGATTTTACAAAAAGTTTGCATTGAGGTCAACTTTAATTGTTGTACAAGAGTGGGCATAGTTTTCTCGAAGGTCTTCATAATCATCTGATTAGGCCTTCATAATCATCTGTTGCACAAATTCAAATTTAACATCAGTAACTCAAACATATAAATATAAGACTATAAACATTAATACATATCCCTGAATTAACCATAGATCAACCCATTAGATCAATATCATATCCCAACATCATTTCTTTAGAATCATTTGCATATGAAATTCATTTACAAATAAGTATCATTCTTTCTACTTCAATTTCTCTAATTAAAAACTTTTCAAGAATAATAACCACACTAATAATTTATAGCATATGTATCAAAACACCTTACACGTTACACATACATTAATCAAATTCATCAAGAATAAGTACTTACTCTCACTAATTATAGGATTCAAATCATAACATCTCTTAGAATAACATAACGAGTATCACTAATATTCATTGTGTTATCTATATTCTATTCATTTCTGTACTTCTTTATTTTGAATTTAATGATACATAATTTACTTCAAAACAATAATCACATAACCCAAACTTGATTTCCATTCCTTATGTAGAATGTATTTACCACAACACAATATCTATTCAATTCAATTGGTCATAATTTCAATTACTAAAACTATCTAATTATCATGATGAGATAAGATGACAATCCATCATAGTGTGAATTAGTTCTAATGCTACCAGTCTCATAAACTATCTAAACTATCGTATCATATGTAAAGAGGTCTAACCATTTCTATTTATAATTATTTTCAATTGTATGAACAAAATCCACAGTTGATCATAAGTTGAGCCTAACTTTGCACATTAATTAAATAAGTAGAATTCTACTATACAAAGTATCACATACACATTTGCACCTAATATTGAGATGGTTACAAATGATAAGTCAATCTTATTTAAACAATACTAATCATAGCAAGTCACATAAGGATTCTCCCTAGTCATGTTGTTGCATAAGTTGTATAATGTTCTTCTAATGACAAAATTAATATTTACTACTAATCAAATTATATTGTAGACAAGTTAACAATCATTCTAGTCCTTACTTGGATGGGACCTTACAGGATGCAAATAGTAGTTGAAAATAATCCAATTAAGGAAAAAGCAACTTGGAAGGACGGGGGTAGTCTTGACAATATTTTGAAAACTTGGATAGTTTTGACTCAAAAGAAATGCATTATCCCTAGAAACATAAAATAGCAGAGAAGGAAAGGTCTTTGACTCACATCTTATGTGTATGCATTCACCTCACACAACCATGCCACCCCCCTAGAGGGTGCCCATGGTTTTGGTGTTTTCAAGGACTCAATAATATATGTTTAAAAGTTACCCTTGAAGTAGGGGCCAATTTCATATACCACCTTCAAGCATCCAAGTGTATACCTATGGTGAGGAAGTACATGAGAGATTCTTCCCCCTTCTTGAGAAAGATTATTCCCCCTTTTGGAGGTGAACCGGGTAGGAAAATAACTAAAAAGTGTTCAATAGGATTTTGTTCACATTAACCCTTAGTAGCCCTACAATTAAGGTTTAGGCCTCTCAACCACACTGACACCTAAAAGTGTACACCCTAGGAAGTAGGGAATAGAGAGCAATGGCACTTGGTACAATAGTCAAGGCTTCCTCAAGATATGCGATATCAAGAATCAAGAGGAATAAATTAACATTGCTTTGGAGTCTTTAACTCTTCAAAGCTTGTTTGTTATAGTGAGTTAGAATCATTGGCAAAAGGTTTCTACTCACTTGGGTCATTCTTAGAGGTTGATTACTCTGGTAGGCATGTTAAAGGTTACTCAAGGAATTGGTTTGAATTCAAGGGTTTTGATTCTCTTAAAAGGGAGATGATCATACTCATATACCTCTTCACCTCACCCAGACATGATAGACATGTTCATCACTGAGCTAGCACCTCTTTGAACAAATCCAAGAGCTTGTAGGTTTTTTATTCTCTTAGAGAAAGCAGAGAATAGTCCCCTCATTAATGGACAATCTAAGTAATTTTTTACCTTTCCTTTCTTTTAGAGGGTACCATCATCCAAAGCGGTCTAGGTTTTTTAGTTACTTTTCAGAATCACTTCCAAGTAGTAAAGAGAATAATCCCTTATCTCTTTGTCTAGAGCCCTAGAGAAGTTCACATGTCCTAATTAGACTAGTTTGAAAAGAATAAAAGCACACACATTGTTTGAAGTGGGTTTTAAATGTATTATTTGATAAGTGTATCTTCGACAAACATCCTACAATCAAACCATCAATAAGTATCTATTCATTTCAGAGGAGTCTTCAATATGTGTCATGTAGACAACATTTGTGTTGTTTCAGAAGATCAAATAAATGACACAAAAACTCATATTAACATGATCAATAGATATAAATACTAGTAAAATTTGAAACACAAATCAAGAAAATGAGGGAACTGATGCCTAATCTCACATGAGAATTTTCTACTTCCAAGTGATAAAATGGTCTCCTAGGTGAGACAAAATGAAGTGCCACGTGAGAGAATGTGGGTCTTAGGTGAGAAAACACTCTATCACATGAGTTTTTGCAAATAGCCATGCAAGCTAATAGGGAACTCACACAAGGAAAGAAATATGACAAAAATAAATAGAAATGAGGCTAGAAATTTGGTTTTTCTAACCCACTATGGGTGCTATAAATGTGAGTGCTAAATGTGACCTCATACCTTAGTGACACACTTTAACATAGTCATTCTATGATTGGTTTCATCTGAGAATGAACATCACATTGTTCATCCTAAAGGAACTACTCATGTCAACCTGTTGCCTTCTATCTAGATAGGGTTTGAAATTGTGCTCTCAGAATTGAGAGTTCAGTAACCAAACCAACTAAAATAAAGTATTTAAGCTTAGAATGAATGCAAGATTACAATAGATTGTTAGGATTTTTTGTGCAAGAGAAATAAATTTAATCTAGATGAATGTGCATATTTAAGCTAAGAAGGTAAAGAAAACTAATATAGCATGATTGCAATATTAAACTAAAATGAAAGTACTAAAATGCAATAAAATCTTGTTGAATTCAAGAGTAATGAATTGTCAAATTCATAGAGTTTCATTACTCATAAACTGCATCCTCCTAATGAGAGATAGAAGTTCCCAAATTATAGAATCCTAGAACCAATCAATGGTGAGATTGAATCAGATGAACAATTGAGATTAGAGGAGAGTTTAGTCAAAATGATAAGTTTCCATTTGCAAGAGAAGTTTTTGAAAGTTTAGAGGAGTTAACCGATTTGTTTCAATTTTTATTTGAGTTAACTCATTGTTTCCAATTCTGAATTGAAGAAGATATTTGGAGGGAATATTTGAAGGTTTAGATTAAATATGACCTCATATTTAAATATTCTCAATTACTTGAATAATTAAACTCAATAATTGAAATGAGGGTATTTAATTTATTTAATTCCTTTTGTCATGTGTATTTAGCTGAAGGGGTGATTTTAATTAATCTAATACACTAGGGCCTTTAATTATATTAATCATATCAATAGGATTTATTAGCTAAGTCAAATCGATATTAGGAATTAAATAGAGATATGTGATTTTTTCAAATTAAGGGTTTTCTATTTTTGACACTTAGGTCAAGTAGAGTTAAGTGATCATAAATTCCTAGTACGTTAGGACTTTGTTGATTGAGAATTTGATGTTTTGAGACTAATGCACCAAAATTGGTTCAAGATACCAAGGTGCCAATTTTGGGGTATTACAAGGTGCTTCAACCAACACTTCCTTTATTTCTTCAAAAAAAAAAATTCCTTCCTAGTCCAATTGAAAAAAAGAAAAAAAGAAAAAAAAACATTTTTCTTCAACATTTTTGTTAGTGGTTTTAACAAGTTTTCATTAATATATGTATAAAACTTCGTAGATAATTGATTTTTCCTAAAAAAAATCTACAACCCCTTCATTTGATTAGGTAAAGACAACTCCAATATGGCTTTAACTCATTCCAAGTCAATAGTAGTTCCTTCTTTTGACACAACATACATAATCAATCCACCTTCATGCACTGTAAAATACAATTCTTGGGATTCAAAGATATCCCAAATTCACAACACCTCTGAAAATTTTGCCTGAAATGATCAATTCGATCAATAGACTTCTTAGAGAAAAATGTAATGTCGTCTAGGTAAACTAGGACAATCTTATATATCAAATTATAAAATGCTATATCCATAGCCTTCTGAAAAGTAGCCCAAACATTAGACAAACCAAAAGGAATTTTTTGGTAGGCCATGACACCCCACTTTGTAGTGAATGGTGTCTTATATTGATCATATCTTTAACACAAATATGATTGTAACCACTATATTCATCTAACAAAGAGAAACACTTAGAACTTGATATAAACTATAGGATCTATTCCATAGAAGGCAATGAACTCCCATATTTAAGATTCTCTATCAAAATCTTTGAAATCCATGCAAATTCTTAACTCCATATTCTTTTTTTTTTAACTAGAACTAGGTTCAAAACCCATGAGGTATTCTTGATAGAAAAAAATGTGTTACTCTCTATCAATTTATCAAGTCCCTTTTGCATTAAAGGTTCCAACTTAAGATTAACAATCCTCTTCTTTTGTCAAATATGTTTAACATTATTCTCCAATTCTATTGTATGTTGAGAAAATTATGGGTTGAACCCTTTTAAGTTTCCATATTCCCATAAAAGTATATTGTTAAACTCCTAAAATATCTTATGAAAAGATGCATTTTCCTCTTTTTTGCAGACTTTTTCAAGTTTTAGCATCTTATCTTAATAAAATTCTACCTCTTCATAATGTTGTTGTCATTCCTACAAGATGGCTTTATGCTTATAAGCCTCATCATCACTATTAAAATTTGATTCCAGTGTTACTATTCCTTTAGGTACTTTGTTATTTTTAAGCTATAGTATTTGAGTATCATATTGATATATAATCTTCTCTTGGTTAGCATAAGAAAACTTCATGACTTCCCTCAAGAAATTCACCATCTCCTGATCACTTTCAAAAGCTTTCCAATGGATGTCATTATCTAGAACAATAGATTTGTTAATTACCTTAATATGTAGATTTCACTTATCTTTTCTCATTTCCTTTGGAATATCACATTTTGCACCTATAGTAGCTAACCAATCTGCATGTTATTTTTTGTTTTGTTGTATGAAAATTAAAATCTTCTTTCAGACTCCATGCACAGTGTTTATATGACTTGAGAAGATTATTCTTAGTAACATGGAAATGAGTTACTCAATTCACAAATAACTCTCTTTCAATATAAATTTTCAAGTTGTCAATCCCCATTCTCCCATTCCATACCAAAAACAAGAATCTCATATTCAGTCATGTTGTTAGAGCAACTAGAGTAAAACCTACATGTTGAATAGTACTTTTTACCACTAGGAGAAACTAACATACATCCCCCACCTACACCTACCTTATTCTTGGACACATCAAAATACGACTCCCAAAATCCTAACTCATCATTAGAATCAACATCTTTACAAGACTTGAAATAAATTCACCAAGTTTATGAATAACAAAGTTTCTCAAATCTCTCTATTCTATCACTACATATTGAACCTCTAGCTGATTTTGATTAACCCATTCATCTAAAAAAATTCCAAGTATATCATTTACTTAAGTTTGATTCTCTTGGACAACAAGATGATCTTTTAAATCAGAAGTGAGAAAAATTGAATTGATTGGACTCATATCATAGGGTTCTATATGGTATACTACTATAGGCTCAGATTGAATGATGACTCTAATTCTATACTAGGTCCTAAACAACATGTGTGACCAATTAGATGACAAGTATCCACTTACCTTTGCAGTAAAATATCTAGAAAGGAAAAGGGACAAGTGAGGTGGTAGCTCAATAGTATAGATATATTGTGGAATAGATAAGTTTGGGCATGCATGTAAAATAAAGTTTATCACATTTATCACTCCCAAAGTGCTTACTTTTGTGCCATCTAATTGTACTACACCCTTCTCTAAAGGCTAATACTTGATTTCCAATTCATCAACTATTCTTTTTCTAGCATTACTAAATTTCTAGCCCCTAAATCTATCATGTAATCTTGTACAAGATTATCTCCTATTATAAGGTATATATAAAAAATAAGTTGCATGGGCTTTAAAGTTATTCTTCAAAGCTATCCACTTCAGCATTAGTCAACACTACTTTGGGCCTATCATTCTTAGGTTCAATATTTGAACTCAAATAAGATAAAGCTAATTACAATAAATTATTTTGACTTGAATTACTTAATGTAGCCCACATTGAAATTGAAATATTTTATTTTTTCACATGATCAAGAATGTTAAAATGTAGGATACAAATCTTACTTTGAACGTTTGGAACAAAACTTTGATCACTTGGAATGACTGGTGTTATTGGTTGAGAAATAGTTTGCAGATGAGACTTGACAAGAACATAATTATCCTTTAGGCTTGTAATAGGAATGAAATTCCCATGTTATCTTATAGAATCTAAAATTTTTCTAACACTATCATAGGCCTTGCATGTAATCTATTATCACTTTGTTTTGTTGGTACATTATGACTAGCTGATGCTAAATCTTGACCAACTTGATGCCCTTCATCCAATGCTCTTTTCTCACCTGTAGTATTGTTAGGGACTGAAAACTCACCATGAATAATTCCACAAAAGTCATCACCCTACCAATTTAGAAAGTATTTTTTGTATTCTCTTCCTATCAATGAATCAAATTTTCTCCTATAGGATTGTGTTGCACAGATGGAACACTTTTCACTATTAGAGCTTGATTTATCTCAAAATTTATACATATATTCTAATTGTGGGGTTGATTTCTTGGGTAAGACCACTCTAAATTTTCATCCATATTATTCTAAATAGGTACAATTTCTTTAGATGTACTTTTTCTATTGGGATTGTACTTATTGTGTTGGATTTGATTATTCCACTAGTAAGGTGGTCTATTCCCAACTTGATTTTTCTAATAGTATTGTAAATAAGGATCCTGATAAAGCCCATAATTATGATTTTTTTGTCCCTTGATACTAACAAGCTCATTTCCAAAGTTTTATGGAATTCCTTTGATCTCCTATAGATCATTCGTTTGAGATGGAGCTCCATTTGTAGGGGTAACTTGTTGTGTATTTAGGGATAGTAATATTGGTGTCATTGGTATTACTTCAAATGAAGTCTATTTTAATTGTACCATAGGTTGAGGTATTGGTGCTACAAAAAAAATGGACACGAGTGGCCTTGGGGCTACTTTTCTAGCTTGCAATAGATTATTTTCAACTCTAATAGCTAGCTTATATGTTGTAGGAAGTGTATTGAATCTAAGTGTTTGAATCATGATTTAAATGTTGTTGTTGAAAGACCTTAAATAATATAATAATACATGCTCAACAATGAGCCTTACTACTATAATAATTCACTCCCAAGTTTTCTAAAACCTAAAATTGAAGTTTGAAACTTTCTCATGTGGTACTCTCTGAATAGTTGATAATTGTTGAACTAGTGATAAGTGAACTAAATTATCCCTAAAAAAGTAACATGAGGTTGTATCTAGTTGGTCCCAACTGGTAATTGTCCCTGCAACTAATCTTCAATATCATTCTAAGGATTTTCCTTTAAAGGATGCTACTAATAGTCTTACAATAATGTTGTCTTGTATAACATGATGTAGTGCACACAAATTGGCCACATCTTGAATGTGCTCAACAAAAATAACTTGGTCTTTTCCTAAGGAATACAACAAGCTCTTGAGGGTCATAATTTTATTTCATCATGTTGGGCCAAATTCAAGGGACTACCTTGATTGAAAGTTGCAAAATTGTTATCCATTTGGGTTTGTAGAACTCTCCTTCTTGGTAAATAAAATTGAGTAGCTCTAAAACTTGATACTACTATTGTGCTAACTCTTTCTATAAGAGGTGTTTACCTTTCTCTCCTAGTGTAAACAAGAGTCTCTTCAATCATTTTTGTTGTTCTCTTTCTTCTCCCATGTGGAGATAACTCTCTGTATTGAAATGTTTTGAAACTTCTTCTTTATATTCTTCTCATATATTTGTGCTAACCTTGATACCAAAACATAGATTCACCATATGTGTAATATGTAATAGCTCTTAATAGGTCAATTTTCTATCTTACACATCAAGAAAACTAAAATAAAGATAAATAAAGCTATAAATAACCCCTTTTACCCCAATGGACATGCCAAAAAATGTTCTCTTAGATTTTCACCCTATGCTATTTTTTTACCAAATCTAGACATAATCTAGAAAATCATGGGATTATTTCAAGATGATGGGTGACCTATAGCTGAAATAAACCTCTAGACAAGGTTGACTTCCTTATGCATCACCTAAAGATAAAAATTTTCTGAAGGGAAAGGGTAAGAAGTAAACTTGACAAAACAACAACTTTGCATAACTTGAAATGCAACCTACTTCCACAAGAGGTGATACACCAAAATACTAAATAATTTCAAAGTGAAATAAACTATCTAAATAATCTTTATTTGAATTTAGAAATGACACAAGTTATAGCTTCAAGCTTGTGTATAAATATTTCACAAAAAGGACTGGGAATTCATGAAATAGAAAGGAAGTGTAAATCTTCACTACAACAAATTGTAATGAAATCTCCTATCACTAACTGCAACCTGTAATAAGACACCTTGAAACTAAAAAATAGGTATGCTTATGAAACACAAATTAGAATAAAAATGAACTTTCACAAAAAATTCCTATCAATCATTTTTTGAATACACAAACTTTGTAATATATGAGAAGGTCTAAAATGTAAAACAATGGCTCTTTGTGTGTGTGTATTTATATGTAAATATATCTACAACAAATGAGATATAGACTCAAAAAAACAAGACCCAAAATTGAACAAAAATCACTTAGTGTCTTCACTACCAAAAGTATGAAATCCTTTCAAAGTGAATGAAAAACTCACTAAATACATCTCTTCAACCAACTAGGGTTGAATGCATAAAATAACCCAAAAATAGACCACTCTTCTCTCTAGAAAGTAAGTCACACACTTGAAAAATTTTATTTGGGTCATAAACAATCTAGCGACTTATCAAAATTGCCCCAAAAATGCTCCAACTGGTCTCAACTGTCTTCCAAATCATAGAGAAAAGTCAAATGTAACCCCATCTCTTCTCCAATCCCCCTATATAACCTCCATATATTGGGAAAATAAAATAACTTCTAAGAACAAGTTCCTGACTCATTAATATATCAATATTTGCTCTAATCATGGCTTTTACTTGCATTCCTTTAAGATTTTAATAATTAATTGACTATTTTATAACATCAACTAGCCAATATTTATTGTGTTACAATAATAATATGTGGAAAAAAGTAATATTATATTAATTCATCTAATTATATGGTAATACTAATGAGAGGATACATTATTACCATATTATTGAATTAAATTACACAAAAATAAAACAACATGCTATAGAAACGTATTTGGCACACCCAAAATATACTTCAAAATTGTTGAATAAAGCATAAAACATGTTCGATAACCTAAAATTATTCATTTTAATCCATTTGACTTTTGTAAATCTAGAGAAGTAGTATATTGAGGGTTTTTGGAGAAGAATGTTGGCAGTCATTATTGAAAATGCTTGCATATTTCTTTGTATTGTTCAAATCAAATAGGTAACAACTCTTCACTAAGTTTTTGAACCATAATGGCTTTTATACATTCCATAATGTCTCTAAAGATTTTGGGTCATCATTTATGTAGGTTCATTATATTTTCACTTGTCATTTGCAAAAGATCAACTATACATGAGCCCCATGAGATTTTTTGGCCTTTTTCTCACATAATTTACAACATGGGCTGTACATTATTAAAACTCCTTATGTGGGTTTCACATACTTCTTGTTTTTCCTTGATTTAAAGCTTCAACATGAAATTTCTCCCTTTTTGTTCATTTCATGAGGCTTTTCAGATACTAAATTTTTTATGGAAGAACTCACAAACATTTTCCTTTATGCATTATATGTTTACATTTACCCATTTTTCTCTTCTTTTTTTTTATCTTGCTCATGTTTGGCTTTCTCTTGAGACACCTCCAGGCATAAAAAATGAGTAAAGATATTTTCTACACATTAAATATTCATTATTTTTCAATGAGGAGTGATATTTTCCATGCTTTAAAATAATTTATAATTTTCATCCTTTTGCTGGTTGCGTTACAAATGTAATGATCATATTCCATTTTTTACTACAATAATGTTTGCATGTTAAATTGGTGAACAAAAATCTATTAAAAATTATTGCATCGGTGTTGTCGTTCACTTTTATTCTTCTATGAATGTAGCTTAGCATTTTTTACTCTTCTTGGATAGAAAAAATCATGCTTACCACCATTTTGCATAATGACATATCTTCTTTTTAACTATTGCAAAATTGTTCCCTTTCACCCCCCATGTTGTTTAACTTCACAATATCTCATAATTTTTTGGAAAATAAAATAAAGAATGCACAATTTACTATTTCAATATGTTTTTTGGAAACCAATATTATGAGTGCTTAAATGAATGAAGCCTTATGTTTGCTAAAAGATTTTTCCAAAAATATATTTTCTTGTCCTTCTGATTTCCATAACATTTTACATTTATTCCTTAGCAACTTGGATGAATGTCTTGCTACACTCTTGTTATGCATAACCATCCACTTTGATGTCTATGACATGACAATTGTTGTGGTGGTGGTTGTTGCTCCTTAAACATATTGTTGATGCTGAAAGTATTATTTATGTTGCATGAATGTAAATTTATTAATTTTTTATTGAATGTTGAAATTAAAATTTACTTAATTTTGCATTTACTAACAACAGATTCAATAGGTGATTTGATTCCTTTAGAGAACTTATTAGTGCTGAAATTAGAAGCATAGTTGATGTAGTTGAAATGTGTGGTCAATTGATTCATGTACAAATCTGATTTTACAATTCTCTTTTTGGTGTACATATATGATATCCCTTCTATTGTATTCTACGTTCTATAGCAGCATACTATTTCAAATTTCTTGTAGAATGTTGAATGACATTTTCAATTTTTAGTACTTCACATGTTATAATTGAATTGTTCTCATTTTTAATTAATGTCGATGCATTACCACTTTACTATTTAACCATTAGGGGCTGGTATTAATTTTAGCTTTGCATTGCATTTTCAGCCACCTTTCTAATGTATGACTAGATTCCTTTTACTATATCATTGATGCTGAAAATGGAGTTTTTAATTGATATAGCTAAAATAAATATTCACTTGATTCAAAAATCTGATTTTCTTGCAACCCTCTATTGTAGTCAATGGATTTACCTTCTATTACTCCATCTCCTTTCCTATAGCATCATTCATCTTGGTTGATTGGATTATTAGCTAATATAAACTTTGAGCTTTACACTATATCTTCAACATCAACTCCAATATATGAATTGGTTCTCTTAATAATGGTAATGATGTTGAAATTGTGTATCATAGATGTAACTACAATTCACATTCTTTTGATTTGAAAACCTCTATAAATATGTTTTGTAAACATTCTATTTTGGTATATATGCACTTTTTTTTTGTTTGCTACTCTATTTTATTTCTTTTTGTAATATAGCTTTCAAATTTCATGTTGAATGCACATTCCTATAGTATCACATATCTCTTGTAGTATATCATTCTTGCTAAAAAAAATACATTACACTTCCTTTTCATAAACAATTCCATTTTTAGCCAATCCCTACCTACTATCTTAATTGATCTGTAAGGATTCAAGTATGGAATGTTGTCTCTTAAATATTCAATCATTATATCTCCTTGTATTCTTTAATTGAATACAATAAAAGGTTTCACACATTGTTTTTACATGTCTCTTTGATATTTTTCTTATTTGTTCATACCCTATTTGTTAGTGACACGTTGGGCTCAAACTCTTGTGGGTGTCACATTTACATCTACATGTCACTAATTTTTATTTTGTTTCCAATGACATGAAGTATTTAGAAAAGTAAAATAGTTTTTTGGATTTAGACAATGTGGATGCTTGTATGAGGTGTAATGATGATAGGCTGATCATTTATTAGATCCCCAGGATCTAACCATATTTCTCTCTTGTGATTGTAGGGTTTTGCAAGTAGAAAGAAGGAAATGGGAAAATTTTGAGCATACACAATCTAAACCTCAACAAATTCACTAGTCATTTAGGAAATGGCTAGCCCCTATGACTCTTATGCCTCATTTTTGTGTATCCACACATGCATTCATACTATAAATTCAAACATTGAATTTATTTTCCTTATCTAGTTTCATGACTTGTGTGAAGCATTTTGAACACTGTGATGAATTATATTTATATTTTTAGAAAATATATTTGATGGTGTATCAATTTATGTCTTTTTGTTTCTCTTATTTTCATAAAATATAAAATCTATGCATAACAAGGATCAAAGTAAATGTTTTCATATTTTGACATAAGACAATGAATTAGATTTTAGAATGACTATCTTGTAGCAAACATGGCTCTGCCTGATTTGCAGTTGTAGGTGAAAAATAGGTAACAAGAATCACATATGACTTTACACAAATTGAGGTATTCATGATACAAATTCAATGAGTCATTGAGCACCAAAATGTGGCAATTCAATCAATTATAGTGAGCATATGATTGAATTTCTTGAAACTAATTTGGAGTGAATTCCCATTCTCATAAAATTTCAAAGTGAAAAGTGATTTTATAATAACTCTTTTCTCACAATCTAAGACACTTTTTGCAAAAAAAGATCAAAAATAAAAATAAACAAAATACTTAAATAAATTAAACAAACTATGGACTTTTCCCAAGTTTACCCAAATCAATTCCTATTACATGGTATTTAATGATAAAAAAATAGATAACAAAATTAAATCAAAAAAAAGTAAATTATATCTCCAACTAATAAATTCAAAATTTGAATTGAATCATTCTTCTACAACTGCTAGAACTCTAATGTAAAAAAAATTCACTAATCAGGAATCTTTGCAATTATTTTAGAGATAAATTATTAAAAGTTAGCAAATGATATATCCATCAATATAAAATACATAATAATCAAGAGTCCAATAACATCATCTCGAAACATAATCAGTTATCTTGAATGCAAAATACACTAGACGTCATCATAAGGCCTCATCTCACATCATGGTACAAAGCTACACTTCTGGAAGACTCTCCAAGGAATAATCAATTCAAAAAGTCACATTAGAAGTCTCTAACACCATTATAGTACCAAAATTTTCCAAAAAATTGTGAGATACAACTTCTTACATCATATATCATCTACCAAAACACTATTCAATTCATCATGATAGAGGATAATATCTTGTTCCTTAACCATTCACTAACTCGATACCCTCAGATGGTCACTTGAAATACAATACTCTCACTATGTTTTTTATTAGCATTCCTTATTTTCAAAATTCAACATTCCTTGACTTGAATCTATCCTTAATTTTTAGACTCCCGAAACCCATCCATATGGAAATATCTTATACTTTGCCTTCAATGAACAATCAACTCTCTAATTTGTTCAATGACAACCTCTCACATGACTCAAATCAACACAACTCACATACTTTCGAAATCCCCTTCAAACTTGGAATTTTCCACAAAATTTCTTACATTCCCCACCAAACATCTTATGTCAAATTATGAAAATCACATGGTCTATTATTGTCTCATACCAAACTCTAGACTATCAGCACCTGTCATGCCCTTCAAATTTGATGATATTGAAACTTGAAATTCTCAAATATGATGAAAACATTATAAAAAAATTTCTCAATTTTTGAAAACATTTTGGCTAATTGACCAAAATGGTCTTGATTCAAATCTTCCATCTTCTCAATATACCTTGACCTTGTGGTGTTCCTACACCATACTCCCTCACCTTGGAATCCTTTCCAAGTCCTCTTGGAAAACTACAACAAAAGATATCAGAAAAGAGCATTTTCATCTTCTTTTTTGGTTTAAAAAGATCATAATTGACAAGCTATGAAATCCTTTCTTGATGCTACTCCACATTGTTCCCTTTCATCTTCATTTTAGTAGATTTTCCTCCCATGGGAAAAATGTAAACCATAAAGATGTATTTCCTTCATTCCATCAAATACATACACCTACAACAACATTATTGATACTCAATATAGGTATTGAGAAGAACTCTCAAAAACCTCCCATTTTTAGCACTTAGAATAAGTTCCCAATCTTCTTGTAATAGCTCATCATTATGAGAGAAAATATCTTCAATACCTCTTTATGGCCCACCACTTTATTTTTAGTCTCATGCATTGAGACCTCTTTTTCAACCAGAGAATTCCCGTGTCATTCACCTTGGCATCCCACTTCACCTTTCAACCTTAAGCCTTCATCATTAGCCTCCATAGGTTGACCTTCTAGCATTTTACCCTTCATACTACTAAAGGGACATACCACTTTCTTAGCTAAAATTTCATGAATGCACTCAAGCCCTAAAGGACTTGCCTCATTTTTTCCCTTGTCATCCTTTACTTCTTTTACATCTTCTTGAACCTTTTCAGTAATAGGCTCTTCATCCCTTGCTTCAATTGCAACTACTCCAACATATTTAACCTTTTCATCATCAAGATCTACTTGTTCTAACATTTCAACAAGTATATTCTATCTGCTTTCACTTTTTTTTAATACTTTCTTCATACTTTTCATCTCTTCTAACATCTTCCTATCTTCTTCTCTTTGTTTCTTCTTTTCTTAATCTCCCTTCTTCTCCTTTTCTTCATCTCTTCTCTTTCCATCATATAGAAACTCTTTTAGAAACTTTTCCAACTCCCTTTTTGACCTTGTATCCAATATCTTGGTCTATCCTTCTAGACTTTTCACTCACCTTGATAAAAATTTGATGTAGAGCTACACCTTTGGAAGACTCTCCAAGAAGCAATCAAATCAAAAAGTTACATCAGAGGGCTCTAACACCATTACAATACCAAACCTTTCCAATAAAATATGAGTTCTCACATCACATATTATATATCGAAACACTATTCAAGTCTTCATGATAGAGGACAATATCTTGTTCCTTAATCATTTACTAACTCAAGACCCTCGTATGGTCATTTCAAATACAATACCCTCACTATGATTTTCATTAACATTTCTTATTTCTAAAATTCAACATTCCTTGACTTTAATTTTTAGAATTCCAAAAACCATCTACATGGAAAGCCCTTACACATTTCCTTCAATGAAAATAAACTCACTACTTTGTTCTATGACAAAATCTCACATGACTCAAACAACACTACTCACATAATTTCAAAATCCCCTTCAAACTTGGATTTGATCACACACACTCTTGTATTCCCCACCAGAAGTATTCTATCTAATTTTTATAATCACGTGGTTTTTTGTTGACTAAGACCAAACTCTATACTATCAACACCCATGATGCCCTTCACCTTAGATGATAGAAAAATTTACAATCCCTATTTCTTAGGCTTCTCATGATCATGAAATGTCATATTGTCATCTCTATCTCAATATATCTCTCCACCCACTCTCAACTTTTCTTAATCATTTTATAATTTGAACTCTATCTTCACATCATGTATGGTCCTTGTTTGGTGATCGTGCATTTAAATTAGATATATGACATGGTGCCCAAATCATTCTCAATGAATCATGTCTAGGCAAATATGAATATATAAATTGTTACATTTTGTTTAGATTTGGTATTCTCCAATATAGAAATTTTAAGACTTGGTATTGATTGAAAATTATATGATTACTTATTGATTTGAATAATCCACAATATTATATTGAAGCACTTTCTGAAATGTAATCAAAAGATCTTCAAAGTAACAATGTCAACGATTGGAATTAACTATAGAACAATGCAACTACTATAGAGAATGTTGCAAATTATTATTGATACTTTCCAAATACTAATTAAAACATTTAAAAATATTGTATTATTCATATTGAGGTTTTATACACCACTCCATCTACAGATGGCTTAAACATCACACACTAAGGCTTGATTCCTAGGCTAAAAGCTTTAAATAGTCAAAGTTAACTTATTTTTCCAAGGTTAATTTATTCATTAGTATGTGATGTTTAAGATTGGCCCTCCTTCCATAATCATAAATTATTCTCATACTCTACACATCGGGCTTCCTCTATATAATAGACATCATAACCAAACATCAACCAACAACTACCTTAAACTGATTAATTTCAACTATCCTAAGAATTGACTATAGCTTCTTAAAAAATTACATTTATTTAATGTTGCCAAGATGAAAACCATACAAAATTTATTGTAATTTCCCACATAACACCACTATATGGTTTTCCAAACATTAATGGCTATTAAATCCCATCCCATACAAATAGACTCTTTAATATAGATTCAAACCTATTACATTGAATGGCTCCATTTTCCATGAAAACATTCTGAAATGACCTTGATGGTCTCATTACAATGCTAAATGACCAAAATGGTCTTGATTAAAATCTTCCATATTATTGGTATACCTTGACCTTGTAGTGCTCCTACACCACTTCACTAGCACCATCATGCACATATGATCAAACTAAAACAATATCACAAGCTATCTCTCTATCACAACCAGGACATTAGAAAACAAAATAATGAATTGCGATCAAAGCATATGATCATGTAGATAATCATATATAATAAACAAGATTATATCTTAGATAAATATAATCATGGAACAAAATACAAACATATGAGGTACTACATCCTCTCTCTCCAAGCCTAGGATTACTCTTGGAATCCTAGAAAAAGAAATGGATACAAAACACTCAATCTAAAAGAATATTCCCATGTAATAGATTTCTCATCACTCAAGTCCCATTTAACCCTTACCTTATTTATGTATCTTCCCTTGAGGGTCAAAATTTGATGTTGAAGCATGCAAATGGGATCCAAAGAAATTTTACTTTTATCTACTTATAGAGAGAGACCCAATCAATAACATGGGCCACATCGAGAATATATTGCCTCAATAAAGGAACATGAAAAACATATTGGATATAGGATGGGTAGGTTTCAAAACTAACTAATAAGAAAAATGACCAATCTTCTCAAGAATATCAAAGAGTCCAAAAAAACATTGTGCTATCTTAGATCATTTCCCGCAACAGATGGGGCTCAGTTTCACACAATTAAGCCAATTGAGAAGTAACGATGAAGCCTATGGGAATAAAAATACTTTTGTAAATGCTCTCTAATATACACAACATGTTTCTCCATATCCAAAATTATAATAGGACCCAAATATATTTGGTGTTTTAACTAATCCTAATGGAAACATGTACAACATGGTCAACTATACAAGGCCTAAAAAGGTGATATGCTAAGAGAACTAGGGTATTATATGAAAATTCAACCAAGGAAAAATAGTCCTCCCACCTTGTGTGCCAATCCATCAAATACATTTGAAACATGTCCTCAAGAACTTGATCGCCCACTTTTTTTGACCATTCATCTAAGTTCAGCATGCATCTTCTTGATACAAGGGTGTGCAAAATATAATGCAAAATGTGCCTCTTAAAAAACCAAAGAACAAAAATCACTTGGCATTATTACATAAATACATCCATGGTATCACAAAATTCCATATAACTCCTACGAGTAACTTGAAATATACCCTAGAAGGGTACAAATAGACTCAACCATTTCTCTAACCTCCTGATACCATGTATGACTAGGAAAAGACTCAAGGATACAACTATGCAAATCAATTCCTAGTGACAAAGTAAAGGTCCTATGCCTTCTCTTGCTTAAGGCATCACCAAAAAAAATTTATTTCCCCTTTATGTAATGAACATCAAAATTATGTTTTCACAAAAACTCCATCTAATGATGATGTCAGGCTTTTAGTTTTGGTTGAGAAAATACATACCACAAGATGCGATGATTGTTATGAAACTTAGACTTATAACCCATAAGAAAATGTCTCTAATGCACTAGCACATGCAAAATTTCTAGTAAATCCAAATCATAAGTGGGTTAGTTTAAGTCATGATCCTTTAGCTTTAAGGACTTATATGAAATTACTTGTGCCTCCTACATGAGAAATACCCCCATACTCTCTAATAATGCAACATTGCACACCATGACCTTACTTATAGGATATGATACTATCAAGGTAGGTCCACTAGTCAAATATTACTTAAAATCCTAAAATGTTAACTCCAACTACATGGACCAAACAAATTTATTCCCTTTCCTATATACAAAATGTATAAGATGCACCAACTGAGAGAAGTCCTTCACAAATTGATGATAATAATGGGAAAAATCCAAGAAACTATGAGCCTTAGGAACACTACTCGGTGTCATCAATAAAAAATTATAAATCGTCAAATAATATATAAAATATCTTGTCTAGAGATAAAATGACTCAAATTCTTCAGTCTGTTTGAACAAACTCACATTTGGCTAGGTTTCTGTGAAAATGAAATTCATGTAGACATTGCAATACCTGATGGAAATGGATGTCATGGTACTCCATAGTCCTTGAATACACCAAAATATCATCTATAAACACAAGGAAAAAATAATTAATAGGTACATAATAATCCATTCATCTAGCTTGTAAACACTAAAGGAGCATTGGTCAGCTCAATAGTAACAATCTTAAACTCATAGTGCCCATAATGAGAGTAAAAGGTTATTTTATGAATACTATCCTTATCGATATAAAGCTAAAACTATGTCAACTTAAAATATATAGTTGATAAATCTCTTACTTCCTTTATTTTATTCAATAAATAATCTATCCTTTAAAATAGATATCAGTTGTTCACCATTAATTTATTCAACTACTTGTGTTAATACAAAAATGCAATGATCCATCTTTATTTAAAATGATGATTGGAGTGCCCCATGAGGATACACTAGGATCAATATGGCCCTTGGCCAATAACTCTTCTAGTTTCTAATAAATATCTCTCAATTCTTGAGTAGGTGTGCAGTATGTTGTCTGAGAGATAGGCTCAACCCCAAGAATGAGATCAATGCCTAAATCTATGTCATTTCAAGGAAGCCTATTTGAAATATCATTTAGAAATATGCTTTAAAATATCTTTAAAAAGTGTGTTATCATTAAGAGACTCCTCTTGGCTCTCAACTTCATCCTAGCTACTAACAAATATTGTGAAGAATTAGAAGCATTGTTGCATACTTTAAATTAGATGCTTAGTCGAGACCATCCAAAGTGATATAGGTCTCTAGATCTGTACAAGATCAACATACCCACCTATTTCATCCATATACTATATCAAATTACACCTACAATCAATACTCACCTATTGAGAGGCTAACCAACCCATACCCAAAAAAAATACATATGAGTTTGAGAGTAGGAAACAAAGATCTACAGTGGTGTTGAAGGTGCCCAAATCCAACACAAAACCATGGAAAATAGAGTCTATGACCACTTTGGAATATTTGGATAACTCAACCAATAAACTATCAACTTGTCATACTACCACTATCCCACATCAGTGAACAAGATAAACAGAAATGAAATAATCAAGTATAGATCTATAAAGAAGGTAATTGAAACACACACAGATCCTCAAACCATAATAGTCAAATTGAATCTTTAGAAAACAAGTGGACTTTCATTTATTAAGAACTTTTTATATGAAGTGTGTGTGTGTTCATTGTCTTTGTAGTTTTTGGGTATAGTGAGATTTATGTTGGTTGTAGGGGTTGTACACGGAGGCTTGGTGAGTGTCTATTATATGTGATTATTGCTATGTTAAGTATTTTTTGTTGATATTTAAATCATGATTATTCTTTCTTGGCCAATTTTCTAAGCTCATTTATTTTGTACTTTTGAGAGTGTGTTATGTGAAATTTGATGACTAGTCTTGGATTTGTTATATTGTGGTTTGAGGAACCATATGTAATTGTGAGTATTATGGTTTGAGGACTTATCTTGGATTTATTATGATGTTTTTTGAGTACCCATACAAACTTATGAGAATTATGGTTTGAGGATTAGTGCGTGTACCAATTACCTTCTTTATAGAACTATACTTGATTATTCTTTAATTTAATTTATGAGACTTTATATTTTATGAGCTTCATGTAGTTTTTTTGGGTGCATGGATGGGAGTGGCTTGTGATAGGAATTGGGGCCCACAAGTGGTTGTTAAGATCATTTATTGTAAGTGAATTAATAAAGTGATAACTTGATCAAATTCATTAAGATAGAAATATAAATAAAACATGTATCTCAACCATGCCTAAGTACTTGATTGAGGTCTTGACTGGGATGAGAGTCAAAGAATATCAACAATGGTAAGATCCCTAGTTTCTACAAAAAATCTAGATCCCCAATGGAAAGTAACATTCAATAAGTAAAATGAAAATCAAAATGGCCTCATGGAATGCAAAGGAATTGAATCCTCAAACAAAAAATATATTTTCTAAAGGTTCTTATACACCAACAAATGACTACATTTCCTCTTTCTCCAAGAAGTTAAAGTAGTTGGTTTTTCTTTGGACATAGTCCTAAAATGCATTTGGAAACATGTCACAAGTATTTGTACTGCTCACCACAAAGGTAAAGGTGGTTCCTCAATCCTCATTGAACCAAATTGGAAGAAAGCATTAAGCAGTTGGGGTTTCTCACTTTGCAAGAAAGTTGTATGTTAGCCCCAACTAATAATGTTGTTATTGTATGTAAAAGATTCATAATAGTTGTCATTTTTTCATTTATGTCAACCCTTAGTTTTTTAAACATTATGCTAATCCTGTAGAGTCCCAGATCATTTGATTAATTAAGAGGATTTGAAAAAAGTGTGATGATGAAAGAGTTGATAAGTGTTGGTATTCAATGGGTACTTGAATGAATTGGACTATGATATTATATGTTGGTATCTCTAACCGTTTTTGTCTATTAGTATCAACCACTTAGTCATTTACAAGGTGGAGTCAAATGGTCATCACTACGACTAAGCTACTCTACATAGCTTGATTCATGTACATAAGAAAGTATGTACTGAGCTCTATAGGAGCCGAGCAAGTGTATGGTCACTGAGTATTTTCTATACAAGTCGAGCTCAAAAGATACCAAGAAAATTGTATGCATACAAGTCTTGAATTACATAATGTGTGTTGAGCATAATACAAACTGAGCAACAACAATGCCAAGTGTTAGAAAATAGTAAAGGCCGAGCAATACAAAGTTTACATTAAAGTCAAAAATGGAACAAAATTTGAGGTAAAACATTTTCGAGCTGACATGGAAGGAATATTTAATTTTTACGTTGTTACAGAGAGTTTACACATTAATGACATGGAATATGTATCTCCATGTTGTGTGATCAATGATTCGAATGGAGAGGTTATTATGGAAGGATCTAAAAAACTCTTTACAAAACTCTTTAAACAATGAAGATCTTAACCTAGATTAGTATGCATGTGTGAGAGTGAGAAAGAGAAAGAGTGGAGAAGTGTATGCATGTGAACAAGGAGTAATATGCAAGTGAATGATTGAGATCAGATTAGGAGTTAGTGAAAGGGTTATGTTATCACTTAACAAAGAAAGTGATATATTCAAGGTAGTGAAGTGAAAAGAGAACACAAGTTTATCAGATCAAAGGAGAGGATCAGCTAGAAAGGAGACTCAAAATTAGCTTACAAAGTATATTGAGAGTCAAGTACTGAATCAGTTTTAACTAAATTGAATTAGGGTAAATCTCTTACCTGAACGGTCTTAACAGATCTTTGTAAAACTCCTAATAGATTCCTTACTTGTTGTAAGTGTTAAATCCTCTGACAAGGTGAGACCTAGTAGTCTCTTAAGATTTTAATAAGGTAGGCCCCTTATAGGGTAGATCATATTTTATGATCAAACATTGTAACCATAATAGGTTAACTTTATTACTATTGTAATGAAGATTTGTGGGTGTCATCCCCACCCCAGTTTTACCTTCACCTTGGAGGATTTATGGGTGACAAATATTGTGTTATGTGTTTATTTTAATGCATGTAATAGATCAGATTTACATGATATATCAAGTTCATTATTACAAGTTTTACATCCATAGGATAACTGGTAAATGTGTGAATAAATTGGTGAAAAGAAAAAGTGCTTAAGATTTTAATTCACACCCCCCCCCTCAACATCTTTTTTATCCTATTTATACCTCCATCAATCAATAATTCATATTAGAGAGTCAGTTCTCTATGAGAAGCTTAATCACTTGGAAATTAGATCTTGGAGATGGATTCTTTCAAACTGGACAAGGTTATTGACAATTAGGTTATTAACATCCAACTCATACTGTAGAAACTTGAGAAAGAAAAAAAAGATCTAAAGGATTCCCTAAAAAGGAGAAAGGAAATTGTCATCCAGATAAAATAATTTTCTCATGAAGAAGTTGAGACTAAAGGACTATTTGAATCAATCAATCCAAATGACAAAGCATCTATAGATCTACTTGAAAAGAAAAAACTCCTAAATGAAGAAACAAGAAGACTAAAAAGAGAACATGAAATCCAATCAGTAAGATTATGTGAATTGACTAAAAAGAAAGAAAAAAGTTGAAGAAGATAGGACTATGGATGAGGAAGATAAAATAGTAATGGCTATTAGACTTGAAGAGAGGATATCAGATGTGAAGAAGCTCACAAACACACAACTAAACATGATGAATCAACTAATGCTTGCAATTCAAGAATTGAATCACAAGGATGTGGAAATTGCAAATCTCAAATCACAAAAGAACATACTAAAGAATGAAGTGAAAATTGAGAAAGAATCTATGGAGAAATTCAATAGACCTAATAAGGGAATAAATTAATTTGATGGACTTCTAAAGTCATCTTTTTTTTTGATGGGTCATGATATGCATGCACTAAGCAAGGAGAATCATCTAGGAATGGAGAACTAAGGAATGTAAAACCAAAAGACAAACCAACATGCTATCACTATGGAAAACTCGGTCATACTGCAAACATTTTTCAAAGAAACCATGGTATGCAAGTCCTAAACCTAAGTTTATTGGGTTCTTTTTAGTGCAAGAAGCAAGGACATCAAATACATGAGTGTGTAGATGCTAAAAAATGGTTTGTGTCTACTGCTTAATCATTTTTTCTTCTAACCCGTCTCATTTTCTCATTTCACTAATTATGATCTTTTGGCCAATTTGATTATCAATTGATCATATTTCAAAAATATTCTTCATCACTCGCATTGCCTTTCAAATCAATTGTAGATCATTTCATAATCAGCTCTTGTTTTATCCAAACTTTATGGAATCAAATCCAAATCATCAAAATCTCATCTAATTAACTCGAAACCATTTTAACATCATCAAATTCCTTTCTAATCAACCTAAAATCATCCCAAATCAACCCAAAATTGTCCCAAATCAACCCTAATCAACCCAAAGTATGTCAAATATCTCAAATCAATCATCATTTTTCAAACCATAGGCATTTTCATCTCCCTCAGTGCCTCAAAAACATATCAAATCTTATCAAACCTATCAAAAAATGACCTTATAACTATCATGTCCCTTAGTGCTAGGTCAAATCTGCCATCTTTATCATCTGATCATTGACATTGTCAAATCCCTTAATGTCAGATTAAGGCATTATCAAACCAATTTAATAACATTGATAATGTTTGTCGATGTTATTATGATTAACCCTATCAATACATTTCAATCCTATGTCATTTACAATGTCACATGTCCTTAATCCATGTCATGTGTCCTTGGCATGTTATCAATCCTAATCAATCAATCAATTTGATCATGATTTTGATCTACCCACCGTCATCCTATTTGATTTTTTTAATCATCACATCTCATCAAATGGATAATCCTACATTTTTTTCATCAAATTGGATAATCATTTACTAAGTTATCTTATAGGATTAGATAACCCATAATCTATTCCTATGTCATTTCTCATTTGGGTCGTGCTAATCATTCTTTCTAATCAACATTCTCAATTAATTAATGTTTATTAATTAATTGACGCACCTTTCCAAACTATGTGAATTCTCAAATTTCCTAAGTCCTATTTTCCACTTCTAATTTCCATTTGTGAGGAATTATGAATTTTTAAATCAAATATTCCACCTAGTCTTGACACATGGACATCATACATCATAGTGTAGGACTAGAAAATGGGTTAGAACCTAGCATACTATAAGCAACCATAAAAATAAATCAAAATAAACTATACCCTTCTAATCTACCATAAAAACCAACTGAAGCATAAAGGAAATAAAACAAATGAAACTCTGTCTTCTATTGTGGCTCCCATGTCCTTTCTTCTCCATTTGATGTAGCTCTAATTGTCTATAGTGCCTATAAAATTGAAACCAAAGACTAATGCTATGATGATTCTATGGAGAGTACTAGAAGCATGGTTTCAAGCCTAATGGGTTCTAAGGGTATGGTTCTTAAGGTTGTTCTTAAGGTTTAAAAATGAGAGGAAGATGGCTCAATTTATAGCCAAAGTGTAAGAGGAGAGAACTAAATGAGAGGATAGACACTTGTCAAATAGAATATGCAACTTGGCATGATATTCCTTAGAATATCTATGACAAGCATGACACAATATTCCAAAAGTAGGATTCTATGACACATAAAAGTCAACATGGCTAAAAGTGGAGGAGAATCTATGACATGCATATGACACCTCAAAGCCACTTGTAGCCAAGAATCTCTGATGATGGAAGCTTATTATAGACATGTGTAAGGAATAAAATATATCAAATATGACATATTTTAGCCAAGTGTATGGATAATATCTATGACGCGTCATGTCCATGTGTCAAGAATAGGTGGAATATTTGAATTAAAAATTCATATATTCACACAAATGGAAATTAATAAAATTGAAATTAAAAGTGGAAAATAGGATTTAGGAAATTGAGAACTCCCATAGTTTGTGAAGATGAAACAATTAATTAATAAATGTAAATTAATTGATAATGTTGGTTAGCAAGAATAATTAGTAATGTGTGATGAAAATGATTGAACTGACATAGGATTAGATTATGGGTTATCTAATCCTATAGGATAAATTAGTAAATGATTGGCCAATTTGATGAAATAAATGTGATAATATCCTTTGATGAAATGTGATGATTATGCAGATCAATTAGGATTATGATGGGTATATAAAAGCTATGATCAAATTGATTCACTAATTAGGATTGATAACATGCCAAGGACACATGACATGTATTAAGAACATGTGACATTCAATGGACATTATAAATACCAAAAGATTGAAATTTGATTGATAGAGTTGATCATAATAACATCGAAAAATATTGTCAATGTTATTAAATTATTATTAAAATGCCACAATTTGATACTGAGGCATTTGACAATGTTAAAGATCATATGATAAAAATTGTTGGATACAATTGATTAATTGTGTATTGTCTTTGATGTTACACAAATCTCATATCATTATCAGTTAGTGTATGATGAGCTCACTTCAGTAGTGAAGATAGTTTTTTGTGTCTACTAAGCATTCCTGTGTTTGCCTAGTTTAGAAGGCAGTATCTACCAAGTTCACTCGAGTGTTGAAGGATAGTCTACAGAAGTGAGTGTTAACTGATCTCACTTGGTTAATGAAGAAAAGTTGGATGGAACCAGTGTTAACCAATCTCACTTGGTTGCCAAAGGATCTTTTCAAGTTTGTAGTGTAAACTGAGCTTTTGTTGGTTAACACAAGAAATCATTTTTGAGTTAGTGTCTACCAAGTTGGATCGGCTAATGAAGGATTTTCTTGTTTTGGCATATCAAGCTTAATTGATTTATCTATTGGTTCTAGCCAACTAAGATGATGAATATTAATTATTCTAAGTTGTATATGAGCTGACTTGACAATATGGAAGTATAAGTATAAGGTCAAGTTGTGGATTCAATGTAAATGAGAAGTTACGAATGTATTGAAGATTTAATGATGAAGAGAGGAAGTGAATTTGAAGGATAAGAAAAATATCTTTGTGGATTTGAAAAGATATATTCGATCAAAGGATCAAGTACAAGCTAGAATAGAGATCTATATGTTGGTCTCAGATTGGTTTTGACAATTGAGTGTCAATACACTTAAGAAATTTCTAAAGTTGATGTCGAGTATAATATAGATGTCAAGCTATAGTATGTGTCGAGCCAAAAATTCAACAGTTGTTGAGTTATTCAAGTGTCGAGAAAGTTTCAAGTGCTGAGTAACAATTGATGTTGAGCTAGTATATGTGTCGAGCAAGACAGAGCTAGTATAGGTACCGAGAAAGATAGAGCTAGTATAGATGCTGAGTAAGACAAGGTTACTATAGGAGTTGAGCAAGAAAAAAATCCTATATGAGCTGAGCATCAACAATTAGTAAGTGCCAAGTAACACAGAATTAGCATAAGAGTTTGTGCCCTCACAAAATCAAATGTAAACCATTTTTGAGTGGACTAAAGATGAATCTTAAAGGATCTAAAAGATAAGATCGAATCTATTACATTCCCTATGTAATCAGCATGCAACCAAATAGGAAATATGGAAATAATTGAGCGGGAAAAGATGGATGAAACTTGATCTAAGATTCATATCTAACCCTAAGTCTTGAAACCTTTATAAGGAGGTCAAAACCCATAATTCATGAGAATAAGAGAGGTTGTGTGGGAATGCATGAGTTAATGCTAGCAAAGTTTTGGAAGGGGTGAGAAGACTTAGAGGAAGAACAACATTTCAAAATTAGTTAGTCAAGAATAGAGTATCAACACATCAAACAGAGATATATCAGATCGGGAAGGATTAGATTAGATTGAACATAACAAGGATCTGGAATCAACAATAGAAGATTGTAGGTCGTCAGATCAATACATTATATTATACTTTCTAGCCATTGTATTAGGATAATGAAAATCCTATGATGATAGATTGGTTTAATGGCCATGTAAATCTTTTAACAGGGTGACATTCCAAGTGAATATTTATAAATCCTTTAGATAGGTCACTTTTAATAGGGTGTAAAGCCTTTAATAGGGTAAGTCTTTCATAGGGCGGGCCATTTATGATGGTCAAACTTTGTAACCTTGACAAGTTACATATTGTTGCACTGATAAGTTGTGGGTGTCATCCCCACCCCAGTTTTACCTTCTTATTTTAGAGGGTTTATGGGTGATCAAATCTTGTGTTATGTATTTTCATGCATGTCTTTACTTTTATGTTAATTAGATGTGTTAGATGCATGTGATTGATTTGAGTTAAAAAAAAGGTTTTAGAAGTTAAAATTTTGTTACTTTTGATTCCCCCCCTCCTCTTAGAAGTAAATCTTCCCAACTATAAATTCCAACAATTGGTATTAGAGCTGAGTTCTCACAAGGAGAAGCCTTCTAGCTTGGAGAAAAAGATTTGGAAATGGAAGTCTACAAACTTGGAAAGATCATAGAGAATCAAAAAAATGAGATACAACTCATTCTACATTTTCTAGAAAAAGCAAGGGAAGAATTGAGGAAATCCTTAAAGAGAAGAAGAGATATTTCCATAGCTAAGAATGATACACAATACAAGGAGATTGACACCTCAAAAGTGTTTACAAATGGAGATTCCAAGTAGTTTGATGCAGAAATAGTAGATCTGATGGAGAAGAATAAAGTTCAAGTAGAAGAAATTAGAACTTTCAAGATTGAACAAGAAGCTCAAGCCATGATACTTTGTGAAGTGACTGAACAGAAGAAAAGAGCCATTGAAGATAAGGCTATGATAGAAGATGACAAGAGAAACCTTGCTAATAGATTAGAGGAAAAGTCAATTGAGCTTGCAAGAATTTCCAACATGTAGCTAGACACCCTAAGCTAGATGATGAATGCCCATCATGAGCTGAACATTAAGGACATTGAGATCTCCACACTGAAGATGCAAAATGAGCAACTGCATAATGACTTGAAAAGAGAGAAGGAAATTTTAGAAAGCTTCAACAAACCTAATGAGTCCATAAAGTACTTTGAAAAACTACTAAAATCACCAAGATCTAGTAATGATACTTTAGGACTAGGATACACTAGCACTGAAGAAGGTGAGTCATCAAAGACTGTAGAAGAAAGAAGTGACAAAGGTAAGAAAACAAAACCCACTTGTCATTTTTGAGGTAAAAAGGGACATAACTCTAATGTGTGTAGGAGCAAGAATACCAATTAGCATGACAAACCTAAAAATATGAGTATTTGTCACAAGTGTAATAAGCAAGCCCATCAGGCACATGACTGCAAGACTAGTACCATAAGGACACCAAGATTTGAAGGCTACTACTTCAATTGCAAGAAGTATGGACATAGAGATTTTGATTGTAGCTCAAAGTCTATGTGGACACCTAACCAACCAACAAGGTCAAATAATCATGGACATCATTACAATTGGGACTACAACACAAGGAATAGTTGTCACTACTGTCAAGAGTATGGACACATCCTTGAAAATTACATAAGAACACATTTTAGAAGAAGCTATAGTACATGGTTGAGCCAAACTACATGCTTTAGTTGTTTGAAGACTAGTCACATCAGCAAGAACTGCCCAACAAGGTCAAAGGCACCA
Source organism: Cupressus sempervirens (assembly GCA_028749045.1). Lineage (NCBI taxonomy): Eukaryota > Viridiplantae > Streptophyta > Pinopsida > Cupressales > Cupressaceae > Cupressus > Cupressus sempervirens. The sequence continues at coordinate 335,198,880 of CM053790.1, forward strand.
AGCTCAGAGTTCAACAAAGGAAAAGGAAAAGTTAATGTTGAACACATTAGAGGAGAAATGAATAAAATATGGAAGAAGAAAGATGCGGGCAGCACATCCAATGAAGAGATCACTTCACCCGAAAGGTCAAGTGGTCACACTTCATCCAAGTAAAAAAAAGAAGGTATGTGGAACTAATATACAAAGTTTTACCATACATCAGTTCCAAGACAAGTAAGTACTATCAGCATGAAATAAGATGCAAAGTTAAAACTACAAATCTTCACAAGTGTTGCCAAGTAATTTTCCTTTAGATTCCAAATGAAGACCTAATGCATGTCGAGTTGTCTGCCAAAGTTAGTAGAAGTCAAGTGATTAGTTGCAGCCGAGTTTAGTAATGGAAGCTGAGTAAAGTAGAAATGCTTAAGGAGCCAAGTGGACAGCTATAAATGCACTAAGCATTAAATGCTATGAAACAAGGTTATATGATCACATTTTGAATCATTTTTTACTATCATGAGCAAAAAGAAAAGATGAAGAAAAGCACAGAATGATTTCCAAGTAGAGAACCAAGCATTTGAGCATATTTCAACACAGATTCAGCATAGTTTCAATGATTCAAGGTATTTATACTTGTGCCAAGCTATGCAATTTTGAAATTTCTTTGTGTTAAAACCCTAGATTGCACAAATGGCCTCCAACTCTAGAAAACCTTAAGATAAAGAGTCGTTTGAAGTCCAATAAGTGAGTAATGAAGTCAAGCAACCCGATTTTAGACCTATCCCTAAAGTTGCCTATAAAAATGACCCTACCAGAGCCTTATCTGTAATTCCTCCTAAGGTTGTAATGGTCCAAGATGTTAGGAGATGCTACAACTACAAAATAGGTGTTATTGGAGACATGGAAATTAGGGAGGCATATGACAAGTTGTGTGAGAACAAGGTCTTGAAAGAAGAGTTTCAAATTGTTGAGAAGAAGAGCTTAACCCATGCCCTAGATATTCTTATTGTTTTTAAGACTGAATGGATTAGAATTGTACTCAATAGGATACATGATGGTAGCTTATGGTTAGAAGATGGGCTAGTCAAAATATCAAAAAGGATTATTCATAGTGTAACAAGGTATCCAACCCTTGATCAACCTAAAACCCTAAGGAGTGACTCCAAAGAAGCTATTGAGAAGAATACTAGAGCCAAGTGGAACAAGAGAGGCATGACCATTGATACTATTAAGGATCCTCTTGTTGATTTTGCTATCAGAGTCATATCCCACAAGTTTTACCAATCTAGTAGACTCAATAGTTTTCCCTGTATTGCAATAGATGTTGGTTGTAAACTTGTTAAAAAGGATCATACTTATGATCTAGCTGAACTGTGACTACAACAGATCAATGAGAATTTGGGAGCTATAAGAAGAACAAAGGGAACTCAATGTAAGTTTGGAGAAATTTTGATATGCATATTTTTCTATGTATAGAATGAATTCCCCTCTTTTGGAAAGGTTAACTAGAAGACAAATAGGTCCATTGTAGCCCAGGTGAATGAATACATTGAACAAATGGGAGCCAATTTTGAGACACTCATGACTAGCTATTTTGAATATTTCAAGAAATCAATGAAACAAAGACTTAGAATTCTAGTCTCATTTGTGGAATAGCATATAAATGATATTTTTTTTCTTGTTGATATTGACTATACCTACATCTAAGCAGCCATACCAAGAGTAAGATGGCTTAGACCACTTGGTTATGAGATAAATATTAATGAAGCATCTACAACAATAATAGCTCTACTTGCAAAAGAAGTAGATTAAAGTGCCCAACATTTTGGTACATATGATGTAGTAAGATCTAAAGTAGATATGGAATTGAAGACTACTTTTACACTCAAGAAAAAGGAAAAATTAGTCAAAAAGCTCAAGGCTAAATTTTGAGAAGGCACAACAGAAGAAGAGGAAGAAGAAGATGATGAAGAGGAAGGTGAAGATGAAGAGAAATAGGGGTAGGAGCCACTAGCACTTACCCAGGGCATGGGTGAAGATGTTGAAGAAGCAGAAGGTGTCGAGGACAAGAAAACCAAGGAAGCAGCTAAGGCAGAGGCAAAGAAAAGGAAAGCACAGAAATAGCCTACTGCTCAGCCCAAAGGAAAGAAGAAAGCAAAGCCAAGTCTAGAAAAACCTACCACAAGGGAAAATACAAGGACTACAAAAAAGGTGGCAAAAGAACAAGAAAATAAGAAAGTCACTGAGCAAGGAGGACCAGTAGAGAAGAAGCAAAGGAGAAAATATGTGGCACCTCCAGAGTTAGATGAAGAAAGGACAGAGTCTGATGACAATGGACAGTTTAGAGTGGTAAGTCACACTACTAAATCCAATTTGGAAAACATCCGTGACAACACTAGGGACAATGCAGAGCTTAAAGGCATTGACTTTAATAAGTTAAGTAGAGAAGAACAAAACATAGTGGAAGAATCAGTATACACTATGATTGAAAAGTTCAAGAATACTCCACTTGAACTTGATAATACTATGCCTAAGGAGTTATATTCCATTATAGAAAATAAATGGCATTATTTTCTAAACATGGAAAAAGAAATAAGAGAGTCAACATTGGATCATGTGATTCCTAAACTCACAAAAGGTCAAATAAGTAAGGCAAGTAAGAAGCATGGGAGAAAATTTGCACCCAAATACAAAGCATTCAATATTCTACAAATAAAATTGAAGATGTTGTGAAGAAGTCCACTCTCATGTGAAAAGTAATTTATGGTCTCTAGATAGCTAACAAAGGACAAGAATATCCCTTTGAGGGAAGGAATGATGAAGATAATAAAGAAGAAAATGACAAGGAAGAAGGAGAGAAAGAAAAGATAGATGTTGCAGTGGAGAGGGAAAGACAAAAAGATGACATGATACAACAGCAAATAGATAAAAGTGTACGAGACACACAAATACCACCTCTTAGCCCTCCACATGTAATACTTATACCTGCAAGGATAGTAATTGTAAAGGATGTTCCTAAAACCTCTGGTTAGAACATTAACCCATTGACTTAGAGGACCTTAGAAAGATCCTTTACCAGACTACTTTGCAACCATATCTATGTACTAATCCAGTCTTGGTGAGTGTAGAGGAACTTTAGAAAGTTGTAATTGAGATTAAAAAGGAGAAGGTCAATTGATAAGAACCACCTTCACATACTCCAATAGCTACAAGTGGTCAACCACAAGAGCAAGCAGCACAAGATGCATTAGCTAGGGTTGACACCATAGTCACAATGACTTCAACTATCAAAGAGCAAGAAAAGGAGAAAATAGGATAGAAGGATGTCTCTATTCCTATAGCACAAAGTTAAGGTGCACTCCCTCATATCACTATAATTGATCAAGGTAGAACTAAAGAGGACAAGGAATAGAGCCCTAAGAAAAAGGAACAAGAGGTAATTCAAACATTGATAAATTTTCCTACTACAGGGACTCCCACTGGAACAACATAGTAGCTAAGCACTGATGTAGGAACTCTGCAAATATTAGCACTAGGCTCAAGCTCTACCAAGGTAGCAAGGTTACTTCACTATGGAGACCTTGTACTTGATGAGGAGATAGTCATTCCAAGATATGACTATAAAACTATGAGTATTGATCAGATTAATGAACTGTAAGAGGCACTAGAAAAGAAGAAGAAACAAGAGATACTCAGGAATGAGTATAGACAAAGGAAAGCTCTAATTGAGATCAAAGACATCTTTCTTGATGCATTCAACTTGCAAATACCTAATGAGACAAAGCTCATAATGGAGCAATTATCCAACATAGTGAACAAGGTACAAAATGAAGACATAGACACCAATGTTAAATTGCTTGAATGGTCTAAAAAGAAGTTCTAGATGATGGCAAATGAGAAAATATCTGGTGAGATAACACTTTCTCAAGTAGAGCTGGCAAAGAAGGTAGAAAAGGTGAAAGTGGTACTTGAGAATATGTTCTCACTATACTCCATATTGTGCAATTCTTCATACTTCACACAAGAGACTAGCTAGAGGATATTGAGCTTAGAGAGGAACCTTAAAGAATCTAGCATGTAGCTACCAAAGGATCTAGCTCAAAGTGAGAAGCATTTTGCTACAACACTTCACACACAAAAGGAATTAGTTGTACTCATAGTAGATGAAGCAAACACCAAGGCCAAGCTAATACAAATCCAGTCTGCCATAACCCCTCACATGAAAAATTTTCACAAAGAAATGGCCTATGCAGAGAATGTCTTGAAGAAAGATCCCAATCTTTCTACATTGGAAGGCCTAGTACACCTTGCAGCAGAGATAGCCATCTAGCTTAAAGCACTAGAAATTGCATTAGACAATTGGGATGTTGCTCTAAAAATTATTATGGAGGTAAACAAATCCTTTTTGGCTAAGTATTCAATTCATTCATAGAACCCTTTGACATAAGTTTCAAAAAGGGGGAGATAATACATTATGGAGATATAATAAATTGGGGGAGATAATAAAATTTTAAGTTTTATGGAGATAAGGAGATAAAGCCAAAAGGATATAAAAACTACAAGGGAAGATGTGTGAAAAGGGGAGTAAAGAAAAAGAAGATAGAAACAGGGTAGACAAGGGAAGGAATGGCAAGGTAGAGATAAAGAGTATCAAAATAATCAACATGAAACAAATCCAACATAAGGAGTTTTGGATACATAAATGGTACATCAGCTTAGGGGGAGTTACAAGTTTTGAGGTATATAGTCTTCTACAATTTTGAACAAGTTTTTGAAATTTTGTATATATGTGGAACAAGATGAACATTATACTCATAAAGATCATATTCATAATGTTTAGTTGAGTGTTTTTGATACTCATGTCAAAGGGGGAAATTATTGGTCTCAGATTGGTTTTGATAATTGAGTGTCAACACACTTAAGAAATTTCTAAAGTAGAAGTTGAGTATAATATAGATGCCAAGCTACAGTATGTGCCGAGCAAGAAATTCAACAAGTGCCAAGTTATTCAAGTGCTAAGAAAGTTTCAAGTGTCGAGTAACAATTGATGTCGAGGTAGTATATGTGCTAAGCTAGCATAGGTGTCAAGCAAGATAGAGCTAGTATAGGTGTTGAGCAAGACAGAGCTAGTATAAGTGTCAAGCAAGACAAAATTACTATAGGAGCCAAGCAAGATAGAAATCTTATATGAGCCAAGCATCAGCAATCAGTAAGTGTCAAGTAACATAGAATTAGCATAAGATTTTGTGCCCTCACAAACTCAGATGTAAACCAATTTTGAGCTAACTCAATATGAATCTCGAAGGATCTAAAAGTTAAGATCAAATCTATTACATTCCCTATGTAATAAACATGCAAACAATCAAAAAAATGGAGAGAGCATGTAACTAATTAGGAAATATGGAAAGAATTGAGTGGGAAAAGATGGATGAATCTTGAATGAAGATTCATACCTAACCCTAAGTATTGAAACCTTTATAAGGAGGTCAAAATCCCATAATTCATGAGAGTAAGAGAGGTCATATGGGAATGCATGAGTGAATGCTAGAAAAGTTTGGAAGGGGTGAGAAGACTTAGAGGAAGAACAGTATTGTAGAATTAGTTGGTCAAGAACAAAGTATCAACACTTCAAATAGAGATATATTAGATTAGGAAGGATAAGATTAGATTGAACAAAACAAGGATCTGGGATTAGCAACTGAAGATTTTAAGTCATTAGATCAATAAATTCTATTATATTTTCTAGCTATTGTATTAGGAGAATGAAAATCCTATGATGATAGGTTGGTTTAATAGCCATGTTGTAAATCCTTTAACAGGGTGACATTCCAAGTAAATGTTTATAAATCCTTTAGATAGGTCACTTTTAATAGGGTGTAAATCCTTTAACAAGGAAGGCCTCTCATAGGCAGACCATTGATGATGGTCAAACTTTATAACCTTGACAAGTTACATATTGTTGTAGTGATAATTTGTGGGTGCCATCCCCACCCCAGTTTTACCTTCTTATTTTGGAGGGTTTCTAGGTGATCAAATATTGTGTTATGAATTTTCATGCATGTCTTTACTTTCATGTTAATTAGTTGTGTTAGATGCATGTGATTGATTTGAGTTTTAAAAAGGGTTTTAGAAGTTAAAAGTTTGTTACTTCTGATCCCCCCCTCTCAGAAGTAAATCTTCCCAACTATAAATTCCAAGACTATAATCAGCAATTCAATTGCATTCAAATTAGGTCATCTCAATGTTGCTCTCTAACCATTGTAGCAATGACCTAAATCTCTTAACAGAGTTGGCTTTACAAGCTTTTTGTAAATCCTCTAACAAGATGGCAGTTGTATTGAATTGTCTTAAGACCTCTAACAAAGCCACTCCTAATAGGGTGATTAATCTTTTAATAGGGTCACACCTAATAGTGTTTTTTGTAACCTTTAATAGGGTTGGCTCCTAACAAGGCTCACTTCAGAAGAGTGAAAACAATAACTAGTTGCAATTGGTGGTTTTTCCCAAATTGGGTTTCCATGTTAAATCCTGGTGCTAGATGTGTTCATGCTATTTTATTTTATGTGTTTGTAACTAAGTTAAAGTAAGGGTAATCATAGATAGCATTTAAAGATTTTCATAATTATTACTTACTAAGTTACAACATTTTATGTGTGTTTACTGAGCATCAACAGTATTTAGTTTTCAGACTTTATTTTGTACTAACATCTAAGGGATCTAGGATTTATTTTAGTAGGAACTGATTCACCCCTCTCCTCTTATTTACTCCTCTTAAATTTTCAACAATTAGTATTAGATCTTTTGGTGCTTACAGAGAAGGTTTCAAGGACCTAAGCTAAAGATTAGGATGTCTTACAAAAGAGAGATTCCCAAGCTGAATAGAGACAATTTTGCAGTACGACATGGACATATGAGGTTACATTTGGCTACTATCAGTGATTCAAGGTTCAAATGTCTTGTTACTAAATACAAGACTCCCACTGGAACATTATTAGTTGAAGATATTCTTGAAAAAGAAGAATCATAACATCATGATGATTGATATTACATCTACTCTTAGTTATGTTGAATTTGATGAAGTCAAAGACTACAAAAATAGCTCATGAGGTGTGGACCAAACTAAAAGACAAATATGAAGGAGATGAAAATGTAAGAAGAGCTAAGGTTGAAAGTCTTAGAGGTCATTTTGATCATATGAAAATAAGAGAAGATGAGAATATTGAAAGATATGTGTAAAGAATCAAAGCATCTGGAGGAGACATTCAAGAGAAAATAGTTGTAAGAAAGGTACTTAGAACACTTCTTCCTATTTATGACATTAGAGTGACTACTATTCAAGAGATGAGATGTGATTCAAATAATAAAATATCTTTGGATGTTCTAGTTGGAATATTGACAATTTTTTGGTTAGATAACTTTGATAACTATGTTCCTAGTTCAAAGGTTATTGAGTCTACTTTTAAAGCTAAACTCTCACTCAAAGAAAAGGGTAAGAAATCCAAGTCCAATCAATCAAGAAGTGAAGAAGAAGAAACAAAAGAAAGTTCATACAGTGATCTTAAAGTTTTTAAAACCCTACTTGCAAGAAATTATTCCAAAGGTAGAGGAAAGTACAAAGGTAAAGTTCCTCTGGTCTATTTCTCTTGTGAAGAAGTTGGTCACATTGCTGCAAGGTGTCCAAACAAAGAAATCAAAGGTGAAAATAAAACCAATAAGCACAAAGGTAAAAAAGATTCCAAGAACTATAAGGACAAAGGTAAGAAATCTTGTTTTATAGCTAAATATTCTGATAATAGTGAAGATGAAATGATATATATTGCTATAAAAGATGAATTTTATGATGAAGGAGATAAGATGGCACTTATCTCTCATGTTAGAAAAAATGATATATGGATTATTACAGTGGCTATTCACATCATACGACTGGAGATAAATGAAAAATTGAGCACATGGAATATTATGATGGGGGTAGTGTGAGATTTGGAAACAATAAATCTTGTAACATAAAAGGAAAAGGATGTATTTCATTGACTAAAGAACTTGTATGTGACAATACTTATTGGGTTGAAGGACTAAATCATAATCTCCTGAATGTAGCACAGTTGAATAAAATTGGATTCAATGCAAAATTCATGAATAGATAGGCCAAACTACTAGATGGAAAATGAAATTTGGTTGGATCTAGAAAGAAAACAAAAAGTAATCTATCTTTTCTTGATCTCAGTGAATGTTCATGTTTTATTGCTCAAGTAGAAGAAAGCTAGTTATGGCACAAAAGACTATGTCATGTAAAATTTGATAATCTTGTTAAGATAAGAAAACATAGAAGAGTAAGAGGTATTCCTAGTTTGAAAAAACCTAATATGGGTTAATGTAAGAATTACCAAATTGGTAAGATGGGAAAGACTAGTTTCAAAAGAAAAAATTATCAATCAAAAGAAGTCTTAGAAATTGTTCATATAGACTTATGTGGACCTATTGGAATAAAGAGTTATAGTGGAGAAAAAAATTTCATTCTTTTTTTTGATGAAAATTCTAAAATGATAATTGTAATGTATCTAAAAAAAATAGAAGCCTTTCAAAAGTTCAAATGGTATCTGGCAAGAGTAGAAAAAGAAACTAGAAAGAGATTGAAATGTTTAAGATCAGATAGAGCTGGTGAATTCATCTCCAATGAATTCAATAATTTCTGTATTGAAAGAGGAATTAAAAGACAAGTATCAGCCCTTGGTACACCATGACAGAATGGTATAGCTGAAACAAGAAATAGATCTATCATGGATTGTGCAAGAACCCTGATGATTGAAAAGAATATTGCTATCAAATAATAGAAGGCAGATATCAACACTATAGTTCATACCTTGAACGAAGTACAGTTGAAGAAAGATTCAAATAAAACTCCTTATCAACTATGGTATGGCTACAAACCTAATTTAAATTACTTGAAATTATTTGATAGCAAATGTTATATCCTAAAAGAATCTAGAAGAGGAAATTTTTTTGTAAAAGTTGATGAAAGCATATTTCTAGGATACTCCTATAGAAGTAAAGCATACAAATGTTTGAATTTGTCTACTCATAAAATCATAGAAAGTGGACATGCAAGAATTGATGAGTTTGCAAAAAAGATTGAAGAAGAAAGAGCAAGGAGCCATAAGATTTGTTTACTATGAACCTAATATCTTGCCAAGCCTATCTAAAAGAAAGGAAGCTTCATCTCTCGAGTCCCCAAAATCTCCAACAGTTACTAAGTTGCAGACAATGCAACCCAAGTCATAGTTTGAAGGACCCAAGTCACAATCAAAAGCTACCAAACTAGTTCAAACTGAGTCTGATGGACCCGAGTCATAGACAATGGGACCCAAGATTGACACTAAAGTTCATGATACTCATTCAAAACCCAAAGAACCTATGTTAGAAAGATATGTTAGAAGGCATCATGCACCTGATCAGATCATTGAAGATAAATCTGATGGAACAATAATAAGAAGAAAATTAAAAGGTACATGTTTACTTATAGAATTTGAACCTAGAAATGTTAAAGATGCTCTACATAATGAAATTTGGGTTGAAGTAATGAATAAAGAGATAGAACAGATAGAGAAGAACAAAATTTGGACTCTCGTTCCTAGACCCAAGGATAAAAATGTAATTGGCAAAAAGTGGGTGTTTAGAAATAAGTTGAATAAAGATGAAAAAATTTCCAAAAACAAAATTTGAGATGTCCATGTTTGGTGAGATAAAATTCTTTGTTCAGTTGTAGATACAGTAGAACAAAAATGGTACCTACATCACTCAATCTAAGTATATCAAGGAGATAGTAAAGAAGCTTGGAATGGAAGATTCAAGACCAGTTGGAACCCCTATGTCTACTAGACATAAGCTTTTCAAGAATGATGATTCCAAAGAAGTATATCAAACCACATATAGATCGATGATTGGAAAATTGCAATATGTAGTGCATACAAGGCCTGATATTGCATTAATAGTTGGTATGGTGGCAAGATTCTCAGAAAATCCTAGAGAAAATCACATGATGGAAATCAACAAAATCATGAGATATCTGAAAGGTACTAAAGACTATGGCTTATGCTACAAACTTGGAGGCAATTTGGGCTTGAAGGTGTTTACTAATGCTGATTGGGTAGGAAGTCTTGATGACAAAAAAAGCACTAGTGGTGAAGCATTCTTTCTTGGTAAAAGACTAGTGTCATGGACAAGAAAGAAACAAAATTACATCTCTCAATCCACAGCAAAGGCAAAATATGTGGTAACAACAGTTAATTATTCTAACATTGTTTGGTTCAAACAATTGTTGGAAGGAATCAAGATAGAGATCAAGGATCTAGTAGTCATATACTATGATAACACTAGTGTAATCAATATATAAAAGAATCCAGTGATGCATACCAAAACAAAGAACATTGCTATAAAATATCACTTCTTAAGAGAGTTGGTGTAGGATAAAGAAGTCAAATTGGAATATGTAAATACAAAAAAATAGATTACAGACATATTCACCAAGCCATTACCTAAGAATGAATTTTTGTATCTAAGATGTAAGCTAGGGTTCATTCCATTATCTGAAGCTCACTCAATAAAGTTTAGTGATGCATCAACTAGAGCAAGTTGAAGACCAATCAGTTGGTGCAAAATTGACAAGGGAATTTTGCAAATGAATCAGTACTTAAGGTACATTGATATTAATAGAGTTGATGTCTTTGGCATGTGTTGTCAAAGAGGGAGAAGTTTACTAACATATCTCATAGAAATTCTTGTCATTCCAAAGAAGGAGAAGTTTTCTATAAGAGGGAGGAGTTTGCTATCATAGAAACTTTATAAAGAAATATATGTGAAGGAGAATGAACTTGGTAGAAGTTGTTACAGATAGAAGGAGAAACAGAAGGTAGAAAGAGCACATACTAATAGAGGGATTTCTCATGAATAAAACTAAGGATATGTTCCTTGCTTTATTCTTGTTCCAAAATTTCATTGTGTTATGATATGATGTGTTGCCATCAATGCCAAAGAGGGAGATTTTTTGATATAATTGATTAATTGTGTATTGTCTTTGATGTTACAAAAATGTCATATCATTATCAGTTAGTGTATGTTGAGCTCACTCAAGCTGTGAAGATAGTTTTTTGTGTCTACCAAGCATTCCTGTGTTTGCCTAGTTCAGAAGGTAGTATCTATCAAGTTCACTCGAGCATCGAAGGATAGTCTGCAAAAGATGAGTGTTAACCGAGCTCACTCGGTTAATTAAGAAAATTTGGATAGAACCAATGTTAACTAAGCTCACTTAGCTACCAAAGGATCTTTGTGAGTTTGGAGTGTTAATTGAGCTTCGATTGGTTAACATAGGAAATCATTTCTGAGTTAGTGTCTATTGAGTTGGCTCGACTAATGAAGGATTTTCTTATTTTGGCGTATTAAGCTTAATTGGTTTATCTATTAGTTCTAGCAAACTAGGATGATGAATATTAATTATTCTAAGTTGTATATGAGCCAACTTGATAATATGAAAGATATAAGTTCAAGTTGTGGATTCATTGTAAGTGAGAAGTTATGAATGTATTGAAGATTTAATGATGAATAGAGGACATGAATTTGAAGGATAAGTAGAATATCCTCATAGAGTTGAAAAGATATATTCAATTAGGAAGGGTCAAGTAGAAGCTAGAACAAAGATTTATAATCAACAATTTAGTTGCATTCAAATTAGGTCATCTCATTGTTACTCTCTAACCATTGTAGCAATGATCTAAATCTCTTAACAGAGTTGGCTTAACAACTATTTTAAATCCTCTAACAAGGTGGCAGTTCTAGTGAATTGTCTTAAGATCTCTAACAAGGCCACTCCTAATAGGGTGATTAAATGCTTTAATAGGGTCACACCTAACAGTGTTTTTTTTAACCTTTAACAAGGTTGGCTCCTAACATGGCTCACTTTAAAAGAGTGAAAATAGTAACTAGTTGCAATTGGTGGTTTTCCCCAAATTGGGTTTCTACATTAAATCTTGGTATCAAATGTGTTCATGCTATTTTATTTTATGTTTTTCCAACTAATTTAAAGTATGGATAATCATAGATAATATTCAAAGATTTGCACAATCAATACTTACCAAGTTACAACATTTTATGTGTGTTTATCGAGCATCAACAGTATTCAATTTTAAGACATTATTTTGTATTGTCATCTAAGGGATATGGGATTTATTTTAGTAGTAACTGATTCACCCCTCCCCTCTTAGTTACTCCCCTTAAATTTCCAACATAAAATTATAGATTTGACCTAGCGTTGAGGGACATGATAGTAATAAGGTTAGATTTGACAAGTTTAATAAGATTTGATAGGCTTCCAAGGCACTAGGGGACACAAAAATTCCTAGGGTTTGATAGATGATGATTGATTTGAGATATTCAACATGTTTTGGGTTGATTGGGGCTGATTTGGAATGATTCTTGGTTGATTTGGGATGATTCTAGGTTGATCTAGGATGATTCTATGTTGATTAGATGATTTTAGGTTTATTGGATGTGATTTTGATGATGTTGAAATGGTTTTGGGTTGATTCTAGAAAGTTTGGATAAAATGGGAATCAATTTCAAAGTGGTCTATGATTGATTTGAAAGGGGATACAAATGATGAAGGATATTGTCAAAATATAGTCAAATGATAATCAAGTTGGCCAAAAGATTAGAATTAGTGAAATGATAAAATGGGATGAGTTAGTATGAAAAAGTGATTAAATAGTGGATGCGAAACATTTTTGAGCATCTACACATAAATCCTCTCTTTACACTTGGCTAATATGTGTCATATTTGACTTATTTTATTCCTTATGCATGTCTATAATAAGCCACCTTCATCATAGATTCTTGTTTACAAGTGGCTTTGAGGTGTCATATGTACATCATATATTCTCCTCCACATTTAGCCATGTTGATTTCATGTATCATAGAATCCTACATTTAGCATCTTATGTCATATTTTTCATAGATATTCTAAGGAATATCATGCCAAGTTGTACATTCAAGTTGACAAGTGTCCATCCTCTCATTCATGTCTCACCTCTTGTGTATTGGCTATAAATTAGACCATCTTTCTCTCATTTTTTATCCTTGGAGTCTCTATTCTCACATCATGCTAAAGGAACACTTCTAGTATTCTCAATAGAATCATCCCATCATAGTCTTTTACTTTCAATTGTGTGCACTATAGGCAATTGGAGCTGCATCAAATGGAAAAGAAAGAAGGACATGAGAACGACAATTAAAGAGAGGGTTTTTCTTATGTTGATTTCCTTTATTTCAATTGGTTTTCATGGTAGATTAGAAGGGTTTAGTGTATGTTGATTTTTTTTTTTGTAGTTTCTCATAGTATGCTAGGTTCTAACCCATTTTCTAGTCCTACAATTGGTGAACCTAACATGAAGATCATGCATATTAACTTGGGTTTATTTGTTTTATGCTTGTAGGTGAAAGAAAGGAGCTCATTTGAAGGAGTCTAATGCTAGGCTGCTCCTTTTTATCATACCTGGTCTAATTAGGAGAACTAGTAACAAGTTTATATCTTTCATTTATGAATTTTTGTAGCTTTCTATCCCAGGTGTGCACTTGGCTCTATTAGGGTGAACTTGGGGGCCTTAGGAAGTTGTTTTAGGGGCTTAGGAATCACTATAACATCTTTATGTTTTTCCCATCTAACCAACTACATTCTTCTAGGCCCCAAGTGCACTAGGCATGTACTTGGCTCTGTTAGAGCGCACTTGGTAGTCTAGTTTTTAGTTTTGCATGTTGTCGATACCATTTTGACCCCACTTTTCTCAATGCTTCCCAACTATGCTATGAAACTACCAACTATTCTCTAAATGGACCCAACTACACCATGAGTATAGTTGCAATTATTTGAGTGCACTTAGGAACTTCCTAAGTATTTAGGCTTTATGGGGTGTAGTTTGCACTGTTAGGGCATAGTTGGTTCACAATAAGGTCATGTTTTAGTTGTAATCTACATCTAGGGTTTCAATTTCATTCTAGGACCTAGGGTAGAGGTTATTTGTGTTACTAATGATCTATTTGCAGCATGTGGCATTCATTGGGAGAGACTTATACATTGAAAACTACTAATTGTTTGGTGTAGGATGTTGTTGAGGACTTATGTGTCTATTCAAACTATGTGTGTGGTTTTCTTAGATTAGCTAACACTTAGTTTGGTGCTATAAAATAAATTTTCTTTTCTATTTGGCATCTTTACATTTTTTAGAACCTGAGGTGTTGCATGGTCATATCCTCTTCCCTTTCCATTCATGGATCTTGGGTGCAAGTGAAATTCACACAATTTCTTTACGGATGCCTGCCTTGGTACCAAGACTTGCCACTTGGTGAGTACCAAGGGTCTACCTCGAATTAGTAATAGGCCAAAGAAGTGTCTATAGTCCAATCACTATAACAAACTTGATATGGTTAATGTTGTGTCGGTGTTATTACTACATGATAGCTCTCCTCCCATACCATTGTGGTACATCAAACCCTAGTTCTCGGGGCTAGGAGAACTTCTGAGGAAGTTTATAATTCACTTTCCAAATGGAATGTTTGAACTAAACACCTTGTCTTAGTGGCCAAAATCCTTTCTATCCACTAGCTTAGGGGATCATCGATGCCCATGAAGACATCTCGCATTCTCACTATCCTTAGTATAGGCAATAGTCCCTTGGGAAGTGATGACCCTTGAGAAGTAGATCTTGGTAGCCCCAAGAAGTGAGTGCACTACAAAGAACCTAGGTTTTCCACTCTAGATAAGTGTAGTTGAACTTCAGCTCAAGTGGGAATTTAGTGGATACAATCCTAAAGCCTAGGTTGTGATGTATTTTTCAAGTTTAACAACAACTATTATTGTCTATTCTGTCTTGTGTGTGTGAATAATATTAATTAATATAAAGCCAAATTCACAAACTCACACCAAACACATTTTAACCTTGGATACTATGAAAAATTGTCAAAATATTACAACTCTTGTCAAAAGATTGCAACCCTTTTGTCAAACTCTTGATTTCTTTGAAACATGGAAACTTGTAAGCTTAGGAGTCCTTGGCATGTTTTAGGATTCATATTTTCATAGCATACCCTTGCATTTTCCATCTTTTGACCCTCATACTTACATCCTCTAGGCCTCATTTTTCATCTTTTAGCCCCCATTTTGCATCCCTCAACTTTCATAGTGCATTCCTTAGGCTTCATTTTGCATCTCCTAGTCTTCACCTTTCAGCCCTGAATCTTCATCTTGCATCCCCCAACTTGCATTCTTGCTTGCCCTAATCCTCATTTTACACATCTTAGTCCTCATTTCTCATGTCCTAACCCCCATTTTTCATTCCCATTCTAATCATAGCATTATCCCTTGTCAAGTAGCTCTCTAGAACAACAATTTGGAAGTCACCAAATCCACAATCACCCAAGTTTCAACCCACTTTACCAATTGTGCTCTGAAACTACTAATTACACTCTAACTAGCCTGAACTGCACCCTAAGAGCACTTGGCTCTATCTGAGCACACTTGGTGCTTCCTAAAGTGTACTCGGTTTCCAGAATAGCCAACTAGGATTTCTAGATAGTATTTTGGACCCTAGGATTACCACTAGATGCCTAGATAGGTCCTCATTTTGATCATGTCCTAAACATAATTCTTGGATGTCCTAACCCTCATTTTTCATATCTTAGGCTTCATCTCTCATTTCCTAACCCTCATTCTATATCTCCATCCTAATCATAACATCATCCCCAGTCAACTAGCCCTCTGGCCTAACACTCTGATAGTCACCAACTCTAGAATCAACAAACTTCCAACCCAACTTCCCAACTATAGTCAAAGTAGCCCCAACTACATCTTAGGAATAATTGGTATTATTAGAGTATACTTGGTGATTTTTGAGTGCACTTGGTTGCCAAAATAACCAATTTTGGCTTCCAGGCTACATTTTGGGACCCTAGAATTGCCTCCAAATGCCTATATAGGTCCTCATTCTGATCTTAACCCTAAAGATAATTTTGCATCCTAGAATCCTTGCATATTTCATATCCAATTCACATACCCCTCATTTTGATCCCCTCTAAACCTCATTTTGAACCTAAAACCCCTTTGAACTTGGTCAAAAATTAGAACAAAGTATGAGTCCTAGAGTATCTCATGTTGAATATAATTATTTAATTATATGTTGTCTCTAATGTTACAAAAATTTCAAGAATTTTACCAAGCAACTAGTGTTAACCAAGCTCACTTGTTTACCAAATGAAGTTTGAAGGAAAGTCTTTTCTGAGTTAGTGTTGACTGAGTTGGGTCAACTAACAATAGATTTTCCCATATCAGCATATTGGATCTGACAAACTCAAGGGATGATTTTATTTGTTTGAAAGTGTATTCAATCTAACTTGACATTTTAAATCATATAAATATAAGATCAAGTTGAGGATTGAATTGTGAAGCATAGAATTGAAGAAGATAAATTAAGGAAGTGAATTGGAAGAATATCGAAGTATCCAGAGTTGATTGAGCTCGAAAGAACATTCTAATCAAGGAGGATCAAGTATTCAAGCCAAAATTGAGATCTAAAATCAAAAAAGTTAGTTGCATCAATAATTAGGTCAAATCATTGTTACTCTCTGATAATTGTAGCAGTGAATCAAATCTCCTAATAGAGTTAGCCTAACAGCTATTTTCCAGATCCTCTAATAGGGTGACATTTCTAGATTGAAGTGTTTGAAGACCTCTAACAAGGACACTCCTAATAGTGTGAATTAAATGCTTCAACAAGGTCACACGTAATAGTGTGTTTTGTAACCTTTAACATGGTTTTCTCCTAATAGGGCTCACTTTAGAAGAGTGGAAAATAGTAAGTAGTTGCAATTGGTGGTTTTCCCCAAATTGGGTTTCCATGTTAAATCTTGGTGTCTCTTGTGTTCATGTTATTTGATTTAGGCAACTAATTTAACTAAGTTTAAACACACTAAACATCTTAATAAGTTATTATTTCAATGTTTATTGAGTGATAGTAATTCTTAGTCTAAACTAAGTGTTCCTGTGTTAACCGAGTTATAGCAGTATTTTAGTTTCAGTAGAGTTTTGGTTTCATATTATACTAACATCTTAAGGGATCTTGGATTTGTTTGTGTGGTAACTAATTCACCCCTCCCCTCTTAGTTACTCCTCTTATATTTCCAACATCTCCTTATGTTGATGGATGATGGACCTTGACCTTATTCTTTTTGTCATTTTTTTTGTCATTTTCTTGGGTCAAACTCTATCCATGTCTTGATGGATTTGACCTTGTCATTTTTATCAACTTGATCTTTTCAATTTTTTTCTCTTTTAATCAAGATCCGAATTCCATCTTCATAGGTTAAACTCTTAGATTAATACTTTCCAAATATTTCTCTTAAGTTCAAAATCTTGCATACACTTGTCATAATCATTATCATATCTTGAGTCCCCCTAAATGTCATTTTTCTTAACCCCAATTGCATAATCACTTCACCTTGCATAGTCCAAAACCCTATCATCTCTTCCAAATACCAAATTCCATCAACATCCCCAAAAATAAACTTGTCCAAACCATTTTTCAAACCTAACACCTTGATCTCACGTCCCTATCTTGCATATCCTAAATGCCATTATCAAACTTAACATACCCCCACTTGCATAATCAAACCTCAAGTTACATACATCAAAATTTAACATCATTTCCAAGTCTAAACTCCAACATCAATATGCATTTTGCATGCCTTATAATCATATTCATACCCCTTAGTCAAAGTCCAAAATATAACTCACATTTTCATTTGTGCATCATCTCCTTAGGTTATTTACATCTTGCATATCATAACTAGGTCACTTTACACTTTCTTAGGTTGCATAATACACCTAAACCCTAAAAAATCCAAAAAACATTCATATCTTGCATACCCAATTCCAAATTATCAAGTTTTGGCCTATTTTACCAACTACACACCTCAGGTGTGTACTTGGTAGTTTCACTACATAGTTGGTAGTGTCAAAGTGCACTTGGTAACAAGGAATTTCATCTTAGGTTCCAAAACCCTAAAGTGCATTTCGAGCCCCTAAAAACACTTAGATCATTCATAATCTACATGTTTGTCACCTAAACACCTCATTTACCAATTGTACCCTTCTGGATACCAAGTGCACACCCCAAGGGCACACTTAGTATTGTTAGAGTGTAGTTGGTAGTTGAGGTACAAATTTGGGAGGTAGATATTCTATTTAGGGTTTTTCCATTGCATTTTCATCCTTAGGTATCATGCTAGCACTCACAAGGACACAATCAGCTCATAGACCAAACGACTTGTATCAACCCTTGTTTTTTGAAGTACAAACACAATTTAAAGCTTGTCCAAGTAAAAATAAGACCAAGAGACCTCAAAGGACATTTTACATGGATCAAATTGAAGCCTCACAACCTTTTCTCATAGACCCATTAAGCATGTATGCTCCAAACCCTAACCATCAAGAAATGACCAAACCTCAACAACATGTCTACTATGAAGTTCCCTCTAAACACTTCCCCTACACATGGAATGGTTCAATGGAATCCCAATTTTGAACCTATATTTTTACCTATACAACCTAGATGTAGAAGTGTACCTCCAACACCCAAAAATGAACAAACACACTCATTTGAATTCAACAAAATTAACACAAGTACCTTAAATCCTTTAAACTTACAAAAATGTACTTTGCACCTAAGTGATGATTCTGACACACATTATTGAATCACTAACAAATAAATATCTATGGTTTTTCAAGGAAAGACTTTTTTAAAGAACTTTAAACTCTTGGAAACCCAAGAAATCATCAAGTTTAATACCAACTTGGAGAGACCTAAGTCTAAATATCAAGACAATCCCAACCTACAACCTATGATTAATTTAGACTTGGACAAGGGGAAATAACCTTTGGAATCTTCAAATACAAAGATAACACCTATGATATCTCACCAAGAATCAACCATTGAGATTCTCTAAAGTAGCTTTGAATACATTGATATCAACCCCACATTTGACGAACCCTCATCAATCAATGGAAATAAGATTCTTCAAAAGTATCCCAAAAGGACACTAAAAATTGACTTTAATCAAATAATGCAACAAGAAGAAGTGTATAAGGGGACTTGCACCATGAGGATGCAAAACATACCTCCATTGGAGACAAATAAAAAAAGTACACCCTTGCTCCTAACTTTTCCAACTATTATGATATCAAATGCTATAGATCCCCCTATGAGTACACCATGTGAAGCATCAACACGTATTTCAAAAACCCCTATTGAAGCACAAAGGAAGAGCCTTATTGACATTTCACCAATTCCTCAAAGGAACATGTCCCATTTCCAAATCAATATAATTTCCCAAGGTGAAACATCAAACACCCAAACATATCAAAATAAAGACCCTAACTCAATGTTCACCTCTACGGGACATAAGAAACATCTAAGATAACAACAACACCAAGTGGCACAAGGACCCAATGTCCCCAACACACAACCAAGTCAAAATCCACTTATAACATATCAACATCCATAACAACAACAAAAACCTCAAGTTTTACAAGGGCCTACTTTCCCTAACATGCAACCTTGTCTAAATCCACTTGATTTACATGAAATGTACCAACAACAATTCTAACAACAAGCCATGTTTGCTAAACAACAAGAGAAACTAAAACAATAGTTGGAATATAAAAAATGATCAGAGAGAAAAATTGCATATCAACAATATTTTTTTCCACAACAACAATATCATAAATTTCCTTACATTCAACTAATAGAGGTATCTCAAAAACAACCATAACAAATGGCACAACAACCACAAGTGATGAAATGACAAACCATAGTACAATAGTCCCAATCAATGCCACAACAAGTACCACAACAAGGATCATTCTATCTTCAAGGTTTCAACATACCTCCTCCACCTACTGACACATCACCCAAGTCTTCAAATATAGAAATGTCAAAACCAAGTAGACATAGTTCTCACCATAGAAAAATATCTACTTGGAGACATTTTGAGGCACCAAAATTTAGAAAATATTGAGGAAAAGGCAACCCAATTGACAACATTAGAGAATTATGTGCCTCTTGTACTAAGCTTAGTGATGAGCCCACATATCTTATGTGAGTATTCCCTTGTTATCTTAGTGGACCGACACTTGAATGGTACTCCAAACTACTTGGTAACATAAATTCTTGGTCAGAATTAGAAGACAAATTCATATCCCACTTCACCTTCAACATAAAAAATGAGGTGATTCTATTTGATTTATGCTCAATGAAACAAAAGGTAGGATAACCATTCATAACATTCTTATTACGTTGTAGAAACCTTGTCAGTCAATGCTCACAGGATATTCCCGAAGAACAAAAAGTTAATATATGCATTGTAAACCTTCTCCCTGAGCTAATGTATGAACTTAATATCAAAAGTTTGAGCACTATTTCTAACTTAATGAAAATAGAAGATAGCATTGAAGATGCCTTCATCCATAAAGGCATCCTAAAAAAAAACAAGGAAAAAACCAATACAAACTCGTCTAATGACAAGGAAGAGTTTTTCTCAAAGAATAAGAATGTAACCAATGATGGTATTGTGGATGCACGAACAATCAACATAGCACAACCTCAAATAACTCTTGAAGGTTCAAACCCTACAAACTCATGAACTCCTAATCAAATGTCACCTCATCAATAGAAAACTGAGACCATGGAGATGCCCTAGAAATAAAGATAGAAAATTTACATCTCTAGGGATATTACTTGAGACTACACTTCAACAATTACTGAGTAGTAACTTCTTACAATTTCCCTTAGTCAAGGATGAACCATCCAATAAACCCTCTTGGTGAGGTGATAAAAAATTATGTGATTACTTTATATGTGGAATGTGGCCTCAAAGTTCACACACACACTTCAACATGGTCCTTGTATGTAGATTCATCCTGGAATGAACATGAGATTGTTCACCCAAGAGGAGTCCTACAAGATGACCTATTGCCTTCTATCCAGAAGGATTTTGTCTATTTATGCTCTCAGAGTTGAGATGCAAGCAACCAGACCTTTCTAGAACGAAGGGTTTAAATGAAATTAAGTCTATATGGTTATGCAAGTAATCTAAATGAGATATGTGATTAATCTAAGAACATATAAAATAAGATTAACTAGATGTATGCATATTATATCTAAATGATGTTTAATCTAAGAAATGAAAGCTTATGAGAATAATGAACTTAAATGAGTGCACACTTTAGCAGAGATTCGATAGCAATTTAATTCAACCTTCTTGATGAGGAATTATGAGTCCCTTAAATAGAATTAAAGAATGAATCAAGAGTCAGGATCAACCTTGATGAACGGTTAAGATTAAATAGGAGATTCAATTAAGATGGAAACTTCCTTGTGCAGGTGAAGTGAATTGTTTCAAATCTAAGTGTGATGAGTAGTTATTTGAACTTGTCATAAGTGTGAGAGCAAGTTAACTAGATTGATTCCAATTTTGAGAGGTAGTTCACTTAGAGTTTCCATTTTAGAACTGAAGAGAGGATTTTGTAGATATTATTTAATTTAATAAGAGAGATGACCTCATAAATGCATTTCATATTTAATTGAAAAATCACATTCAATTAATTAAAATGGGCATAATATTAAATTAAATATTTTAATTCCCTAGTACATTAGCCTTAGGATATATTTTAATTTAATTAAAGTATAAATACTTCAAATTAAATCAAATCTTAATCAATAGGTTTTAATGTGACTAATAGGAGTCAATACTTTAGGAATTAAATAAAGAGTATGATGAATGCAAATTTAGGGTTTTCTACATTTGATAATTAAGTCAAGTAGTGGGAATTAGAACTAGAATTTCCTAGTGAGATGGGACTTTAGGGTTGATTAGAATAGACCAAAATTGGTGATCATGGCAATGAGCCAATTTTGGGGTATTACGATTGCCAATTTTGGGGTATTACCATTTTCTCCTCTTTGAATGAATGTGCGAGTAGCACGTTCAATTCAAAGAAAATTAGAAAGTGTGATGCACAAATTAGAAAATAAGATTGGTTCCAAAATTGATGTTACGGAGACCAATTGATAAGCTTTTAAGGACCATTTCCAGAATGGAGCTTAATCCTAAGGAATCCAAGAAGAGAACCTAGATACCTAAATTGATAAGCATTCTAAAGGTTTCATTTACAATGAAGTTTAACCTTTAAGGATCCAGATAGAAAATCTAGATACCTGAGATTGATAGCATTTAAAAGACTATCTCCAAAATGGAGCTTAACCTTTAAGGATCTAGATAGAACACCTAGATACCTGAAATTGATAGCATTTAAATTATTATCTCCATAATAGAGCTTAATATTTAAGGATCCAAATAGAACATCTAGATACTTGAGATTTGATAAGCATTTAAAAGACTATCTCCAAAATAGAGATTAATATTTAAGGATCTAGATAGAACATCTAGATACTTAAGATTGATAGCATTTAAAAGACTATCTCTAGAATGGAGCTTAACCTTTAAGGATCCAGATAGAACACCTAGATACCTGAAATTGATAGCATTTTAAAGTTTTTTTCCAAAATAGAGCTTAATCTTTAAGGATCTAGATAGAACATCTAGATACCCAGATTGGTAGATAACAAGATTCAATCATGAGTTGTAGAATCATTCTCAAAAAAAGGGTTGATCCTCAAGAGTTGGGGTTTAGACTATCCCAATACTTGTCCATCAAACTCTGATAAGAACTACTATAAAGTGTGATCAACTAATGACAAGATGAAATAGATGACAAAGATGTCAGATAGAGGGAAACAAATGCCCCTAGTGATGAGAGGAAGAGGATGCCCTAAGAAATGAAGATTTAGCTTAATTTTGAAATTTAGATTCAATGATGTATTCATCCTACCCCCTCAGGAGTGAAATCAAAAGATGACACACTAGAAATATGATGTAAGGAGTATGTTGAGAGATATAAAGGGCATACGAGATGTAGCAGAGTGTAGAAGAGATCAAAATGATCAAAAGAAAATTCAAAGTCAATTCAACATGATTTTGAGGTCTAGAAGACCAAGTTCGACCAATAGTTGACTAGAGTTGACTTTTTTCAAAATAAATTTTGAAAACATGAAGAATTTTGAGTTGAAAAGATTCCAAGAATCACAAAGTATCAAAAAAATGTGGACTGCACAAGCGTTCGATCGTGTCAGTCCCAAAATTTTAAAACGCATTTTTTTGAGCCACTTAAGTGTGTCAAATTTTGAATTTGATCTCAAAAAAATGGGTTCAAAGCAGCCAAAGTAGCCAAGAGGGTGATTAATCAATCATTTGTATAGTCATGAAGAACATGATGCTTTGAACAAGCCAACAACCCCTCATTACAAAAGATGAAAGTAGATTTGCAATTGAATCATATGTCAAACCAAGTAATGCAATCCTATGTGATATACAACCCTAAAATAGATGCAACCCTAGGTCTGGTTACCAAGTCTTGAAAATTATCATCACTGAGCATATAGCCAAAAATTGTAGATGTCATACAATTCTCACTAACATTGCAATCATGAGAATATGAATAGGACATCTATTCTAGTTTTGTTGAAATTAAATGTAAGAATTTGAGGCACAAGAAGGCATAATAACTAGAACATTTATCCCTTTTGATGTAGCAAGTTAACATAAGCATCAGAGCATAAATGCTAAGATGACCAGAATGTCACTTGCATGTAGACACACCAGGCACATGAGAGATCCTTCTTATGCTAAGTAATCAGTAAGTTTTCTATCCGCAATGACCCTTGCATTCGTAACCTAAGACAGAAGCATGCTAGATATACTCACAGTGACCCATACATTCACTTAGCAGGATGAGTATTAGTATTTACTATAGCATGAAGAGTTCACTCCAACAAGCAAGGAGAAGAACCAATATTATTGATGTATCCATATAAAAAGGAGTCAAGGTACAATCAGCCATCCAATACAAGATGGAGGCTCTTATAGTGGAGACCCCTCTTATGGGAATAGTCAAGTAATTGGAACTAAACCACACTAAAAAAAAAGAAAAGAATAGACCATGCCCCTAGTCACCACTTCTCTAGAAAAAAATGACATCATCAAGTTTCTCGAGGAGATAAGATGAGAGAAAAAAATGAAACAAACAAAGAAAATGCTTAGCATATCCAAATGAGTGTGTCATTTTGAGTTCAATGTTTTTCATGGGATTGATGTCAAGTTTCAGTCTCCAAATCATGGATGAAATAAATCTCTTCAATAGGGTGGCAACAGTGGGCAGACACAATCAGAATGACTGGTGACTGAGGTCAAGGAGAAATCTTCGAGGTGAAGAATCTAAGAGGACTGAACGACAATAGATAGACACAGCGAGGATGACTAGTGACTAACACAAGAGAGATCTTCCATAAAGCAATCTCAAAATGTGACTCGAGCAATAGTAGGCAGACACAACTAAAACAACTAGTGACTATTGTGAAAGAGATTCTATGAGGAGAATATCGAAAAGAGTGACACTGGCGACAGTAGGCAAACAAAACTAGAATGATTAGTAATTGTCGTGAAAGATATTCTATGAGGAGAATCTTGAAAAGAGTGACACTGGAAGCAGTAGGCAGACATAGCCAAAATGACTGCTGACTATCACGAAAGAGATTCTATGAGGAAAATCTCAAAAAGAGTGGCACTAAAGGGGAAATGCCCTCGAGCTACAAGAATACTCAATCCATGGATACATGAGAAGAAAGTGGGAAAAGCAATAAAGCAACTATACAAATAGCCAGAAGATGCACTATAGGATGGAGCATTAGGAATAAGAGGCACCTATTTACTAAGTTTTCACCTTCTTGGCAGACATTTCTTTTTTTGCTACCATGATGCCTGTTTCTAGGTTTTCACCAATGGCTTTTTTAAAAAAAAATTTAAATTTTTTTTGTATTTTTCTCTTTTTTATTTTTCAATTTTTTATTTTTTTTGGTGTTACCAAGGCACCTATTGCTAGGTTTTCACCACGGTAATGATTTTTTCAAGACTTTTTGCAGTTTTTAGATTTTTTTAGGATTTTTTCAAATTTTTAGAACTTTTTCAGAGGTTACTAGCTCTCAAGAAGGATTACCTTGAAGTTTTTTCAGTGTCTAGCAAGGTGTAGGATGAGATGTAGTAGCAACCTGGTGGATAAATGGAGATGGTAAGGCAAAGAGTATGAAGTAGTGAATGTTACCGTCAAGGAAAGTCTTCATAAGATTACCCAAGCTAGGGAAAAAGATATAATAATATAAGCTCATGGTGTAATGAAGGGTATCGCATAAGTAATCCAAGAAAAATGACCATGTCAAGAGATTTCTAAGAACTATGTTTTCTTCTCTCTTTCATTGATCAAGACCAAAGGGTTAACTGAATAGGATAGAAAAGTTTGTTATGGAGGTTATGAGTGAATGACTTTGGGAATGAGGACATATGAAGGATAAGCAAGATCATGATAGGATGTCATGGATGGAAGAATTATGCATGACACATGTTTACCAATTTTTCATCATGGTACTTGTCCAAGGTACCACAAGAAGTGGTTTTCACCATAGGACAGATTTATTTATCTTTACTTTTGCTACCAAGGCACCTGTTTCTAGGTTTTCACCAAGGCACTTTTTTTTTCTTTTTCCTTTATTTCTTTTTTTTGGATTTTTTTGAAAGAGCTCAAGCTTTCTCAAGTTAGATAGCACACCTATAAGAAACATAAGTTATGATAAGCCAATTCCATAGCAAGGTACACTCAAAGATGTTTATAAGGTAATGGAAGGGAGATAGTAGAAAATATATATGGAGGATAAGGTTTTAGGCTATGGATGAGATAAATGGGATGGAAGGATAAAAGGTGGAGGATAGAAGGAAAAGTGGATAGGGTATTGAAAGGGATGTTCAAGGGTAGAAGAAAAAGTGGGAAAGATCAACATTGACACACACCTTGAAGGGTAGTGGAATGATGGGGGAAATATAGATGAAATAGTATGAGGTTTAGATATATGAGGTGGTGGAATAATTTTAGAGGAAGGTGGAGTATAAGGTTTTGAAACCTTTTTAGGAAGATGTTGGGAAGAAGATGAAGTGGAAGCCTTTGGAAGCTTAAATGTCAACTTTGATTTGTTTTCAATATTGAATTCCTTCAGAAGAGACTTGGGAATCCATATAGCTTTTGATTCTTCTAGACGCTTTGGAACACATTTCTTCAATAATATATTTAAGAACCCATACTTTCTTTGGTTGAGCTCTTTGAATAGTGGACCTTTGCAGCCACTTTTGTGTATTTTCCTTCTTGACATTCACATGTAGATTAGAGGAGACATAGTGAAATTTTGAGAATGGATTCATGCACTTGTGTTTGAGTTGATCATCCAAATTGTTTCCAAATGACTTGGGACTTATGGATGAATGAGGCCAATATGACTAGTTTAGATGGAAAGGTGAATGTGAAGAGTTCAAGTATGTGTATCTTTGTTGATCTTGGGGTAAGGTAGGAGGAATCTATAATGAGCTAAGAGTGGAAGTAGGATATAGAGGAACATAAGGTCCAAATATGGATGGAAGACTTGAAGGTTTTAGCATAGATGGATAGGGACCAAGGATAGATTTAAAAAATGTGAATGGACCGTGAGTATGGATATCAACATCTTTAGAGTGAGAAACATGACCAATGCTATCAATAGATTTCTAAGTAACTATTATAGGAGCAAAACCTTTGACAAGAGTATTTAAAGCTTGAGCATAGTTTGGAAGTGAATGTAGCGAGGTAGAACAAGAGGGTGAGGGAACACTTTTATTTTCAAAAGGAATTTTAGGTAGTATAGGAAAAGTATCCTTCTCTTGGTCTTTTATAGTCTCCTTAAGGGTGGTGGAAGAAATATCTTGATCTTGCTTAGTAGAGGTGCATGACATGGGAGATGGAGGACTACGTGGCTCTTAAGATGGAGGCATGAGATCTTGGAAGATTTGAAAGGGGATGAAGGAATCTTGGTCTTGATCAACACTTGTTTCTTCTTCATTTAAGTAATCCTCTTGACATGAAACCAATTTCGAGGATGAGGAGGTATCTAAATCTATATTTGAATCTATTTTGTAGTCTGCATAATAGGCTTTTGAAGTTCAAAAGGAAAATTACTTGGAATGGACTTCATATGCATAGTAGAGCATGAAGAAGTATGATCTATGAAAGTAGTGAAAATAATTGCATCCTAGTATATATTGCCTTGAGTTTCTTTCAAAGGCAGTCCTTGAGGGTACACATAGTCAACAAGGGGAGTACCAAGTTCTTCTTTTGGCAAATATGTGTTGGAAAGATTGGACAATTTAGAAGGTGGTTGTATGTTGGAAGAAGTAGAAGTTGTGTTTGAACCATCACTAGACATGGTTTCATGAGGTTGATCCTTCTTGAGAGTATAATCTATAGTAGATGAGAGCTTAGATTTTTGAATTATGTCATTGTTAAAGAGGTCTTGGATCTCATTTTTCAGCTCCTTACAATGTGAAGTTTTATGTAGATTATGTCTATGATAAGCACAATAGTTACTCATAAAGGAAACTCTCACCAAAGTGACCTTAGGTAACACAATGAGTTTCTTTTGAAGAAGTTCTTCCAAATTTTATTCATAAGATCTTCCCAAAGGGGTGAAATCATGCTTTGGTTTAGGTTCTCAAGGTTTTTCTTCAAAGATTTTTCCAGATCTCTTGGGTGTTTGTGAAGTGTTCTCAGATATCTTGGATTCAAGATCACAAGAATTTTATTTTTGGTTGTCATAGCAGGAAGGGAAATTTTCTCTCAAGGAGAATTTGTTCAATGATGTTTCATCTTCCTCCTTTAGTCTTTGAAGTTGAGCGCTCATTGATTGGATTTGTTGCTTCATGTTTGTAATAAGTAGCTTTTCTTCCTCACTAGGAATATTGGATTTAGCACATTTGTTGTTCCATTTTGATGTACTATGTTTCAAGTAGTGACAGCCACATTTTAGAACATAAGTCAAGTTACCACAGTCACAAACAATGACAAAAAGAAAAAGCTTAGACAAGGACCACACTAGAACATAGTCTCAACAAGACAAGATAAGAGTGCTATATACTAAGGCATGAATAGTCTGATTTGAAGGCTAGAATAGCCAAAGATTATGACTATCATAATGTAGAGTATGACAAGCACTAAAGAAATAGAATCAAGACAATTAAAAGATGAGACTAGTCAAAGTATGGGTCATGAATCTTAAACTAAGAAAAAATTTATTGTTTGGGACTGTTTTAAGATAGAGAAGCAGTAAACTGATGTATGAAAAAAACTTGGTACAGAGTGCAGATAGCTCTAACAGACTAACTTGACAGTTCAAACTCAAGATCTCATGTGAAGTTCCTCTAAGAGGCATGTGAGAAAGTACACAAGGTCATGTAAGGACTTAGGACAACATAAGAATTATGTGCGAGGATGTGCTCTAGGTCACACAAAGAAGTGCAAAGTTGACAACAAAATATGGACATCTGAGGCAAGTTCTCATGTGAAAATATTCAACTATTCATGCGAGAACTTGGATAGAGCCACGTGAAGAAGTGACAGGACAAAAGCTACTCGTGCAAAATTTTGAAAACTATGCACAAAAATGGAGACCAGAGTAACAAAAAACTTGGATTTTGAAGGGATTTTGATAGTTTTGAACTATTTTAGATAGTTTGGAGGTTTGTTTGACAAATAAAAGATAGATTTTGGGGTTGATTTCAAGATTTGTGAAATAATGTTGGGTTTCAGGAAAGACAAAGTGTTTTCAATAGGACACGAGAAGTAAGCAGTAGTCAAATACAATCTAATTGAGGGCAAAGCAAGTAAGAGGGATAAGGGAGTCTTGACTTTCAGTTTGTTTAAGCAAGTTTGGACATGTTTAGGACTCAATAAAAGACATGTTTTATCCCTAGAAATAGAAAATGGTAGAGAAGGAAAAACCTTTGTCCCACATCTTATGTGCACGCATGTACCTCACACAATCATGTCACCCCCTAGAGGGCACCTGTGTTTTTGGTGTATTCAAAGGACTCAATAGTATATGTTGAATGAGCACCCTTGTGGTAGGGGACAAGTGTGTATACCACCTTCAAATGCCAAGTAGCATGCCTATGGTGAGTTCTACAAGAGAGATTCTTCCCCCTCCTTGCACAAAGATTATGCTTTTTTTTAGAGGTGAACTGGGTAGCTTCTAACTAAGAGTTTTTTACTTGGCTTCCATTTGAATTAATCCTTGGTGGCTCCTCAAGTGGAGTTGAGACCAGCAACCCACACTAGCATCTGAGAGTGCACACACTTGCTTAGCAAGACTGGGGCCAGCACCGGCCAATGCAATAGACAGAGCTTCCCCTTGATAAGTGATATTAAGAATCAAGGGAAAGAAATTAATTTGGCTTTGGAGTCTTTCGCTCTACAAAGCATCTTGATTATAGTGAGTTGGAATCTTTGGTGAAAGGAGTGTGCTCACTTGGGTCGTTCCTAGAGGTTGGATCACTTCGGCAAACCCTCTAAAGGATTGACTCGAACTGGTGGTTCAAACACAAGGGTCAAAGTTTATGATTTTCCTCAAGGGGAAAGAGCATACTCCTCTACCTTACTTTCTCACCCAAACACATAGAACACATTAATTACCGACTTAGCTTAATCAATCTAGACTCATTCTTCCTAAAGATTTTGATTCTCATGAAAGGAAACCATCATCTCATCATAGAAAAGAATTATCACTAGAGAACCACTAAGTTGCTTGCCTTCTTCAAAATGTTGTCTTTCAGAAGCATCTAGGTTTCTAATTCATCTTTGGTTATGACCTCCAAGTGGTAAAGAGCATAATCCCCTATTCTTTTGTCTTGCACCCTAGGAATTTCACAAGCCCTAATTAAACTGTGTTTTGAAAGCAAGAAAGAAAACACAATGTTTTGTGGGTTTTAAGAGTAGTCTTCGACAACCATATCTTTGACAGCGTCCTACAAACACACAGTCAGTTCATGTTTGGAGAGTTTGTACTAAGAAATCTTCATCAAATGTCCTGCAGACAACTGTTAGGTTGCATAAAATTAGAAAAACTCAAATAAAAATGCTTCAAAGAAAATGTGTTAGTCAAACGAAAGCTTAACTATGGGAAAATAAAATTTAACTTTTTTGGTTCTTTTTATACCCATAGACCCATGTGAAGAAATGGTTTGCACCA
Organism: Cupressus sempervirens; assembly: GCA_028749045.1. Lineage (NCBI taxonomy): Eukaryota > Viridiplantae > Streptophyta > Pinopsida > Cupressales > Cupressaceae > Cupressus > Cupressus sempervirens. Next base: position 335,229,164 of record CM053790.1, read on the forward strand.
CACAAAATCATGCATAGACCCATGCAAAGAAATGGTGTGTGCTGCATGAAATCATGCACAAGTTCATGCAAAGTCTTTCACTGACCTACATGAGAAAATGAGGTGTCACACAAAGACTTGAGCAATAGGGCACTTTTTCCCACGATAAAGTGTATAGATTCAGGCAAGACCCTCAAATCTTTATGCAAAAAATGAAATTTCTTGGATGATGATTCAAAAAATTGTATGGAACAGTATAGACATAATGATAAAAATGATAGGAAGTTAAATAAATGAGGCCAAAAAACTATTTTTCTGAGCCCCACGATGGGCGCCAGAAATGTATATGTGGAATGTGGCCTTAGAGTTCACACACACTTCAACATGGTCCTTGTATGCAGATTCATCCTAGAATGAACATGAGATTGTTCACCCAAGAGGAGTCCTACAAGATGACCTATTGCCTCAAGTATTTTTCCTGTTTATGCTCTTAGAGTTGAGATGCAGGCAACCAAACCTTTCTAGAATGAAGGGTTTAAATGCAATTAAGTCTATATGATTATCCAAGTAATCTAAATGAGATATGCGATTAATCTAAGAACATATAAAATAAGATTAACTAGATGTATGGATATTAAATCTAAATGATGTTTAATCTAAGAAATGAAAGCTCATAAGAATAATGAACTTAAATGAGTGCACAATTCAACAGAGATTTGATAGCAATTTAATTCAACCTTCTTAATGAGGAATTATGAGTCCCTTAAATAAAATCTAGGAATGAATCAATGGTCAAGATCAACCTTGATGAACGGTTAAGATTAGATAGGAGATTCAGTTAAGATGGAAACTTCCTTGTGTAGGTGAAGTGAACTATTTCAAATTTGAGTGTGATGAGTAGTTAATTGAACTTGTCATAAGTGTGAGAGCAAGTTAACTAGATTGATTCCTATTTTGAGAGGTAGTTCACTCAGAGTTTCCATTTTAGAACTAAAGAGAGGGATTTGTAGATATTATTTAATTTAATAAGAGAGAAATGACCTCATAAATACCTTTTCTATTTAATTGAACAATCACTTTCAATTAATTAAAATGGGCATAACATTAAATTGAATATATTAACTCCCTAGTACATTAGCCTTAGGATATAATTTAATTTAATTAAAGTATAAATACTTCAAATTAAATCAAATCTTAATTAGTAGGTTTTAATGTGACTAATATGAGTCAATACTTTAGGAATTAAATAAAGAGTATGATGAATCTAGATTTAGGGTTTTCTGCATTTGATAATTAAGTCAAGTAGCGAGAATCAAAACTAGGATTGCCTAGTGAGATAGGAATTTAGGGTTGATCAGAATAGACCATAATTGGTGAACATGGCAATGAGCCTATTTTGGGGTATTACAATTACCACTATACCAAAGGACACAAGACCACTTCATGTTTCCAACTTAAACATGAAATCCAAGACCTTATCAATGATGGTGTGATTATTATCAATCCTTCACTACTAGCATCCAATTCTGATCATACTATTTTCAAAAGTCCTTTGGGTAATCATGGTAAAGGGAAAGCCTCTTGTTGAAACTCAAGCTTGTAGGCTAATATAAATTACACATGCACCATATATGACTACACCATTAATTGTTTCAATGATTCTAACTCCCACATATCCATATTCACCTTAAAGTTTGAAGACCCTCATTATCACCACACGTCACACTCTAATTACCTTACCTAGAGCCCTAGCTAGACCTACAGCCCCAGCTAGACCTACATCCTCTCCTAGAACCATAGCCCCTAGTAGACCTACTGATCCTACCTCTTCATATTACAACCTTATTTAATAGCTTGGAAAAATCCTTGCACAAATATCCATCCTAGATTTGTTGAGTGAATCACCCCAGCATTAGAAGATTCTTGATCAAGCCCTAAAAGAGTCAGTAGTACCTAATAATATTGATGTTGCCCAGTTCTAGGCCATGGTTGGGAACTTATCTACAACACATCATATCACCTTTTCACCTTAGGATGTCCCTAAAGATAGACCTAACCACAATGATCCCCTTCATCTTGAGGTTTTTGTCCATAATGTCAAGGTTAGACATGTCTTGATAGATGGTGGAAAAGGACTAAATGTTTTTACCCTAAAATTCATCAAGGGTCTTGGTTACTCTAAAGAAGATGTATATCCCTCTTGTAGAATCACAATAAAGGCCTATGATGATGGTGAACACTTCTCCAATGGCATTATCATATTAGGTATCAAAGTTGGTCCAACCACTAAGAACGCGCTATTCTAGGTCCTAGATATCAAAATAAATTGCAACATGATACTAGAACATCCTTGGATTCATGCTATGAAAGTGGTGCCTTCTATATATCATCAACATCTAAATTTTTCCTACAAAAATGAGGAGGTTACCATCCCTAGTGATCCAGATCCTTTCTAGTTTTGTGCTAATCTAAGAGATGCTACTACATACTAAGTCCTAACAAACAATGAAGTGCAACCCACAAATTTCTCTAAATATGTGGACCCTAATATACTTCTTAGTAAGACCAAGTAAAAGATAAAGATTAAGGACAAAGGGGGCAGAGAATACTTTATGTCTCAAATATTCCACATTAGGGAGTCACCACTTTCTCCCTAATCTTGTGGTAAATCATAATTATTGCAAGTACAACAACCTAAGATCAATACACAAAATACCACTTCTATCAATTTCATTAGAGGAGGTTCCCCACATGAAGAACATGTCTATGAGAATCCATCCATCTACATTAAGGAAGAAAAAGAAGAACAAGAACCCACTTTGATATCTCCTAGCAAGTATGGACTTGGGTTTACTATCATGGAGAAACAAGGTTATGACAGATGTAGTGGTCTTGGCTCTTAGAAACAAGGAATAATTGAACCTATCACTGCAAAAGGATGACCTCCTAGTTTGGGGCTCAGGTTTAGGCCATTGTGCATAGGTCCTCCTAGTACTAAGGTACCATCATGTGAGACTATGAATGTTTTGACCAATGAAAAGGCATCTGAGGATACCCAACCTAAAACCAATAATCTTGATAGTCCTTATGCACTTGACTACATCTTTTCTGACCCTAATAGCCTACTTGTATAGAATAACCATGTTACTATAACTCCACCTATCACTCAAACCAACCCTAACCTTGGATTGAAACACTATAGGATCTAAGCCCTCCAACTTTTGAGCATGACCCCAATGATACCATTGAATCTAATACCTATACACATACCTTCAACCAGAGCCCATTCAACACTGACAATGACATCCCCTCAAATTATCCTAAAGTATTAGATTGGGACCAATGTAGACCACCAATATTTGATCAATTCAACAATGATGATGCTCCTGTTAAAGTCTTTGAACTCTATGAAGGCATTTTTATTGACAACCATAAAGAGAAAATTTCTCTAGAATTGAACACAATGGCATATTTTGGGGAGTTAGCTCCATCTTCTAGTCACACAACTCAAAACAAAGGGAAAAATGGAAAAAATTACAAGAATAGGTCTCTTGGTGAAAACTGAAAGGTGTCATTAATCCATGAAGAAGAAAAAACTAAGTAGCTCCCAAGGATTCAAAATGAACAAGATAGTGCTATAAATATAAATGTTCTATTGTTCAACATGGCACAAAATATTTTTGAGCTCTCTCGATCAGCCTTCATGTGGAAATTTTTTGGTCTCAATACTATCAGTTCTTGCTTGTATCCAATTACTTATAACCAAATCCTACTACCTAACTTATCCAAAACCCAAAATCAAACCTCTATTTAGCAAGCCTTTGAGAAATTCATCATCAGTGGCATCTTATACAAAGGATCCTTTGACCCAATTATCCTCAAATGCCTTGATGCATGAGAGGAAGACACATTCTTTCATACAATACATGGTGGTATATCCAAAGGTCATTCTAGTGGTTTAAGTTTAGCTACAACTTGGAACAATTCCTATGTAGTTATACTCACTTGTGAGTCCAGAGGTTATCAACTAGTAGCATTGACAACATATTCATTTTTAGTGTTTGTCAGCAAAAATTCATGAAAAAAGAAACAAAAAATGGATTCCTTGATGAAAACTTGGTAAACAGGCATCTTGGCATGAAATTTTTTGTCCAAAAGTGAAAACCTGGCAAACATGTGCTTTGGGAAAGTATCATGGTGAAAACCTAGCAAATAGGCACTATGTGTAATCAATTGTTTCTCCTCCATCTAGTGGGGTTCCATCTAGTTTTTCTACCCTTGTCATTTCCTAATCATATCCTTCATATTGTATGACATTCATAGTCCTTGATCATGGCCCACAAACTAGTTAATATCCATTATTATATTATCCAAGCATTACCAATCTATACATATTCTATCTTTGGCCTTTGTGCATGGTTTGTGTCTTGTCTGGGGGCATATTACCTACATAGTGCACAAGTTTGAAATTGAACTAGGGGCATGTCCCTAAAGCACATGTTATCCATTAGACTTATTGCATATCAGATTGGAACTAATGCTTGTGAATTCTTTATGATCCTAAAAAATCCTAAAAATTCAAATATGATCCTAAAAAAATCACTACAAATCATAAAATGTACTAAAAAAATCACTAAAAATCACAAAATGTCTTGAAAAAATTAATAAAAATCATAAAATGTCCTCAAATAAACCCTAAAAATCATAAGATGTCCTAAAGAAATGAGTAACACAAAAATATCAAATATCCTCAAAAACCCTAAAAATCGCAAACCCACTAAAAATTTGCAATAAACCTTGTAAATAGTCACTGTTGATAATCACCCCCTTTGCTTAAACAATTGCACTTTCATAGACTAAAACTCAAAGAGCTACACTTCAACAACAATTACACTATCTGAGCAATGTGAACCAACAATCAATCCAACTTTTCACTATGATCCTATCAACTGAACCTACAATCAAAGTTATCAAATCATAAATCTGACATAGAACCAAAAGACACTAAAAAAATGAAAGTAATAATGGATGAGAATAGTTGTTGGCTCATTTTTTTTAGTGAGTGATTTATTTTTTCTTTTTTTGTCTTCCATCATGTTCTTCTGTTACTCAATGATATAAACTGATCTATGAGAGTGGTCAGGATGGTTCATGGTCATATTTTATTTCCTATCTATTAAGTTTACCTTTGAGAGTCTAGGGCATGTATATATGCCCCAGGAAGGACAAGGTCATTTTATGTCTACATTGTGCTTGTTTATGCAAAAAGGTTTGCATTTCCGCTCTGGACCTTTTATACCATGATGCATTGCATCCCATTTACCATATCAAAATAAAGCTCCTTTGACATATAGTGCACTTTATGAAAGAAATAGTCCTCACCTCATACTAATTGGTCCTCATCTCATCTCCTCTAACTTCTAATTTTCATCTAGTCCACCACCACCATGATCATGTATTCTAATACACCAAAATCATTGTTATCCTCTATTCTTGCATATGTCAAAAGTCTAAAAAACCATGAGCAATACATATATAAACATGGCATTCACATCATTTTACATTTCATTTGCATTCATTTCATATCATTTTACATTTAATTTGAATTCATTTCATGAGAAAAACATGTGGCAAAAATAAAGATATAATTTCCTACACATAACATGTGATAAAGCAACGCATGATGTCATCATATAAAGTCCACATAGAAAAGCATAAGTGCATCCATATAAAGCATATAAAACATGTGCATAATACATCTCATATAATCATCATAACATAAATACATCTCATAAATGCCTCAAAAAGTATCAGAGTACATAATCATGCTTTAGATCAATGCTTATTGTCTATAGGCGTGAACCATGAATGATCATTAAAAAACAAAGGAAACCCCTCTACACATGAGGGTTTCTAAGTCAACCTGTATTGTCCCTAGCCTCGCAGCCCCTATATGGCCTTGAGGATGATCCCTCACCTATCTATGGTGACCTCATTCGTCCCATCACACCTCCACTACTCTATGTCCTCTGTGTCCACCAAGAATGTGATCTCGACACCCAGTAGATTTCTACCCGCTACTCTGGTGACACTATGATCTCATAATGATCCCTTCAATACTATATCTTTGCATCTTCCATAGCCATCATCCCAGCCAACTCTCAAAAGGATGCATCCTTGATGCTACTAGCAAAGTCTTGAGACTCCTAGATTTCTCTCTCCACCCTCCATACTATTGCATCCCTCTCTGTCATAACCTGCTCCTGCACCACTACTACCACATCCCTTTCTATTGTAACCTAGTCAATCACTACCTAGCACTCCTCTAACTAACTCTAGAGCCCTCTAATCACCTCCATCATCTCTAACTCTAATTGGCTAGGCACTGTCTATACTAGTACTAGCATAGCCTTTGTACCATCTACTAGATCCTCCTCTATCCATCATTGCAATATCAACACCTTTGTCCTCCTCTCCATCTAACTCCCCTCTATCCCCTTTATCATCCTCTCCCTCATCACCATCCCCACCCCCACTATCTCCACCTTCTTTATCATCCTCTCCCTCATCATCATCCTCCCTATCCTCCTCATCATCCTCCCCCTCCTCATCACCTCCTCTCTCCTCATCATCCTCCCCAGCCTCCTCATCATCCTCCCCATCCTTTTCATCCCTTACCCCATCATCTACCTCCTCCTCACCATCACCCTCTTCATCATCCTCCTTTTGACCCTTCTCTGCATGTGGTCTTGCATGTCTTACTAGAACTATTGGATCTATCACCGGCCTTGATCGATGCTGAGAAAACCATGTATCATATGTTGTTTTCATGCTTGTGTCTATCACATCCATTGCTACTCCCTATAACCTAGGATGTAGCTCCTTTAACTATGCATAGGCCACCCATTTCCCGATCAGCATCCCCCACTCTATGATCTCTACTATAGACCAAGCAAATAAAGAAAGACTTGTAGGCACATCCTACCTGTCACCAAACTACTGGCATACTCACTTTAGCAAGTACATCTCTATCACTAGGTGTCAAATCATTGTACAACCAATTACATAGCACTCCTATTTGCAATATGGAAGGTGGATTTGATCATCATCCCACCCTCGGCAATCTCTATACAGTCTCTAGGTAAACTATGTCATAGTGTCCAACTAGTGCCTAAAGAATTGGGTGTATTCTAGTGGTCCTTGTGCCAATATCCCTCTATATTTGTATGTGTAGGGCATGTCCTCAACCAACTCCCTCTCCACAAGTGGCTTGAACACGACAATATTCTTGCAAGCCCAAATCTATAGAAATATACCTCTACTATTGAAAGTCAATCCACTTCTATATGCTACCTATTGTAGATAATAGTATAACATCCCAAGAATGTAGGGGCCCCATACAAACATAGTCCCATCCATAACCATCCTCTCCTAAAATCTTCCCCATTCGATAAGGAATCCATGCCCTCTCTTATCTGGTATCAGTATCCCACCCACAACCCATCATATGACAACAATTAGATACTCATGTTGTGCCACCAGTATCTCCCATTCTATCTCATAATCACTAATCCCTAGCTCTATGTCTCTACAACCAAACATTCGATGAAGTGTGACCCAGCTTGTCATATGGTCATATACTGCTAACTCCCCATGGATCAAAATATGGAGGATACAACATACATAATCCAAGTTCATAATGGCCTCTCCCATGGGTATATGAAAAGAATTGGTCTATGAATATCATCTCTTGGTCAATGTTGCCAATAACCCCCTCTTACCTCTCACCATAGGCATGAATGTAATGCTAAGCCTTGCCAAGATCTCTCACTCATTGGCAGCCAACTGGTGATGTAGAACCAATCTCTAAGGTCTATGTCCCCTTGTCCATAATAGGGTTAAATCCTCCCCATAGTCACATGATGTCTGTCAACCTTTTGTGGCTTTCTACCAAGTCTAGGCTAAGTTTGACCCAAGTTTGACTATTTTTGACCTTGATTTGACTATTTTTAACTATTTATGACCATGTTTGACTAGTTTCACCTACATTTTGAACTCTTTCTAGGGTTTTGAACATGTACACTAGATTTTAGGTCATTTTGAGCTCATTTGCATTATTTTTTACCTTCTACCTACTTATCTATCAACTTTCTCCCAAATCTAAATTAGGTTTTACTGAGTTTGAATTTTTTTACCATGTTTGACTAGGTTGACCTATGTTTTGAACTCTCTAGGTTTTTAACATGTATACCAAATTTTGGGTCATTTCGACTCCATTTGCATTATTTCCAACCCTTTGCATCGATCCCTATCAACTTTCTACCAAGCTTAACCTAAATATGACCTAAGTTTGACTGAGTGTGACCACCTTTGAGCATTTTTTGACTGGTTGACTTATGAGCTTATCCTAGGTTTTTGGGCATGCGTGCAAATTTTCAGTTCATTTTAAACCCATTTTCACTATTTTCAAGCCTCAAGAGCATCCTAAAGTGCACTTGGGCATGCCAAGTGCGCTTAGTGTGCACTTGGTCATGCCAAGTGCACTTAGTATGCACTTGGGTATATTTTGAGTGCACATGGGTAGCTAGATTCCCTAATCTACCCCTAGGACCCCGATTTGGCCCCCTTTGACCCCTAACTAACCTTGAAATGCATGAAACACATAAAAGACACAAAGGGGCCTCGATGTACTCATCGTTGGTCCTATGTCTTCTCATCATGGGTAGGTACATGCTCATTCTCCATGATGTTGCTCCCTGGGTAGTCTATCAATCTTCCTTGCTCTAGAGCTCTTTTCTTCTAAATGAGAGGGTGAAAATGACCTCCAAATCCCTCTCCAAGTCCATTTATAGTCATGTTTCTACCTAGATGGACATAAAAGATGCATTTTTTGTGTTGGTCACAATGCTTTTTGTACTTTAGACCCTATAAATTTTGCATTTGGGCTCTAATTTGTGATCTGTCAATTTCCATGGTTTTGTCTTCTTGTTGTTGATAAAATGACCTATCACATGCATTTTTTGGTCAAATTCTCAAGGGGGAAACCATATATACCACCCCTAATAGGGCATACTTTTATAGATTTTTCATCAATGGTCTTTGACACAATTCTCTAAATTACATTATATCAAAGAGGGGCAAAATGTAGATGCTAAAAAATGGTTTGTGTCTACTCTTTAATCACTTTTTTATACTAACCCATCTCATTTTCTCATTTCACTAATTCTAATCTTTTGGCCAACTTGATTATCATTTGAGCATATTTCAATAATATTCTTCATTACTCACATGACCTTTCAAATCAATTGTAGATCATTTCAAAATCAACTCCTATTTTATCCAAACTTTATGGAATTGACTCCAAATCCTCAAAATCTCATTTGATCAATGTGAAACCATTTCAACATCATTAGAAACTTTTATAATCAACCCAAAATCATCCCAAATCAACCCTAATCAACCCAAAGCATGTCAAATATCTCAAATCAATCATCATCTATCAAACCCTAGGCATTATCGTGTCCCTTAGTGCCTTGCCAACCTGTCAAATCTTATCAAACCTATCAAAATCTGACCTTAGAACTCTCATGTCCCTCAATATTAGGTCAAATCTTTCATCTTTACCATCCGATCATTGACATTGTCTAGTCCCTTAGTATTAGATTGTGACATTATCAAACCAATTTAATAACACTAACAATGTTCATCAATGTTATTATGATCAACCCTATCAATTCATTTCAATCCTGTGGCATTTACAATGTCTATTAAATGTCACATTTTCTTAATCCATGGCATGTGTCCTTTGCATGTTATCAGTCCTAATCAGTCAATCAATTTGATCATGGCTTTGATCTACCCAATGTCATCCTCATCAATCTGCTTAATAATCACACCTTATCAAATGGATAATCCTACATTTATTTTCATCAAATTGGCCAATCATTTACTAATTTATCCTATAGGATTAGATAACCTGTAATCTATTCCTATGTCATGTCAATCATTTCTCATTTCACCTTGTTAATCATTCTTTCTAACCAACATTCTCAATTAATTAATATTTATTAAATTAATTTGTTCACCTTTTCAAACTATGGGAGTTCTCAAATTTCCTAAATCCTATTTTCCACTTCTAATTTTTATTTGTGTAGAATTATTAATTTTTAATTCTAATATTCCACCTAGTCTTGACACATAGACATCATTCGTCATAGATTTGTCTTTACACTTGGCTAATATGTGTCATATTTGACATATTTTATTCCTTGCGCATGTTTATAATATGACACCCTCATCATATATTCTAGTCTACAAGTGGCTTTGAGGTGTCATATGCACATCATAGATTCTCCTCCACATTTAGCCATGTTGACTTTCATATGTCATAGAATACTACATTTGACATCTTAAGTCAATATTTTTTATAGATATTCTATGGAATATCATGCCAATTCGCACATTTGAGTTGGCAAGTTTCCATCCTCTCATTCATGTCTCACCTCTTGCATGTTGGCTATAAATTGAGCCATCTTGCTCTTATTTTCAATTCTTAGAGTCTCTATTCTCACAACTCAAGCCACACTTCTAGTACTCTCAATAGCATCAGCCCATCATAGTCTTTTACTTCAATTGTGTGCACTATAGGAAATTGGAGCTACATCAAATGGAGAAGAAGAAGGACATGAGAACTACAATTGAAGAGGGACCCAAAACCCAAAACCCCTTTAGATTATAGTAAAAGCAAGTTTTGAAGGGACCCAAAACCCCTTTACAAAAAACTAAAGATAAACATTAAAGCACCACTAGGTTTTACAAGGATGTAAAATATAAAGTTTAAAACATCAAAACCAAGTTATATAGGGACCTGAAACCAAAAGTTTAAACCATAAAAAATGACTAGGTTTTAGAAAGACCTGGAACCTAGAGTTTTAAACATGCTAGAAAGAAAAAAGTAAAAACCAAAAAAATTGCCCAGACCAACAACCAATACACCTACTCCATAGCCAACACCTATCGCATCTCTTTGATAATGTTCACCACCTCTTTACCTACTTTGCCAGCACCTAGGGTTTTGCTTATGTTGATTTCCTTTATTTCAATTGGTTTTCATGGTAGATTAGAAGGGTTTAGTGTATGTTGATTGATTTTTTTTAGTTTCTCATAGTTTGATAGGATCTAACCTATTTTCTAATCCTATAGAGTGTAGGTCAAGATCTACACCTAGATTTGAAGGATATTTCTATAATTGTGAGAAGTATGGGCATAGAGAATGTGAATACAGACATCAAAAAAATCCTACAAGATAAATCAAAGAAAGAATTATGCATGTAACAATACATGCTCCAAATGTGACAAGTTTGGACATCTCAAAAAGAATTGTAGGATTCAAGTACATTTAGTGAATCAAACAAAAGACAAAGGAAAAGGAAAAGTAGAAATTGATCATCTTAAGAAGGAAAGGAATCAAAAATGGAAAAAGGGAATAGAGAATGAAAATAGTGGAGAAAATGGAGCTAAGGTCACCCAATCCAATGGAGAAAGTGATCATGTCATCTCAAAAAAAGCAAGAGAGATACATATGGAACTATATATTTAATTGATATATCATACATCAGTTCCTTAGATGAAATGCACCAAAGTTCATATCTACATACATAAAGATGACTAAGTACAAATTTGTGAAAGGTTTTTGAGTGTTAATAAAAAAAATTATGTTGACCAAGCATTGCAACATAGATCGAGCACTTGAGAAGAGACTGAGTGAAATGGTAGAGATCGAGTGATATGGAAGAGACTGAGTTGTAAAGTAAAGACCTAGTTGAAAGGCATAATTATCAACTAAGATAGCTAGATTCCACCTACCTATGTACACAACATTAATGGAGACCCTAAAATTATAAAAAGAAGGTATATATTGAATTTTCAAGACATTTTTTCATAACTTGTATACAATTTTTGAGAGCATAGAGTGATTTGGAAATTTGAGTGACTAGTAAACTATTTCTAGAGTGATCTAAATGAAAAGCTTGAACATGTGGAGATGTAAACTATGTTGAGTAATCCAGAGAAGGTAAGAACTTCAAACCATAACAATGAACATGGCAGCTTCATCAACCATTGGAATTAGTCAAGAGGTTAGTAGAATTCAAATGGTGAAGAGTGACACTTGTCCTCCACCAAAGTTTCATGCTATTCTAGAAATTGTGATGAAGGGAGATTCAATGGGTGCACTATCCTCGATACCACCTAAATTCATTATGATCCATGATGTTAGAAATTTTTTCATGTATAAAATTGAAGAAGTAGGAGACTATGAGATTAGATAAACATATGAGAAGTTTTGGAATGGAGGAATCTTAAAGGATGAATTCAAAGTTGTCGAAAGGAAAGGGTTAACTTGTGCCCTAGAATTTTTGAAGAATTTCAAGATTGAATGGATTAAGATTTTTCTAAACAGAATCCATGACATGAAGTATTGATTATACAATGGACCTATGGAGATCATGAAGAAAACGATTCATAGAGTGATAGGCTATCCAACCCTAGGTAAGAAAAAAACCATGTGATGCCTGAGCCAAGAGGAAATTGAGGCAAACACTAGAGCCAAGTGGAATGGATGAGGTCTATCCATTGAAAATATTTATGATCCACCAATTGAACTTTTAGTGAGGATTATAGCTCAAAATTCTACCAATCAAGAAGATTGAGCATAGTGTCATGTATAATTGTGGATCAAGCATGGAAGATGGTGATGAAAGATCATGAATATGATCTTGCTGAGCTGCAAAGACTACAACGTGTAGAGAATTCATCATCTATAAGGAAAGAAAAGAATTCAATGTGTAAGTTTGGATCCCTCATTATATGTATTTTATTTTATATCTAGAAGTATTTCCTAGTGTTGGTGATATCATTTTGGAACAAGACAAACCGGTGACAAGATAGATGAATGAGTACATTACTCAATTGGAAGAAAATTTTGAGAATATAATGGATACTTATTTTGATGAATTTAAGAAAAGGATGAGAATGAAGATGAGAATACCTAAAGAATTGGTCACAAGGTACTATACTGACATCTATTTTCTTGTAGATATAGACAACACTTTTGTGCAGGCAGTGAAGTTGAGGAAGGCTTGGTTACAAAGCTTTGACTATGAAATAGATAGTGATGTAGTAAGTGCAAACATTAAAGCACTATTGAATGAAGAGATAGACATTCAGGCTAAACCTTTTGGTAAATATGAGGAAGCTAAAGCAAGTATAACTATAAATATCAAGATTGCTTCTAAGGAAAAGAAAAGGAAAAGAATGATTGAAGATCTAGAAGAAAAAATGGGCACCCTAGGCAAGGCAAAGGAACCACTACAGTTAAAACAAGGTCTTGGAGAATATGAAGACAAAGACAGTGGTGATGAGGAAGAGGAAGAAGTAGAAGGAGACAAGGGTGAAGCCCTAGCTATTATCACTCTACCAAGAAAGAAGGCTCAAGGAACCAAGAAAAATTCAATAGTGACACCCCTCTCTCCTACAACACCAAATAAGCCAAGGACCAGGGTAGCTACTAGTGCTAAGAAGTTAACAAAATAGAGAGTAGCAGAGACTATAGAGCCCAGTGCCCCTAAAATAAAGAGAAGAAGATTGGTCAGAGGACCACCTAAAGGGCTATCTAAATCGATTGAAGAGGTATGTTTAAATCTATGAGGATCTTTAGGATTATCTAATTTTATATTTTTAAAGTATGATACATTAGATAATGTTGATCAAACCAAAATTGAGGAGGTTGTGGTGGATATGATTGCTAATCATAAGTTATCTCCTACTAAAATTGAGAAGAAAATACCTATAGATCTATTTGATAGATTAGAAAGAAGATGGTAGCAAGAAGAGGTAGAAGAGAAAAAGATAAGGACTAACACATTAGTCAAAGTCATGCCTGATATGTCTCAAGATCAATAGGACACATTTTTGGAAAAGTCTAGGAGAATATTTGTTCCTAAATACAGAATTTTTTTGATCTTACAAAAAAAAAAATGGAAGTTGTAGCATAACAAGATGAATTGCTTTGGGAAAGCATTTTTGGATTATATACCAAGGTAGAAGAGATAGAAACTATAAACACAAAATATGATTATAGTAGTAGAGAAATTTTAGGTGGGTCAAGTCTACAAGGAAACATGTCACCACTACATGTCAACACCCCTAACACTCCAAAGGTCAAGCAGTCAAGGCTCATAGATACAAAGGTAGGAACTAAGGCAAAAGACATAAGTGCAAATCGTAAGATTGTTTTGCACCTCATAATGAGGAAAATAAAGAAACAAGTAAATTTTAATTGAGTGCAACCATTATTGTCTCAAGTATCGATGCATAAGCACGATTGAGTGGTGAAAATCCTTCACCAACTCTCAAAGCAGTATCGAGCAACACCACTCCTTCACCAAGAAAAAGGAGAACAATGAAAGATGTTTCACTAGATATTAAATTTAGTCTGAATGAAATAATTGAGATGCCATTATTGGATCTGGAAAATCTCACCTCGGAGCAAACCATTTTTCTAGAAGAGGTTTTGGTGAAGAAGAAAAGACAATAAAAGTTAAGAAGAGAGCTTAAGCAAAAGAAGATACTATATGATGTGAAGAACATTTTTGTTGATGTTTTTGACATTCAAAATTTTGATGAAGAGACTCCAATTATTAACTAGCTTGTAAATATAGTTGATCAAGTCAATGTTGGTAATATGGAATCAAATGAGAAATTGATGGATTGGTCTACAAGAAGATTTGGGACCAACGTTGTAGAAAATTTTTCCATAATCATTGTCAAGTAGAAAGTACAATTACAAGAACAAATACAGGTAATTATAGAACTCAAATAGAAGGTACAAAATGTGTATAATATTTAGTCAGATGTGCCAAGATTCACAAATGACATCCAAGCACAACTAAACCAAATTTAGGCTCAGATGAAGAGATCCAGCAGCATTATTTCAAAGTTAGTAGGATCAAGCATTGGTTATCACAATAATCAACTAAATTCTAAAGGCATATTCGTTAAGATTTAGACATCTGATAGCAATATGAGATGGAAATTGATCTCTATTCAAGCAATGATGATACCTCATTTGGAGGTCATACAGAGGGAAACACAAGAAGCCCAAGATCTTACCAAAGAATATCATAAGATATCAGTGTCTAATAGTCTAATTGATTTAGCTACAAGATTACAATTGTGGAATCAAATTTTGGAAGTAGCTAGAACCACATGGGATCATGCAATGTCCATGGTCACTAGAGTCCACAACACATTCATTGACAAATATGGATTACTTCCACCTATTCAACCCCAACAGGAGTCACATAAAGTGTTCAAAAATAAGGAGGAAATAGATATGTAAACATATTTGAATAAGGGGGAAATGAATGTTTTATTCATTTTACATTGTTTACTTATTATTTATTGGCATAAGTCATAAGACATAGGGGGAGAGCTTATTATCATATTGTATTGTAAAGATGTAAATATGACAAAGTGTTTTTCCACTAATGTCAAAGGGGGAAATTGTTGGTATCTCTAACCATTGTTGTCTATTAGTGTCAACCGATTACTCATTTACAAAGCAGATGCAGATGGTCATCATTGTGACTGAGCTACTCTACATAGGTTGAGTCGTGTACATAATAAAGTATGTATTGAGCTCTATAGAATCCAAGTAAGTGTATGATCACTGCGTACTCTAAACAAGTCAAGCTCAACATTGACTGAGAAAGTTTCACGTATACCAGTGTTGAATTATATAGTATGTGTCGAGCACACTATAAACCGAGCAACAACAATGTCGAGTGTCAGAAAATAGTAAAGGTTGAGCATTGCAAAGTTTACATAAAAGTCAAAAAAGGAATAGATTTTGAGGTAACACATTTTTGAGCTGACATGGAAGGAACATTTAATATTTTTAGAGGTTTTTACATAGAGTTTATGTGTCAATGACATGGATTACATATCCCTATTTTATGTCATCAATAATTCAAATCAAGAAGATATTATGGAAGGGTCTAGAAAACTCTTTACAAAACTCTCTAAATAGAAAAAATCGTAGCCTAGATCAGTATGCATGTGCGAGAGTGAGTGAGAGAAAGAGTGGAGAAGTGTATGCATGCGAACAAGGAGTAATATAAAAGTGAAGAGTTGAAATCATATCTGAAGTCAATGAAAGGGTTCTATTATCACTTAATAGAGCAAGTGACCTATTCAAGGTAGTGAAGTGAAAAGGGAAGAAAATTTTATCAAAATAGAGGAGAGGATTAGTTAGCAAGGAGGAGACTCAAAATCATCTTACAAAGCATACCGAGAGTTAGGTATTGAATCAGTTCTAACTAACTTGAATCAAGGTAAATCTCTTAACAGAGTGATCTCAACATATATTTTTAAATCTCTTAGCAGAATCCTTACATTTTTGTAAGTGTTAAATCCTCTAACAAGGTGAGACCTAGCAGTCTCTTAAGCTTTTAACAGGGAATACCCCTAATAGGGTAGATCATACTTTATGATCAAACATTGTAACCATAATAAGTTAACTTTTTTACTATAGTAGAGAAGATTTGTGGGTGTCATCCCCGCCTCAGTTTACCTTCACCTTAGAGGGTTTTTGGGTAACAGATAGTGTGTTATGTGTTTATTTTAATGCATGGGATAGATCATATTTACATTATACAACAAGTTCATTATTACAAGTTTTACATGCATAGGATAACTAGTGAATGTGTGAATGAATTGGTGAAAAGAAAAAGTTCTTAAGATTATTATTCAACCCCCCACCCCCTAGTATCTTGTTTATCCTATTTATACCTCCATCAATCAACAAATATAATGTTTTCTTGATTGTTTTAAAATTATGTAATGTTGTGATTAAGTTCATAGTTGGTTAACTAGTGAAAGAAGAGATATAGTTTTTAATCAAGTGATTATAATTGTCACTAAGCACCTAGCAAGGAAGAGTTAAAGTTTAGTTTTAACTAAGTAATTTCAATATTAACTGAGTGATGTATCTCTCGAGTAAAGTTACAATGTTTACCAAGTGGAAAATAATAATAATAATAATCTAAGGCTGACTTTTCATGAAAATTAAGAATGTTTGAGAAGATCAAAGGATAAAGTCAAAGTTAGTTATAAGATTTACTAGTACATAAATATAATGAATATCTAATGGAGGAGATTTAACAAGATGGAGATGAGCACAAATTTATAGGGATTTCTATTTTTTGAGTGACTAAATTCAATGAATCTGAGATCTACAATCATGATAAAGTGGCAAAATCTAGAAGGTAGAAGTTACCTATTTAAGGAGATGAATGAGACTTTTTCATTGTAGGTTTGTTAATTAGTTATTGATGATTGTGTAGACACTTAAAATCATCCTAAACACTATATTAATTGATTTAATATTTACCTTAACACTATAATTAGTTATTTATTAATTAATTATATTTGTCATGTTCCTCTAGTTATTTAATTGAATAGGTTCACTTCCCTGAAGTATTTAAATTTAATTTGAATACTTCCCCTCTAATGTGTTAAATTTATTTAATGCATAGTGCTCCATAAATACCATTTTAAATAAATTCCAATTTATTTAATTCCCTCCACTTTATTTTTGTCATTAAGTTAAATCCTATTTAATTTAATTATAATCTCATCCTAAAACCTAGTCTACACCCAACACTCTCATCCTTCTAAGCCTACCCATTAGGTAATCCCACTTATTTAATCCTAAACACCGTTCTAAGCACCTTTTAGTCCCTAAGTTTTTACTCACACATGTGTGAGCAAGTCAAAATCCAAGAAAGCCTCCCTTTTATTATTTTATCCAAAAAGTCTTACACCCTTACACTCTTGTCCCCCTTTCTTTTCTCCAAGGTTGCTCACACATGTGTGAGAAAACCTTGATCTATCCCTTTCACCAAAAAGGCTTATGTTGACCTTTCCATGGCTTGTCCACTTAGCCCATGTGTCTCCCTTATGGCACCTATGTAGATGCCACCTCCCCAAGGCCTCTCTCAAACCTATAAATAGAGCCCTTGTATCAAGCATTTTACATCTCCATCATTTGCATTGTTATCATTCTAGTGTAATTCTAGATCTCTTTAGTAATTTTATGCATTTTTTCTAACCCTTGGTAATTGCTAGTTCATTTTCATTTGCATTGTTAACTTAGTTTAATTTCTTACATCCATAACTCACCTCTTTGAATGCTCTCAAGAATTGTTGTTTCCATAACCATCTCTTGAGGTATTCTTGATCATTTATCATAGGCTTATATTCATTATTTCATTTTCATATCATTGAGATTCATAGTTGTGTTTGGGAGAGCACATCCACATCCCTAAATCTTGAGCACACCAACAAGGCCTCTTGTGGGTGTCCTTGTTGAGCTACTCCAAGGTTACTTGGGGAATCTTGTTTATCAGTTGCATTAGTATTAAAACACAATGTTAGTTAGTAGTTATCTTGATTTCAATATTATTATATGCTCATGCTACTAACATTTTATTATTTTTGTTTGCTTTTGATAAAGAAGGTTTTCACGTACACAGATTGTGCAAAGTGAAGAAGGAAGAAGAAGACAGAAGGTAAATCGAGTGAGTTGCATAGTGAAGATCAAGACAAAGGAAGTGCTAAGTAATGGAGTGAGTGTGAATTAGCCAAATTGAGATTAGAAGGAAGAAATCGAGTGAAGAAATGACCTGAATAAACAAGGTAGTGCTAAACCTATCAGATCACTTGATTGTTACTTTCTTACCACTATATTAGATAAAATCTCTTAAGTGGACCTAAAAAGTCTTTGAAAGCCTATACAGTAACATCAATTAGTGATGTTTTTAAGTCCTTTAGAGCAGGCCACTCTTTAGTAATGATAAGGAGTAATAATGTATAGATGATGTTTGGTTAAAATCCTATAACTAGGTCACACTAAAAATGTGCACGTAAACCTTAAAAAAGGCTGGCTCCTAGTAGAGCCTGCTTCAAAAGAGTGAAATTTTTGGGTTGTTAGTTTGCAAGTGATTTTCCCTTTACAGGGTTTCCATGTTAAACATATGTGTTAAATGTGTGAATGTTTATGTGTTGAAAAGTTTATTTTCATGTTATTTTTTTGTTTTTGCAACTTAGTATAAGCTAAGTTATTACTCAGATACTCAACATAATTAAGAATAGTGAGATAACAGTTTGAAGTAAAGTGCGTCTAAAGTTTATTTGAGAAGTTGAATGTGGTTACTGAGTTATTGTTGTGAAAGTTTATGAAGTTTAAACTGGTGCTAAATTTTTTGAAAGGCCTATAGGATAACTTAATATGTTTGATTCATACTCCCCCCCAAGTTATCTAACAATTGGTATCAGAGCTAATTTCTTGGGTAAAGAAGTTTGAAGGAACTTGAGCTAAAGATCCAAAAATGTATAAGAGAGGTACCAAAGTTGGACAAGGAGAATTTATCCTCATGGAAAAATAGGATGAGGCTATATGTCTCTAGAATCAAAGAAAATACTTTACACACTATAACATTTGGGGTCAAATTACAATGGAAATTTTACAATTATCCCCGACGATGTCGCAATACTGATGTCAACATCATAATTACAATGCCTACGTGAGTGTAAAAAAAAAAATGACCAAAATCATTCCCCATTTGTTTTTATTGTGGAGAGTTGTGTGAGAAAGAGGGTGGAGAGCTTTGAATGAGGGTGGAGGTCTATGAACATTGTCATGCCCTTGTGATCTATGCATTTTGTTGTTGTGATCTCTGCATTTCATTTCTATGTCCTTTCTCTGTAATTTTTTTGTTGTGATCTTTGCATTTCATTGCCATGTCCTTGCTCTAAAATTTTGTTGTCATACCCTTTTGATCTCTACATTTTTTTTTTTGTGCCCTAGCTTTGTGATTTCATTGTCATGCCCTTGTTCTACGATTTTTTTCCATGTTGTGCCCTTGTGATCTTTGTGCCCTTACTCTGTTATTTCATTGTTGTGCCCTAGCTCTACAATTTTCTTCAAGGGCTATGTAAATTTTCATTTATTTTCCTTCTAAACAAGTATCTCTTTATATTTCCTTCTAAAATGTATATTTAGATATGTTTTTTAAGTTGATTATTACATATTAGCACAACAGAAAAATTGATCTAGTTGCATACATATTCCAGAATCCAAATAATAATACAATAAAAAACACTCAACCATGCTAAGTGACTTACCTCAAGATCCTCCACAAAAATAATGTAGACCAAGAAAAATGGGCAGAGCTTGCAAGAAATTTTACAAAAACATATCATAGCAAATATGTTTAGAAAGAAAGTAGCCATAACCCAATTAAAATTAGCTAGGTTGATTACAAATTCCTATAGAACTTTCATAAAATTAGGTAAAATAAAATGAGTAATTGGTTATTCCCAGCTAGCAGGATCAAATAAAGTTTTCCAAGGTTATAAAATTGCATATGCAAGGAATTGAAGAATAATTTCAATGAAGAGTTGAGTGTAAGGAGTTGTTTCTAGTTGTTGTTTCTATCATGTAGTCTCTTTCTAAAGCCTCTCGCTCTCCTTTGCTCTCGTGCCTTAAATTTTGATTATCAAACTTCTGAATATCTGCATCTACCTTATCTAATATCAACTTCACATTTTGTTGTAACTCTGGCATAGGTGTTTAATCATCAATAGCTTTCATTTCAGCATTTTTGTTTTCATGTATGTATGTATATATGTATGTATCTATGTATGTATGTATATATGTATGCATGTATGTATATATGCATGGATGTATGTATATTTATGTATGTATATACATGTATGTATGTATGTATATGTATATGTATGTATGAATGTATGCATGTATGTTATGTATGTATATATATGCGTGTATGTATGTATTTATGTATACATATATATACATATGTATATGTATATATATGTGTCTATGTATGTATGTATGTATGTAGAGAGACCTTCAGGATTGTGGATTATGGATTATAAACAAAAAAGAAAAGAAAACATGACATTAATCATTCCCCTTTTTTTTGATTGATTGTGGAGAGTTGCACGTGAAAGAGGATGGAGAGCTCTGAACGAGGATGGAGAGCTCTGAATGTTGGCGTAGATCAATGGAGATCAAGATTTTGTTGTTTTTCCCTTGTGATCACTACAATTCATTATCATGTCGTACCCTTGTGATCTTTGTGCCCTTGCTTTGTGATTTTCTTCAAGGGGAGGAGGTACCTATGTAAATGTTCTTTTTTTCCTTTTAAACATGTATATCTTGTTCATATATAATAGCTTTGGTCAGATTCAAGGATAACTAATTATGATTATTGTATGCATATGTGCATATATGTATGTATATCAGTTCACTATGTGAACTGCTTTACATGCATACATACACACTTGCATAGTACTTGTACTAAATTAAATTAATCATTCATGTCTTGAATTCACACAACCAATTATCCTTGTATTCAATCAAAATTATTCATACCAAACTAAGTATGCAGAAATTTGTTCATGTTCACATTCTTTAAATATCACACACACATAAATGAATAAAATTATCTTAGGATATGACTTTTGCATTGATAAAAAAAAATGTTGATTTACAAATCTAGAAAAAAAAAAGTGAAATAATGCTGATTTTTACACAATTTTAGGAAATTATATTTAGGAAAAAAGAGTACATTCATATTTCAATCAAAAATAAATCAAAAGGGGCAAAGAGACAGAGCTAGATACATGGAATAAACCACATAACCAAAATTAATGGCAGTATGCTTTAAAATCCTTCTCTATCATTATGCAAATGAAGTTTTTGTCTCTCAAAGAAGCATGATTAAAAACTAACATGATTTATGCAAATAGTCTATTTCAATGAAACTCTAAAA
Organism: Cupressus sempervirens; assembly: GCA_028749045.1. Lineage (NCBI taxonomy): Eukaryota > Viridiplantae > Streptophyta > Pinopsida > Cupressales > Cupressaceae > Cupressus > Cupressus sempervirens. Next base: position 335,251,063 of record CM053790.1, read on the forward strand.
TACTCATATTTGACACAAAATTGAAGCAAATCTTCAACTTAAGTTAAATATTGCAAAGGAAATCATTACCTTTCCAAGAGGGATTGGCATATGTATGGATGATTTAAATTAAGAAAAAAATTACATAGCAAGCCTGGTCAAGATTTATGATATGTGATTTCATTACCATGCATGCATTTGAGCTTCAAAATTTTGGTTGAAATATACAATAAAATAAGTCAAGCAGGATGTTGAATCTTCATGCATTTGTCCCTTCAATTATCATTATGGAGGTGCTTCAATTCCTTTCACACCCAACTACCTAGCTTGTAACCATACATGCAAAAGTCAAACTCAGTAATGGTGAATTCAATAAAACTTCCTTAGTCTATTTTTCCTCTAGAAATATTATAAAATAAGAGTTGTATTATAACAGGTGTATTATTATTAAATGTATTTCAACTATGATTCTTTCTTTTTGATAATAGCTTTATTATGAAATATTTCAAATATTTGATATGATTGTTTGGATCACCTTTTTGTAATTTGGAATGCAATAATAGCTAACAACAATGATAAAAATGGCTAGTTCTTGTTTCAATTACAAAATTAATTAAATAGAATTATGTTAATGTTTAGTATTATTAATATGATGTATCTTCCATTTTAATATACATGACATTGAAATGACCGTCAATATTTTAAAAAATTATTAAAAAGTTACATTGATGAATGCTTACACTATAGAAAGCCTCTTGGCTTAATTATCTCTTGGTGATTGAGTAAAGATCAAACACAGTTTTCCAAGGTGATAAAATTATATATGTAGACATATGTATGTATGTATGTATGTATGCATGTATATATGTATATATGTATATATGTATGTATGTATGTATATATGTATGTATATATGTATCTCTGCATCTCTACATTTTTTTGGCGTGCCCTTGTAATCTTTGCATCTCGTTGTCGTGCCCTTGTGATCTTTGTATATGTATGTATGTATGTAAGTACATATATATACATATTTATATGTTTATATATGTCTATATATACATACATACATACATTGACACACACATGTGTGTGTACATATGTATGTATACACATACATATACATAAAGAGAAGTTTATCTAATCACCAACTGGGGGAAATATAAAGAGATACATGTTTAGAAGGAAAAGAAAAGAACATTTACATAGATACCTCTTCTCCCCTTGAATAAAATTGTAGAGCAAGTACTAGTACATTTGGGCCCAAATTACACCACAAATTGCAAAAAAAAAAGTGAAAATCACCACAAATTACACTGTCATCGCATTTTGACACCAAATGTTGTAGTGCAAAGGGCACAGAGATCACAAGGGCATGACATGGCAAAAAAATCATAGAGAAAGGGCATAGTAACAAAATGTGGAGATCACAAGGGCATGAAAATGAAATGCAGTGATCACAAAGGCACTTCAACAAAATCATAGATCTCCACTGATATCCACCAAGGGCGCAACAATAAAATGCAGATATTGTAGGGGAACAAAAACAAATGTAGTGATCACAAGGGCATGGCAATGAAATCACCACCAATTTTTTGAGCTCAGAGCTCTCCACCCTCTTTCACACATAACTCTCCACAATCAAAACAAATGGGGAATGATTTATGTCATGTTTTCTTTTTTTTGTTTATATCTAAAATCAACTTCACATTATGTTATAAGTATGGCATAGGTGTTTGATCCTTGATAGCTTTCATTTCAGCATTTTAGCATTCAATTTTTCAAGTTTCCTCTTCATTATATGTTTGGTTTATCAATGATTTCCTCTAGTTCGATTACAATGCATCTCAACTAGTTGCTCCAATGATGCAATCACACATTTATCTCTAGATTATGCAAGAACTTGTTGTTTTATAGAATCTAGATAGATACCAAGAGTTCCAAAGCAATAAACTTGAATACCATCATGTGTCTATCCCAAAAATAGAAGCCAAGGATGTAACCATGCATGTATTAAGATGCTCTCCCTGCGAGGATCTCAATCATCTACTGTTGCTGTTAATTTGGGCATCACTGTATGATTCAAAATTTTATGAAATATTGCAGCTGGTAGTAACTTCTCCCATGTCTCAAAAACATGTAGCATAGGTTTAGGTTCCCTTGGCTCCCAAGAATTTGTAGCATAGGTTCAGGGTAGCAACTCCCTAAACTCAACTCTCCACTGAAGTTATACACTCAACCCTTCACTAAAGTTATACACTCAACCAATTTTACATTTGAATAAAGGGTCCCCTTATAGATGAAGAATTTGTACTTTTGGTTTATCTTAAGGTATTTCAACAGATGCAACCTAGTATACTTACCTTTTGAAAATAGAAGGCTAAACTTTGAGTTTCAGCATTAACTTGACTAGTCTATTTAGACCCATTGATTATTATCACAAGATTTTAAACATAACTATATAAAGAGTGAGTTAGAACATATATAAGTTCTTACATTAACTATAAACTACAACACAAAGGTTGCATGGGGGTATTCTAGCATTGTAATTATAGAAAATCACCTGATTCACCTAAGTGGGTGTATGATGGTGAAGAGTTGTATTAGGTGAGTAAACCTCACCAGTGGTTACAAGAATACAGCTACATTAAAATAATTAGAAACCATAACTAAATATTCATTAAAATGAGTAGTTTAAGGATCTTGATCACGTAGATATGAGTATGTAGGCAACCTAGTAGGAAGAGTATGCCTCCAGTGTATAGACGCCTTGGACATGGTTAGGTAGCACTTAAGAATTTTTATCTCATGGGGCTCATTCCCTTGTAGAAGCCTATGCCACAATGAGATTACCTCTAAACAAATGCAAAGGATGTTGAAGTGGTACCCAACCTTGATACACTCTTATAAGCAATGACAAAGCAAATACAACTACAACACATATATTATTATTATTTATGTATATGTATGTATGTATGTATGTACACATATATACATATGTATATGTGTGTGTGTGTGTATATACATACATAGACATGCATATGTGTTTGCCTATATATGTATATATAGAGAGAGATCTTGGCACAAGAAGCTAAGAGAAAAATAGTCCCTTCCACCCTAAAAACCACTTTCTTACTTTATTAAAATTAGGACTTGAACAAAGCCAAAGATACAAAACCTACTACCACTTTGGAAAAAATGTTGCCTCCAACATTGCAAACATAAGATAAATGGGAATAGCACATGCCTAAGACATAAACTAGTTAAGTTGGTCCAGGTACTGATTAGCTGGGTTGATTAAAAATTCTTGTAGAACTATCATCAGATTAGGTACAATAAAACAAACAAATAGTTGTTCCTAGCTAGCAGGATCAAGTATAGTTTTCCAAGGTGATAAAATTGCATATGCAGATGCATCACTTGAATTTCAGGCATGAAGCACCTTTTAGAATTCTTTATAATAACTAAGAGGGGGGGTGAATCAGTTATCCAAGGTCTAAATACCCTAATAGTACTTTTTCACAAATTATAGTGAGCCCATTGAACTATTCATCCATCCAAGCTTAAAACATCCATCTTAGCAAGTTATTGAAAATCAACATGCAGGAATAAAACATGCAAGATTAACACATGACACAATGATTTACATGGAAATCCAATTTGGGAAAAACCACCAGTAACATGCTACTCAATTCTCACTCTTCTAAAGTGATGCCATGTTAAAGGCATGGCCTGTTAATGGCTTACAACACACTATTAAATGTGACCTTGTTAGAGGATTTTACCATACTGTTAGGAATGGGCTTGGTCAAAGGACTTTGGAACATTCACTTGGAATGTCACCCTATTAAAGGATATATAACATGGCTATTAAACCAACCTAAGTCCATAAGATTTAGACTAACTGTTACAATTGCTAGAGAGTAATAATAATGACTTTTGATCTGATACAACTTACAACATATCTTGCAGATTATAGATCACACTTCAGTTCAATCCTTTGCTTGGCTTTAATCACTACGGCTCTTGACAGCTTGTCTTCCTCTCAAGCTTTGTCTCCTTGAGTATTCTTGCTCATTATACCAATTCAATCATCCTTTTGGTCATCTATTGAAATAGATTTTATGTGGTTTCTTCCTCCTTAGCACCTTCTTCAGCACTTCATGCTTTCATGCTTGACCAACTACTTGTTTCATGACCTTATGACTCCTTAAATAGAAATTTGGAATACCTTTCCTGCTTGATTCTCCCTCTCCAACTTTAGGGTTTCAATAGATTAGGTAGGATACAATGTATATGTCCCATATCTCATCTTCATCTAGAAAACATTTTACATAGAGTTTTGTGCCACCAGCTCATCATTCTTATCTTCTATTTGAGTCACAAAATTCTACATAACAACCTTGTCAGCTCAGATCTAGCGAATCTTCAACTCTCAAAATAATGCAGCACCTCGGCACTATTGGTTTACTGATGCTTAGCACCCTTTGTATTACTCAGCTCTTGTATTCTACTCGGCATCTAATCTTCGTTGAGCACCTGATCTTTGCTCGGCACTGGAAGAACACTTGGTACTTGATATTTACTCAGCACTTGAAGATCACTCGGCACTTGATATTTACTCGACACTTGAAGATTACTACGGCACACTCTAAAGGTGAACTTTCTTGGCTTCAACTAAGAATCTGTTCGGCACTAACTAGCTTGCTCGGCACTCTCTTATGAACTTAGTTAGGCTTTACAAATGACTTTGCTAAACCTTACATCTTTGATGTGTTTAAGTGTGTCCATTCTTTGTGTCTTAGAATATGTCATCAATACACTATTTCATCAATGACTTAGCTGATCCTTGTACTTCATTACAATCATCATAACTTCAACCTTTCTCTAAGTGTTCTAGTTACATCTTATTGATTGCCACCTCCTTATCAATCAACCAATTGATAGTATTTGGATCACTAAAGCGATTGTCATTCTTGCAAGTAGCAAGTTTGACATCAATGAAAAAACAATGATTGAAAACATTCTTTACCAATTTCATTATTCTTCATTCTTGATCTCTTCAATCATTTCCAACAATCTCCCTCGTTGGCATTGATGGCAAACCAAACTGATCAATTGATCAACTTAGTTACCACCAAAATTACATACATTTTCTGCTACTTTCTACTTCTCCCTCTTTACTACCACATCCTTACTACTGATCTCATATATCTCTCTCTTTCATATATATCTCCCTCTTGCTTTGTATTGATCAGTTTTCTGCATATATCTCCCTCTTTGACATAAATGCCAAAGATGTAACATCTTTAACATGTGAAATATAAGCTTTGCATCTCATGTTTTCTCCCTCTGTCACCATGCTTGTGACTGATTTGGATTTCTTGCTCCTACTGTCATCCCCTGCATCATTCTTTTGATATTTCATTGATTTGTCCCTGTTGATGCAAGGCAGCTTCTTTGTTTCTTTAAACTGCTTAAGTTAGGGGCATTACCCCCATCTTGCCTCTTAGATATTCATAAGCATCCTTGGGCAATGGTTTGGTGAAGATATTTGCAGTTTGTTTCTTTGTGTGAATGTACTCCATCTTCACTTGTTTGTCTTCTACCAATTCTCTGACATAGTGATATTTGATTGCAATATGCTTGGTTTTTGCATGCATTACTGGATTCTTGGATATGTTTATAGAACTTGTATTATCACAATACAATATCATAGGTTTGGTTACCTCTTCTTTCATTCCTTTCAATAAATGTGTGAGCCACACAATGTTTGTGCAATTGACTGCTGCTGCCACATATTTTGATTCTATAGTGGACTGAGATGTGCATGTTTTCTTCTTGCTAGTCCGAGTAACTCATCTTTTACCTAAAAATAATGCTCCTCCACTTGTGCTTAAACTGTCATCAATGTTAACTCCCCAATCTGCATCTGTGTATGCATTGAGCTCAAACTTTTCATTCTTTTTATAATATAGGCCAAAATCATCAGTTCCTTTGAGATACCTCATTATTCTTTTTACTGCTATGAGATGATTCTCTTTAGGATTAGCAGAGAATCTATCCACTATTCCAACTGCTAATGCTATGTCTGGTCTGCTATGTACAACATATTGTAGTTTCCCAATCATGGATCTGTACATTTTTTTATTAACTTTGGCTGATACATCATTTTTGGATAGCTTATGTCATGTTGCCATTGGTGTGCTGACTGGTTTGGAGTCTTCCAATCCAAACATTTTAAGTATCTCTTTGATGTACTTTGATTGTGTCATAAATATACCATGTTTTAGTTGATGTACTTGCAAACCAACAAAAAAATTGATTTCTCCAAACATAGACATTTCAAACTCATGTTTCATTTTGTCAGCAAAATTTTTGCAAAGCACTTCCTTTCCTCCAAACACTATGTCATCCACAAAGATTTTAGATACAGTAATATCCTTACCTTCTTCTGATACATGTTGTTGTTATCATCAATTCTTTCAAATCCTATTTGCACTAGATACTTGTGAAGTCTTTCATACCATACTCTAGGTGCTTGTTTCAGACCATAGAGTGCTTTATGTAGTTTACAAACCATATCCCTATTGTTCTCATCGACAAATCCCTCTAGTTGTTCAATATAGACTTCCTCTTCCAATATACCATTCAGAAAAGCAGGCTTTACATCCATCTAATAGACTTTAAAACCTTTATATCCAGCATATGCAAGTAAAGTTCTTACTCCTTCCATTCTCAAAACAGGGGCAACTGTTTCCCCATAGTCTAATCCTTCTTCTTGAGCATAACCCTTACATACTAGTCTAGCTTTATTTCTAGTAATCTCACCATTCTCATCTAGCTTGTTTCTGAATACCCACTTAGTGCCAATTACATTCTTCTCAGTTGGTCTCGAAACTAAACTCCAGGTTTTGTTCTTCTTTATTTGATCAATCTGTTCTTCCATAGCTTTATACCAGTCACCATCTTGCAATGCATCAAAAACTATCTTAGGTTCAATTTTGCTTAACAAACATGATCCATTTCTTAGTCTATTCCTTGTCATTGGTCTTGCATCTTTGTCACCAATTATCTCTTCAGCTGGGTGATGTCCCTTCACGTATTTGGATAATCTTGGTTCTATCCTTGTTTCCATGTTTGATCTTTTAGATTCAGGGTCACTATGTACTTCATTGTCAGGTAGTTCTACATCTCTTTCATGTGTACTAGCTTCAGAGCCAAAATATGCATTTTCTTCATTCTGCAACTCAGCTTCTAAATGCAACTTGGCATTCACTAGTTGTGATTCAGCTGAAACTGAAACTTGTTGTTGAATCCCAATTTGATTGACAACAATCTCTTCAATAGGCATTCCTTTATAAGAATACACAAAGGTTATGTATTCATCCATTCTCTTTGGTTCTTCAACTTGGACTTCTTTATGCTCATCAAAGTTTACATTTGTACTTTCCACAATTTTGTTAGTATTAGTATTTAAACACTTATAAGCTTTACTTCTAGTGGAGTCACCAAGGAATATACCTTCATCACTTTTTGCATCAAATTTTCCATTTCTAGCATCTTTAAGGATAAAACATTTGTAGCCAAGTACTTTGAAATGCTTTACATTGGGTGAGTGACCATACCATAATTCAAAAGGTGTTGCACTTGTACCTTTCTTGACTTGTACTCGGTTCAGTGTATGAGCACCCACACTTACAGCTTCTCTCCAATATTTTAGAGCAACAGTCTTTTCCATCATTAGTGTTCTGGCACAGTCAATCACAGATCTATTTCTTCTCTTAGAAATTCCATTTTGTGGGGGAGTTCTAGGGGCTGATGTTTGTCTCTTAATTCCTTTGTCTTTGCAAAATATCTCAAATTCATTTGATGTGAATTCACCACCTCTATCTGATCTAAGGCATTTCAAACTCTTTCTTGTTTCCTTTTCAACTCTAGCCACATACCACTTAAACATTTGAAAAGCATCATATTTTTTCTTTAAGAACATAAAAATCATCATTCTAGAATAGTCATCAACAAACTACATTATATATTTATCTCGTTTGTAGCTTTGTACTTCTATTGGACCACATAAGTCAGTATGGACAAACTCAAGTATTTCTTTAGATGTATATTTTTTACTCTTGAAACTTGACTTGGTCATCTTTCCTAGCTGACATTGTTTGCACATGGTATTGTCAGGTTTCTTTAGTTTAGGTAAACCTCTGACTTTCTTCATTTTACTAATATTGACTAGATTATCAAAGTTGACATGACATAGCCTTCTATGCCATAACCACACATCATCAAATTTTGCAACAAGACAAGAAGTATTTTCCATATCAAGGTAAAATATATTACTTCTTGTTTGATCTCCTTTTCCTATCAATTTACCATAAGTATCGTAGATTTTTGTAGTTTTGTTTCCAAATTCTACTTTGCATCCTACATTGCCTAACTGTGAGACACTTAGCAAATTGAAGTTTAGGACTTCAACATAGTATGCATTGTCACATGAAATTTTCTCTATAAGTTTAATGGAGCCTTTTCCTTTGATTTGACATGAAGCATCATTTCCAAATCTAACACTATTTCCATCATACTGAGTAAGGTTAACAAACTTACTTTTGTCTCTTGTCATGTGATGTGAGCATCCACTCTCTATGATCCATCTGTCATTCTTGTTCATACATGTTACCAGTGTTATAGGCTCTTCTTCATCAGATTGGTCCTTCATGGCTACGTAAACAACTTCATCATCATTATCATCAGAATCCTCTTCAGCAATTTAGCACTTCTTGCCTTTGTCTTTGTAATCTCTCTTATCATCTTCTCTTCTATATTTGTACTTGTTACCTTCCTTGTATTCCTTTTTCTCTGTACACCTTGCAGCAATATGTCCTACTTCATTGCAATTGAAAAAAATGATAGGTAGCTTACCTTTTAATTTTCCTTTGCCTCTGTGAAATCTTCCTTCTAGTAAAGCTTCTAATTGATCCATATCTTCCTCATCAATTTTACTGTCACTGGATACATATTTCATCTTTCTTCCCTTCTTTGATTTCACCTGATCAGCATCTTTTAGTGATAGCTTGGCCTTGAAAGAAGATTCAACATTCTCAGGTCTATAATTTTCAAAGTTAGATAACTCAAATGCAGTGAGTCTACCCACTATTCCTTCAAAACTTAGATTATTTCCTGGTATACATCTTAGCTCTTGTATAGCAGATACTCTAATAGCATATATAGGGAGCAAGGTTCTTAAGAACTTACTATTAACAGTATCTTCATCCAATTGACCACTCAAACATCTTATTGCACTTACCACTTTCTTTATTCTAGAGGCATACTAAGTAGCATTCTAACTTTCTTCCATTTTCATATCATCGAACTTTCCTCTAAGACTTTCTATTTTTTCTCTTTGGACATTTTGATCTCCTCCATAAATGTCTGATAAGGCTTTCCACATCTTGAATGCAGTGTCACATCCTTTGATATCATCAAATTTAGCATAGTTGAGTGCAGAAGCAATTTTCAGCATTGTCTAATTGTGTTCCTATTTGTTTTTCAAATCTTCTGCAGTAAGAGTACCAGTTGGATCAACATGTTCAGTAACAATTGAATTTTGGGCATAATCTCCTATGGATCCAAGATGTAGCTTTATCAAGCTTTTCCATGCAAAAAAGTTGTCTTTGTTGAGCTTGGGAACTTCTCTCTTAGGCATTGTGATCTTTTCTACTTCTAGTCCCTTTAAACTAAATCAGCAGCAAGGGTCTGATACCAATTGTTAAAATTCTTTAGAATAACTAAGAGTGGGGGTGAATCAATTATCCAAGGTCTAAATACCCTAATAGTACTTTTTCACAAATTATAGTGAGCCCATTGAACTATTCATCCATCCAAGCTTAAAACATCCATCTTAGCAAGTTACAACAAATCAACATGCAAGATTAACACATGACACAATGATTTACATGGAAATCCAATTTGGGAAAAACCACCAGTAACATGCTACTCAATTCTCACTCTTCTAAAGTGATGCCCTATTAAAGGCTTGCCCTGTTAATGGCTTAAAACACACTGTTAAATGTGACCTTGTTAGAGGATTTTACCATACTGTTAGGAATGGGCCTGGTCAAAGGACTTTGGAACGTTCACTTGGAATGTCACCCTGTTAAAGGATTTATAACATGGCTATTAAACCAACCTAAGTCCATAGGATTTAGACTAACTATTACAATTGCTAGAGAGTAACAATAATGACTTTTGATCTGATACAACTTACAACATATCTTGCAGATTACAGATCACACTCCAATTCAATCCTTTGCTTGGCTTTAATCACTACGACTCTTGACAGCTTGTCTTCCTCTCAAGCTTTGTCTCCTTGAGTCTTCTTTCTCATTATACCAATGCAATCATCCTTGTGGTCATCTATCAAAATAGATTTTTTGTGCTTTCTTCCTCCTTAGCACCTTCTTCAGCACTTCATACTTTCATGCTTGACTAACTAATGGTTTCATGACCTTATGAATCCTTAAATAGAAATTTGGAACACCTTTCCCGCTTGATTCTCCCTCTCCAACTTTAGGGTTTCAATAGATTAGGTAGGATACAATGTATCTGTCCCATATCTCATCTTAATCTAGAAAACATTTTACATAGAGTTCTGTACCACCAGCTCATCATTCTTATCTTCTATTTGAGTCACAAAATTCTAGATAACAACCTTGTCGGCTCAAATCTGGTGAATCTTCAACTCTCAAAATAATGCAGCACCTCGGCACTATTGGTTTACTGATGCTCAGCACCCTTTGTATTACTTGGCTTCTGTATTCTACTCGGCATCTGATCTTCGTTCGGCACCTAATCTTCATTCAGCAACTGAAGATCACTCGGCACTTGATATTTACTCAGCACTTGAAGATCACTCGGCACTTGATATTTACTCGGCACTTGAATATCACTTTGGCACACTCTAAAGGTGAACTTGCTCAGCTTCAACTAAGAATCTATTCAGCACTAACTAGCTTGCTTGGCACTCTCTTATGAACTTAGTTAGGCTTTACAAATGACTTCACTAAACCTCACATCTTTGATGTGTTTAAGTGTGTCCATTCTCTGTGTCTTAGAATATGTCATCAATACACTATTTCATCAATGGCTTATTTGATCTGTGTACTTCAATACAATCATCATAACTTCAACCTTTCTCTAGGTGTTCTAGTTACATCTTATTGATTGCCACCTCCTTGTCAATCAACCAATTGATAGTATTTGGATCACTAAAGCGATTGTCATTCTTGCAAGTAGCAAGTTTGACATCAATGAAAAAACAATGATTGAAAACATTCTTTGCCAGTTCCATTATTCTTCATTCATGATCTCTTCAATCATTTCCAATATCACCTTCCCCAATTTATAAAGAATGGTTTGATATAAAGGTTACATATGCTGGCCCAATAATGGAATCCAAGGATGTAATCATGCATGTATTAGCATGCTCTCCCTTTGAGGATCCCAATTATCTATGTTTTTTGTTAATTTGGGCATCAATATATAATCCAAAATGTTATGAAAACTCCTCCTATGTCTCCAAAAAATGTAGCATAGGTTCAGAGTCCCTTGGCTCCCAAGAATTTGTAGTAGTTATTCTCACTGCTAGAAGAATAACTTTAGTGAAGAGTTGAGTGTGAGGAGTTGAAGAAGAAAGTTCTACTTCTTTGTAAATGCCATAATCATGAGGCTCGTTCCCTTGTAGAAGCCTCTTCCACAATGACATTACCTCTAAACTATGAAAAGGATGTTGAACTACCTCCCAACCTTGAAACACTCTTATAGGCAATGGCAAAGCAAATGGAGATGCAATACATATATTACTATCATATATGTATATGTATGTATGTATGCATGTATGTATATACATATATATACAAGCTATAACCTAGCTAAATGGGTCTACTTGCTAATTAGTTAGGTTGGTTACAAATTCTTGTAGAACTATCATCAAATTAGGTACAATAAAACAAACAATCAGTTGTTCCTAGCTAGCAGGATCAAATACAGTTTTCCAAGGTGATAAAATTGCATATGCAAATGCATCACTTGAATTCCAAGCATGAAGTACATTCGCCAATGTATAATGAATGGTTTGATATAAAGGCTCCATACGCTAGCCCAACAATGGAAGCCAAGGATGTCACCATGCATGTATTGGCACACTCTCCCTGTGAAGATTCCAAGTATCTCTTGCTACTATTAATTTAGGCATCACTATATGATCTAGAATGTTATGAAGACTCATTTCATGTCTCCATAAAATGTAGCATAGGTTTAGGGTCCCTTGGCTTCTAGGATTTTTTCACAACTATTCTCACTATTGCAAGAATAGCTTCAGTGAAGAGTTGAGTGTAAGGAGTTGAAGAAGAAAGTTTTGCTTCTATGTAAATGCCATAATCATGAGACTCATTCCCTTACAAAAGCCTCTACCACAATGACATTACCTCTAAACCATACAAAGGATGTTGAAGTGGTTCCCAACCTTGAAATACTCTTATAAGAAATGGAAAAGTAAATGCAGATGCAATACATATATTACTATTATTTATGTATATGTATGTATGTATGTATGTATGCATGCATGTATGTATGTATACAATCCATAACCTAGTTAAATGGGTATCCTTGTTGATTAGTTGGGTTGATTACAAATTCTTGTAGAACTATCATCATATTAGGTACAATAAAATGACCAATCAGTTGTTCCCAGCTAACAGGATCAAATACAATTTTTCAAGGTGACAAAATTGCATATGCAAATGCATCACTTGAATGCCAAGCATGAAGCACATTCCCCAATTTATAACGAATGGTTTCATATAAAGGCTTCATATGCTAACCCAACAATGGAAGCCAAGGATGTAACCATGCATGTATTGGCACGCTCTCCCTATGAGGATCCCAAGTATCTATTGTTGCTACTGCAATGGTAAAGAAAATGCAGATGCAATACATATATTACTATAGGCCATATGGAGGACTGCATAAAATAAACAAAAAAGAAAAGAAAAGATGACATTAATCATTCCCCATTTGTTTTGTGTAAATGTCATAATCATGAGGCTCATTCCCTTGCAGAAGCCTCTGCCACAATTATATTACCTCTAAACTATGCAAAGGATGCATATGTACGTACATACATATGTATGTATGTATGTATGTATGTATGTATGCAAACCAGGAGAAATGGGTAGAGTTGATGTTATTGTTAATGGGCATTATATTTCCCCTACATAATACATTTTATACACACACACACACACACACAAATTGCTCATTAACTCTGCATTATTTGTGTGCAAGATTTTGAGGTAAGTAACTTAGCATGGGTTGAGTGAGTTTTATTATTTTATTATTTGAATTCTACAATATGTATTTAGTTGGATCAATTTTTCTGTTGTGCTAAGATGTAATAAGCACCTTAGAAAAGATCTCTTTGTATATATACATCATGCATGCATGTATATGTATGTATGTGTATATGTATGTATCTATGTATATGTATGTATGTATGTATGTATATGTATGTATGTATGCATATATGTATGTATGTATGTATGTATGTATCAGTGGAGATCTAGGATTTTTTTGTCATGCTATTGTGATCATTGCATTTTGTTATTGTGCCCTTGTGATCTCTTCATCTCATTGTCATGCCCTTGTGATCTCTGCATTTTGTTTGTTTTATTGTCCCTAATCTGATGACAATTCTATAGGAATTTGTAATCAACCCAACTAATTAGCAACTAGACCCATTTAACTGGGTTATGGCTTGTTTCTTTCTAAAAATATCTGCTATGATATATTTTTGTAAAATTTATTGCAAACTCTGCCCATTTTTCCTGGTTTGCATTATTTTTGTGGAGGATGTTGAGGTAAGTCACTTAGCACCTTAAAAAAATCTCTCAGTATACATACATACATGTATATATATATATATATATATATGTATGTATGTATGTATGTATGTATGCATGTATGTATGTATGTATGTATGTATGTATGTATGTATGTATGTATGTATGCACGCATGCATGTATGTATATGTATGTATGTATGTATGCACCCTTGTGATCACTACATTTCATTGGTGTGCCCTTGTGAGCATCTTGTTGTCATGCCCTTGTGATCTTTGTATATGTATCTATGTATGTATATACATATATACATATGTATAAGTATATATACATACATACACACACATATGTGTGTGTCTATGTATGTATGTATGTATATAAATAAAGAGATCTTGGCACAATAGAAAAACAATAAAACTCACTCAAAACATAGCATGGCCACAGATGCGATGGCAACACCTGTTGGTAAGCATATTCCTCTTTTTCTTTCTCATTTTTCTCGTGTTTATTTCACTTGAACTATTATTTTTTAGGGGGAATTTTGTAATATTGGATTCATTTTATGTCTGAGGCAATGAGGACATTCCTAGATGTACCTATGTTAGATGTACGAGAATCAGTAAAGAATTGTGATGAATTTCTTATGGGCAATGAGAGTAGCAAGAGGCGATGAGGATGTTCCAGGTACTTTAAAGATTGGTCCTTTCTTAAATATTTTAGAATTTAATGGGCAATTTAGATGTTGGTGGGGTGGGGCCAAATCAGCTTCCACCTTCATGTGGTTGGCCCTGCTTAGTAGAGAATATTAAACTATTCTCAAAACCAAGTGAAGCTCAACATTAACATTATATGATTGCATGAAAACTAACTATGTGAATTTCTTGGTTTCAGGCAATGCAGAAGGAGGCCATAGTTCAAAATGAAATCTCAATTCATATGCATATGACATCAGGTGCAGCTGAAAATGCAACAAATTTTCATTTTTTCTTAGAGACCATCACAAATTTTCTCTTGGACATAGTAGCTAGAGTTCTAATGCTCATGATGGTCTATAATTTTAAAAACTTAATAGACCTACTAAATAAATGTAATCATGCTACATTTTTTCAGCTACACCTGTTGTCCATGCATATAAAATGCAGTTGCATGTGCATTCTTGATTTAGAGTGGAAGATTCTTATTTTGGGTGTGAGGGGAAATGGCATGCACCAGAAGAAGGGAAAATGATGTCACTTTTTTAGGTCTGGAGCCTTTTTTTACTTTAAAGATTGATCATTTCTTAAAGATTTTAGATGTTAATGGGGAATTTAGATGTTAGAGGGGGTGGGGCCAAATGAACTTCCACCTTTACGAGGTTGGCCATGATTAGTAGAGAATATTAAACTATTCTCAAAACCAAGTGAAGCTCAATATTAACTTATGGTTGCATCACAACTAACTAATGATAATAAAATTAATATTTTATTAGAGAAATGCACATTCTAGATTCCATCGTGCCATATTTTTGAAGTTGGGATTCATTTGCCGACATTTTTTTTTTTAATCAATAAGCCATCACAATTGTGATGGCTTGTTCTGATAGATAACAATTGCACTGACAATATTACTATTAGATCCTTGTCATAATTTCAATGGACTATGCCAATAGATAATTATCGCTTCCACAACACACTTGTCGCACAATCATTACAATTGTGATGGACAACTCTGATAGCTAGTTGTCATTCCAATGGTAGATTGGAAGCTTATATCATTGCAATTGCAATGGTCTACTATTGCAAGTAGGAGGGAAAGAAGATAAACTCTTTCCCTTTCAAGTTCTAAGTTATGAGACCTTTATCCATTACAGTTGTGACAGACACCCAAAATTTTGACGCATGTTTGACGGGAGCCAATTCATGGTACTATCACCCAGGCGATGGTTGGCCATCATAATTTGGGCCCAAATGTAGTAGTGATACTGGCTATAAAATTCATATGTTTCTCCTACCCCTCTAATGACTATGGAAGAGAAGGCATACAAGAAAGAGCATAATAGTTTAATGATTGAGATTGCATATGCTCTAAATAATGTTGAGTTTGTTATCAAGAATTGTACTAATGCTAAATTAATGTGGGACATGTTCTCATTTGTATATGGTCGAGATGAGAATGTACTAAGAGAAAGAGAAAAAATCGTGTAAGGCAAATATGATGACATGACAATGGAGAATGGTGAGAATGATGTGCAGTATGTGAATTGAATCAAGTAAGTAGTGAGTGCAATAAAACCTATTGGAGGAGTCATTAGCGATACTTAATTTTTAAGTAAGGTTCTCATAAATCTCTTTCCTATCTATGCTATTAATTTTTCTCTAATTTAGGAAGTCAAAGCTATGCCTAGTAATGTCCTTACTCTTGATGGTTTGGTTGGTCATTTGACTGCATTTGAATTAAGTAATTTTGATAATAATGTGCCTATACTTGGGAATTCTTTCAAGACTTCACTAACAATTAGTAATTAAAAAAAGGAAAAGAGCTGTAAATATGAAAATGAGTCAAAATCAAAAAATGACATGGATGAAATTGAAGCATTAATTTCAAGGAGGTTAAGAAGAGGTAAAGGTAAATTGCTAATTTTTATTACGTGCAATGAAGTAGGTCATATTTTTGCAGGATGTCCTAAAAAGAGAAAGAGTGATAGATATGATAAGAAGGGTTGCAAGTATAGAAAGAACAATGCCTACAAGGAAAAGGGAAATCACGCTACATTGTTGAGGAAGAGCACATTAAGTCAACTATTGAAGATGAGAAAGATGAAGTGGAAGTGGTGTATGTTGTTGTTAGAGAAAACCCTAATGAGGAAAGGTATAAGGATGATAAAGCTCTGATTTCACATATTAGTAAGAATGATACATGGATAGTGAATGCTCACATCACAGGATTGGAGACATTAGTAAGTTTGACAAATTTAAAGAATGTGATGGTGAGACTATTAAATTAAGGAATCATATTCCATGTCTAGTAAAAGGTAGAGGTTTATTAATTTTCAAAATAAGATGTGATGATGCATATTGGGTGCAAGGACTAAAATATAATTTTTTTAGTGTTGTTCAATTGAATAATACAGGTTACAAGGTAGAATTTCAGAATAAGGAAGTCGATATCTATGATGATGATGGTAATCTAATTAGCACTAGAGACCAAACAAAAGGTAATTTATTTTATCTTGATCCTACAATTGATACATATTTTTTGAAAAAGTTGAATATGTGTGGTTGTCTCACAAGAGGTTATGTCATGTCAATTTTGAAAATATGGTAAAGTTCAATAGAAAGAGAAGAGTTAGAGGAATATTGAATTTTCATAAACCTAAGAATGTTATGTGCGAACAATGTTAGCTTGGTAAGATGACCAGGTCAAGCTTTTCAAGTAAGGCGCATACTTCTAATGACACTCTAGACTTAATGCATACTAATTTGTGTAGACCAATGAGAGTAGAAAGTTATTCTAGCAACATATATTTCATATTGGGTGTTGATAATTATTCTAGGATGATGAAAATCATGTTTATGAAGTTGAAGTCACATGCTTTTGATATGTTCAAATGGTATAATTCTAGAGTTGAAAAAGAGACTAGTAAACAATTGAAATATTTAAGATCTGATAGAGGTGGTGAGTTTATATTTGTTGAATTCACTAACTATTGTGTTGAGCATGGTATTAAGAGACAATTTTTAGCATTCAGGATGCCACAACAAAATGGGATTTTTGAAATAGGGAACAAGTAAATTGTTGATTGTTCAATAATATTATTAATTGAAAAAGGAATTGTTCAAATATTTTATAGAGAAGCCATTAGCACTATAGTTCACACTCTCAACTGAGTTAAGAACAAACAACACACCTTATGAACTTTGGTATGGTCATATGCTTGATGGGAGTTATTTCAAGATATTTCAAAGTAGATGCTATATTCATAAAGATACAAAGAATGGTAAAATTTATTCAAAAGGTAATGCGGGTATTCTCTTTGGTTATTCTTCTAAGAGCAAGGCCTATAAATGTTTGAACAGAGCTACTAACACAATGTTTGAAAGTGTAAATGTAAGAATTGATGAATTTGTAGAGAAGAAAAATGAGGAAATAAAAAGGGAACTAGATGATTACAAAAAAAATTGACTATGTCTATGAAGATGTACCTTGTGTAATGCTCAAGTGAAAATAGAGAGAAATCGAGCATTATCCTGCAATACCAAGCAGGATGTAGAGCCTCAACTAAGTGAAGTTAATGTTGGAAATAAAAGAACTAAAATTGTACTAGCAAAATATGTGAGAAGAAGTCATTCACCTAAAAAAATTCTTGGCATAAATATGTATGTACTATTTACACTTTACTTAAGTTTACTTAGGTTAATGCATTATTTTATTATATTGCATTATTTTATAATTTATTTTGTGAGACATTTAGGAGTTTGTGTACCTTTATGAGTTTTCATGTTGACAACACAGAAGTACGCAACTCTAATTCAGCACATGGTGTCTACAACACTGGATTTTGCATCATTCACTGAGTTGTCATGTAGACAACATAGTTATTTGCACTCCTAATTTAGCACATGGTGTCTACAACATAAATTTGCATGCTACACCATTGTAGGCTTATCCTCTCATCATCACACTTACTTCTATGCTTAAAGGAGGATAACCCATATATAGTGGACATGTGCCTAGTTGTATGAGTTATCATGATGTTGATTCCTAGGCATTCTAGATGCATCTTAGAGGCCTTTATATATAGGCACTCCTAGTGTACTTAGATATTGAATTGAATACATATTGATATTCTGATCATACTCTTTCTAGTCTATAGTTGTGCTTGTGTTTGAGTTCTTTGTTCTTAGGTAAATTTTGCCCAAAGGAAAATTCTTACATGGTATCAGAGATTGGAGAATCTCTCTTCATATAGTCATTCAAGACCATTGTTACTTTAGCACCTCGGCCCAAATCTAGAGCATTGTAGTCATTGGGAGCATCTAGAGCCAGATCTGACCTTGCCATTGCGTCCAGAATGTCGATTTGATGAAAATCGGCTATAAATTTGCCTACCCTAGGCCAAAATTGATCATGAGGCAAAAAAAATTTGCAAATTGGCACCCAGAGGCCCCAATTTGCAATCTTGGTATGGTCATTTTGCAAATCTAATTAATTGTTTTTTGGATCTATAATTTTATTATTCCCTGCACTTTTTTGGATAGCTTTTTTCGAAAAAAAATTGGCCAAGTGCCCCTGTGGAGGAATTTTTTTGTACAGGTACTAGGAAATGACACCCTGGCCCTACAAATGCAAGGAATATTCTTGGCATCTTCATATATTCATTCTTCCCTAAGTAGCCTACACATTATCCACTTTGGCACCAACAATCAAAGCCATCTAGCAAGTCTTGACTTGCAACATAAGGTCCAACCAAGCCCTCAGTGATTACCTTTACCAACCAATCCCATGAGCTTCCTTTTAAGACTTGCACCCCCCACTGTTCCCATGCATGGGATTTAAAAAAGGTGAATTTCCAGTGGTAAAACTCACATCTGGTGGTAGCTCTTAGCATATTTTGGCTTGTTCCATTTTTGAGGTTTCTAGTGACTAAATTATCCTATCCACTCATAGAAACATGTGGCAATGACTAGGCCCACCGTGAGGAAAGCTCACCATCCACATAGACTCGCTGGGACAGCTTGGTGCCCAGTCATAGGAGCCTACATGGACTACCTTCCAAACATGTCTACGTCAGTGCTTGCGTAACTTGCCACATCTATGGCATACAGTGCCACATCACTGGGTGCCTAAGAAAAGACACATCAGCATTTTGTACAACTAACTCATCACCATTGTACCACCACATGTACCTTTCGTATAGCTATACACCCAATCAGCTTGCCACATTAGTAGGGGTGGTTATTTTTCACTGACATCAGTAGTACACAAGGTTAAATTTGATGGTTGTCTAACCATCATTCTCAAGGATTTTATAACTATTGTGATATTCATTTGACCATCAAATTTAAGCATGCAATTTATTGCCCAGACCCCTCTTCAAATGCATTTTTGCTTTGGCAGCTCAACTTTGACAGGCCATAACTTGGTCATCAAGACTCCAAATCAGGTGCAATTTTTTTTATTTTGGGTAAAATTTCCTAAACTTTTTAGTGGTGGTATACTTTTCTAGTTTTGGTGTAAGGATTTTTTAGAAATTGCATTTTTTGGTGACTGTACCTATTCAATCCTACATTTTGCAACTTCAAACTCTCCGTACGCGCTCATCTGGACACATTTTTAGGTTCTATTTTTTTTGAAAGTGTGTTATTTTTTGTCTAATTCCCAAATATGAAGTTAGATTCTAGAGTTTTATGGACAAAAATTGTACTTTCAGAACTAGGGCTTTTTCTGCATTGTATTGCTTTGATTACTTTTCAAAATTGTTGTACATCTGAGCTACAGTGCTTAGTGATAGATTTGGGCCTCAAAAGGTAGTTGTAAAAAGAAAAATCAAAAGTCCACTTTGTACTTTTTGACAATTGGCCTATTGTACACACACTACATATAAAGTGCCAAAAGCATTTTTTTTGGGGGGTATTTTGATTGAGTGAAAAGGGGGGTGTATATTGTGTTTTGTGTCTCTCTTTTGTGCTCTTTTCATTTTCTACATAATGGGTTCACCTAAAGGTCCACTTCTAACTTCACCTAATTATTCTACATGGAAAGATATTATATGGAGTAGATTAATGGAAAAAGGTCTAAATATTTATGTTGATGGTATAATTCCAAAAAGCACTGATGCTAAAGAACTCATTGATTGGAAAGTTATAAACAATCAAGCTTTAGGAATTATCAAGCTGTGTACATAAAAATCTCTTCTTCCATATTGCCAATTTCAAGGAAGCCAAACCTGCATGGGACAAACTTGAAACATTGTATGGCAAGGTGGATCAAGAAAAAGGATTCCAAATTGAGGATGATCTACTTTTATTGGATCCAAAGAACTTTGACACAATTCAGGATTATATCAACAAAACCAATGAGTATAGAGCACTACTTAAAGATTGTGGAAATCCCATGAAGGATGACAAGTTGATTCATCACATCCTGAAGAGGCTACCTTTAGAGCATGCTTCCATTGTTTCAAGTTATAATACTCACAGGTTGTCCATGGGAAGTGCTTTCCAGAAGCCTACATTCGATGCATTTGTAGAGATGTTGATTGTTGAACAATCTCACTTGATAGATTTAGGACTTCTCATGACATCAAAGACCAAAGCATTGGTGGTTAGTGATGAGAACCAATCAATTCAAGGAGGAAGAAGTTCTAACAATAGCAAGAAGAAGCAATGGAAGTAGAAATCACAAACTAAGACACAACAATCCTCCTCACAGCAAAGCAATTCTTCTTCCAACAAGAAGGGAAGTAATGAAAAGAGGTAAAAACTTTTTTGTGCATACTACAAGAAGCCAAATCATTATGAAGATCATTCCAAGACTAAAAGAATCGATGAGTTGGAAAACCTACTTAGGAAGAACAAAATTAAAGTAAAAGTGTTGGAGTCATGACAAGAAGTAAGTTAAAGGATAGTACATGTTTAATTGCTAAATTTAAACCAAGAACTGTGAAATCTACACTTGACAATGAAGATTGGATTAATGTTATCAATGAAGAGATTGATCAAATTGATAAAAATAAGACATGGACACTAGTACTAAGATTAATAGATTAAAATGTGATTAGAACAAAGTGTTTCTTCAGAAAAAAAAACTAAATGAAAATGGTGAAGTTGTGAGGAACAAGGTCATATTAGTTTGCAAAGCTTATGCCCAAGAAGAAGGAATTGATTATGGTGAGACTTTTGCCCCTATTGCTAGATTGGAAGGAGATAGAGCTTTGTTGGATTATGCTACATACAAAATATTCAAGGTATATCAAATTGATATTAAGTTGTTATTTCTAAATGAAATACTTGAAGAGGAAGTCTACATAGAAAATCTTGAAGGACATTAGTGGGCTTATTTCAAGGAGAGGCATGCCACAAAAAGATTTATGCTGACCTTGTCACCATGATATTGGCTTGGGGACTAGAGTTAGATGAGGACATCCTAGTGGTGAGATGGGTTATAACTTCACCATTTTCAAATAATCTAATTATGGGCTTTGATTCATTGTTGGAGTGGGTCTTTCCTAGCTATGCTTTAACTATAGTAAGTGATTTGAAAGTGTAGATGAAGGGAATCTGTTGGTTCACTATTATTTTTTGTGGTGCTCAAAGTGACTAGATCAACATGCATATAAATTATAGACTGTTGAGGAATTGAGGAAGATAAAGGAGGAAATCAAGGAATTTTAGGAGGCAAATTCTAGGTGAGTGGTTAGTTTCCCTATAACATACCCATGAGGAAAGAGGTCAATAATTTCATAGCATCGTAGGATAATTGTGTTTGTGCATTATTTGAATGTGATGCAGGAGCATCCAGAGGTATAAGGGCAATCCTGTGTCACCCAAAAAATGTACTTAGAATTAGTTTCTATTTTATGTCTTTGCATTTTTGGATACCCATTTGGCTCAAATAAAGGTTCCAACTCTCATAGTTCAACTATCAGTGCATTTAAAAATCCCGAAAAAATAGGAGCATGCAATTTGACCATCATTTTGGTGACCTAGAAGGTGTGACTTGGCCAGATGAATGTAATCAAGATTTAGAGCATTCCAGAAAAAGAATCAGGTCAAAAGGCCCCACGGTTTGAAAGTTATTGCAGTTTTTCGGGTTTTGGAGACCCCCTAAGAATGCTTCAGAGTCAGATTTGGGGCATTAAATGACCTTGAAAAGGGTCGAAAAATGGGGGACAAGCGAAGCTTGTCCATAGGGCTATAGAGCGCTTCGAGAGCTTTCCGAAAATGTAAACGGTTCGTCAATCGGAGTTACGGTTCAAAAGTTATGCCTCCCGGAAGTTCGGCTACCGTTTCTGGATTCTTCTAGAATTGCACCGACTTCTAACGCAGCTTCCGGAACCTTCTATTTTGTCGGTGGACGCCTACTAGCACTTTCTAGAATGCACTCCTAGTCCTTAACCCTCCGGGGTCTATTTAAGGAGATTTCTGGCATTGTAAAAGGCAGTTCGGATTGGAGCTTGAGAGGAGGTGCTAAAAGGAGAAATATTCTCCAGATTTATGCTATTGTAAGCCCGCAGGGCATGTTTTGAGTTTATTTTCTCTGCACTGTTTGTACCAACTTATTTTCTTAGTTAATATAATTTCCCCCTTCTATTGTGTCTGTTCTGGTTGTTGGATTGTGTCCCCATCAAGTGGTATCAGAGCGGGTTTTCCTGAGTGTGTAGACAGAGCGTCGACTGTGAGGCAGTTTGCACCAGGACTGTGTGGTTGTGGGTTTGAGTAGAAGATGCCTCCACGAAGAGAGCGTGGTGGAAGGGCCAGAGCTGTTGATCCTGAGGAGGTTAGAGCCCTCCAGAGACAAGTACAAGCATTGCAAGAGGAGCTTCGTAGAGGAGCAAATATTGCCGCAGATGACAATAGTGAGGATGACAATGAAGAGGAAGTAATGGAAGTTGACGGGGAAGTTCTGAATCCTGTAGAGGAAAGGCTTTTTAGGGCCATTTCTAGGTTTGGGAAAAGACCTACAATTGAAGTGGGTATATTCTCGGGAAATTTGAAACCAGATGAGTTGATCGATTGGATCAATGAACTGGACGAATACTTTGAGTATGAGGATATAAGGGACCCAGATAGGGTTAAGTTTGCAAAGGAAAAAATAAAAGGCCATGCCAAAATCTGGTGGCAAGAGATTCAACTGGAAAGACTTAGAAGAGGAAAGGAGAAGATCACAAGATGGGATCGCATGGTGGACAAATTGAAGAAGCAGTTCATTCCTGTGGACTACGAGCTAGATCTGTTTAAGAAGATGCATGGGTTAAAGCAAGCAGGAAGATCAGTCCAAGAATATACAGAGGAGTTTTACCGACTCCTGATTAGAGCGGGGCATGCAGAAGCAAATAAGGAGAAGGTTGCTCGTTATATTAGTGGGTTACGACCTAGCATCCAGGAGGAATTAAGTCTGGTAAGAATGACCAGCGTTGAAGAAGCATACCAGTTTGCCCTACGAGTTGAAGAGAAGCTGAGTAAAAGGTTTGAAGGAAGACAAAGAGGGCGCGGTCAAGGAGGAAGGGGAAGCGGTAGATCATCTGGAGGCCGCAATGAAACTCAAAAGAAAAATGAAGATGAGGGTACTAGCAGGAACCAGAGGAATGAGGGTTTCAACCGCTCCCGTGATCAAGATTTTGGAAATCAAAGAGGAAGAGGTAGAGGACGTGGGCAAGGAAGAGGAGGCTTCCGTGGTACCTGTTTCCATTGCAATGAAGAAGGTCATCGTGCCTTTGAATGCCCTCAACGACAAGGAAGGACAGATAGGAGAGCTGAGGGCCAAGCTAGGGTTGCTCATGTGGATGAGGATGCACAATCATCACATTCAGAGGATGCAGAAAGAGGAGAGGCCTTGGTAAATGAAAGAGTCCTACTAAGTGGGGAGAATGAACCAGGGCAACGGAGGAGTCTATTCCGTACCAGATGCAAGTGTGAGGATAAATGTTGTGATGTGATCATTGATGGTGGTAGCACTGATAACCTGGTATCAGAAGAGATGGTCTCTAAGCTGAAGCTCAAGAGAGAGAAACATCCCCAGCCCTATTGGATTTCTTGGGTAAAAGATGATCATAAGGTCCTGGTAAGTGAACAATGTTTAGTAAAATTCAAAATTGGGAGTTACCATGATGAAGTTCTCTGTGATGTTATTTCGATGGATGTTTGCCATCTATTGTTGGGTAGACCATGGCAGTTTGATAGACATGCAATACATGATGGACATGCAAACACATACTCTCTGACAAAGGATGGAGTTCGACACAAATTGAAGCCCATGAAAAAGGAAGGTGAAAAGGTATGTAGCAGTGCTAGGATTTGTCTTGTTGATGGAAGGAAGTTTTTAGATGGCATGAAACATCAGCGTATGTGCTATGCTTTGATTCCTAGGAAAGATAACGAAGGTAGTAGTGAAATACCATTTGAAGTTTCAGATTTACTAGGAGAATTTGGAGATATTATCTCTGATAATGTTCCAGATGGATTGCCACCAGTAAGGCAAATCAGTCATCAGATAGATCTGATTCCAGGAGCTAGTTTGCCTAACAAGGCTGCTCACAGGATGACTCCTACTGAAACAGAGGAGCTAAATAGACAGGTTCAGGAGCTGTTGAGGAAGGGCTTGATTCGAGAGAGCCTGAGTCCATGTGCAGTACCTGCAGTACTTGCACCAAAGAAGGATGGAGAGTGGAGGATGTGTACAGATTCTCAAGCTATAAATAGGATAACCATCAAGTACCGGTTTCCTTTACCAAGGATGGATGATCTTATGGACTGCTTGAGCGGAGCTCAGTACTTCACAAAGATAGATCTGAAGAGTGGCTATCATCAAATACGGATTCGAGAAGGAGATGAGTGGAAAACAGCCTTCAAGACCAAGGAGGGTCTTTATGAGTGGTTAGTCATGCCCTTTGGATTGACAAACGCCCCAAGCACCTTCATGCGGCTCATGAATGAGGTACTTAAGAAGTTCTTGGGAAAATTTATTATTGTCTATTTGGATGATATTTTAATTTTCAGCAAGACTTTGGAAGAACATTTACTGCATATTCGTAGTGTCTTTGAAAGGCTAAGGGAAGAGAAACTGTTAATTAATCTAAAGAAGTGTGTCTTTGCAAAAAGGGAGTTAGTCTATTTGGGATTTGTTATATCACCTGAAGGTCTCAAAATGGATCCAGAAAAGGTAAAAGCCATCTTGGAATGGCCTACTCCAAGGTCTGCTACTGAGGTAAGATCATTTCATGGTCTGGTTAGTTTTTACAGAAAGTTTATTAAGAATTTCAGTGGCATATGTGCACCCCTAACTGATACAATAAGAGGGGATAGAAAAGAGTTCAAATGGACTACAGCAGCTGCGAGAAGTTTTGAATTGCTGAAGAAGAAGGTGACTGAACAGCCTGTGTTGGCACTTCCAGATTTCAGAAAAGTATTCCAGGTGGACTGTGATGCTAGTGGTAGCGCTATTGGGGCTGTATTAAGCCAAGAAGGTAAGCCTATTGCATATTTTAGTGAAAAATTGAATGATGCAAAGAAGAAGTATTATTTTTATGATCAAGAGTTCTATGCGATAGTTCAGGCCTTAAAGAAATGGAGGCATTATTTATTGCCAAAGGAATTTGTTTTGTATACTGATCATCAGGCATTACAGTACCTAAATAGCCAAGGTAAATTGAATCAGAGGCATATGAAGTGGGTAGAATTCTTGCAGAGTTATACATTTGTGTTAAAGCATAGAAGTGGAAAATCTAACAGGGTTGCAGATGCATTAAGTAGGAGACAGTTGTTGCTTACAACAATGCAGGTTGAAGTAGTTGGGTTTGATGAACTCAAGAATTTGTACCCCGAGGATCCTGATTTTGCTGAAGCATGGAAATCTTGTAAAGAACCTGTTGCTGTAGATAGAACCAAGTGGTTAGACTATTTGATTCAGGATGGCATGTTGTTCAAAGGTAGTCAATTGTGCATTCCAAGGAGTTCCATGAGGGAAAATCTGATTAAGGAGAAACACAGTGGAGGGATGGCAGGACATTTTGGTCGGGATAAGACCATTGCCATTCTTAGAGAACATTATTTTTGGCCTCAAATTACACAGGATATGAAGAAGTTTGTACAAAGTTGCCAGGTTTGTCAAGTTGCCAAGGGGTTTAGTCAAAATACTGGCCTATATCAGCCATTGCCTGTTCCATCAAGGCCATGGGAGGACATAAGTATGGATTTTGTTCTTGGATTGCCAAGGACACAAAGGGGTAATGACTCAGTATTCGTGGTGGTTGATAGGTTCTCCAAAATGGCACATTTCATTCCATGCCATAAAACTCATGATGCTGTCCATATTGCAGACTTGTTTTTCAAGGAGGTGGTAAGACTACATGGTCTTCCAAGAAGTATAGTTTCTGACCGAGATACTAAATTTGTGGGGTATTTCTGGAGGACATTGTGGAAGAAGTTGAGAACAGACTTGAAATTCAGTTCCACGCATCACCCACAGACTGATGGCCAAACAGAAGTGGTAAATAGAAGTTTGGGCAATTTGCTGAGATGTTTAGTTGGAGATAAGCCCAAGGGATGGGATTTGATTCTACCACAGGCAGAGTTTGCTTATAATAACTCTGTAAATAGGAGTACTGGAAAATCACCATTTCAAATTGTATATGGGAATAGCCCAAGGACTGCACCAGAATTGAGGAAGATAGAACAAGGGGAGAGAACAAGTGCTGAAGCTGAGGATTTTGCTGAACACATCAAGCGTCTACATGAGGAGGTCCAAGCACACATTATCAAGATGAATCAAGAATATAAAGCTAGGGCTGATCAAAGGAGAAGACATAAGGAATTCCAAGTAGGGGATCTAGTCATGGTGCACTTACGAAAAGAAAGATTTCCAGTTGGTACTTACAACAAGCTGAAAATGAAGAAATTTGGCCCCTGCAAAATTTTGAAGAAACATAACTCAGGAAATGCATATGAGGTGGAGCTGCCAGATGGTATTCACATTTCTCCCATTTTCAACATTGCAGATTTGACAGAGTATCATGATGATGGTGCAGATGAGGAGCTGGTTTTAGAGCCGTGTCCAATTCCTGCTTCTAAGAAGGAGGAGATAGAAGACATTCTAGATCATCGTGTGGGTAGGAGTACCAGAAATAGGCAGTATGAAGAGTATTTGGTCAAATGGAAAGGATGGCCAATCGAAGACTCAACTTGGATTTCAGCAGCTGAGGTTTCCCATTTGGGATTTCCTCTACCATCCATAAAGTGACAGGGTCACTTTTCAATCTACCCTGGGTGTCTGATGCAGGAGCATCCAGAGGTATAAGGGCAATCCTGTGTCACCCAAAAAATGTACTTAGAATTAGTTTCTATTTTATGTCTTTGCATTTTTGGATACCCATTTGGCTCAAATAAAGGTTCCAACTCTCATAGTTCAACTATCAGTGCATTTAAAAATCCCAAAAAAATAGGAGCATGCAATTTGACCATCATTTTGGTGACCTAGAAGGTGTGACTTGGCCAGATGAATGTAATCAAGATTTAGAGCATTCCAGAAAAAGAATCAGGTCAAAAGGCCCCACGGTTTGAAAGTTATTGCAGTTTTTCGGGTTTTGGAGACCCCCTAAGAATGCTTCAGAGTCAGATTTGGGGCATTAAATGACCTTGAAAAGGGTCGAAAAATGGGGGACGAGCGAAGCTTGTCCATAGGGCTATAGAGCGCTTTGAGAGCTTTCCGAAAATGTAAACGGTTCGTCAATCGGAGTTACGGTTCAAAAGTTATGCCTCCCGGAAGTTCGGCTACCGTTTCTGGATTCTTCTAGAATTGCACCGACTTCTAACGCAGCTTCCGGAACCTTCTATTTTGTCGGTGGACGCCTACTAGCACTTTCTAGAATGCACTCCTAGTCCTTAACCCTCCGGGGTCTATTTAAGGAGATTTCTGGCATTGTAAAAGGCAGTTCGGATTGGAGCTTGAGAGGAGGTGCTAAAAGGAGAAATATTCTCCAGATTTATGCTATTGTAAGCCCGCAGGGCATGTTTTGAGTTTATTTTCTCTGCACTGTTTGTACCAACTTATTTTCTCAGTTAATATAATTTCCCCCTTCTATTGTGTCTGTTCTGGTTGTTGGATTGTGTCCCCATCAGAATGCACAATAATGAGAAATAGGGTTCGAACAAAAAAAAAATTGACTCCCTATTTTTGTTGGTGAAGGTTTTTTTGGGCATTATGAAGTCTACCTTATGAACAAGGAAAGCTTGGTGGAAGATGACAACACAAATGAGCATGTAATGCAATAGAACCAAAAGGGCAAGTGAAGGTGTGGATGGGTAATAAAAGGAATAGAATTGAGGTGTTGGTGATGATTTGGTATTTAAAAATATATTTTTATCAAACTGATGAACATGGACAATGTAATGCCTAAAGAAAGGAAAGATTTATTTTTGTTAGTAGTATGTATTAGGGGGTGTGTTTAGGTGAAATGGGTTTATATTTAATTTGGTAGTTTATAAGTGGTGGGGTCAACCATTTAAAGGGCCTTTCTATCTTTATGTTAATATTTTACTTATCTATCTTTTATAAATATAAATAAAATATTATTATCGACCAAAAATATATATAAATTAATTTTTAAATTCCAGTTGCATATTATATTTGACTAAATTTATTAGTTATAACTTAATTATAACTATTCCATAATTTTGAGGTAAAATATCAATTCTAAGTTAAGTGATAATTATACTTTTTGGATGTACAAAAATTAAATAACAATTAATAATTAATTTCAAGTTAAGAAGCTAAGCTAATTTACTATTAGTTTTTTATATAAAAGTAGCCTAAACTAGGGGGCTAGCCCTTTATAATAGTGGTGGCACAACCAGCAAAAAGGCAGCCAATAACTAGTAGACAACCGCACACACCTCCCCTAATGATTTACACCAAAAAAATAAGTAACAAAATAACTATAATTAAAAGTACTAGAGATCTTACCCATAGAACCAGTAGATTTTAACAATTTATCAAAATGCATATAGGTGGCCATCACATCATACCACCTATAGCCCATAACTAAGTTCAACTTAAAAAACAAAACCATCACCGAAGGATGGATAGTAAAAACCAACAAAGTACCAAAAGACACAAGACAGTAGGAGGCCACTAACTAGAATCTTTTTTCTTTCCTTTCCCATCCAAGAGCACCTTGGCCCAGTCTTCGACAAGGAAGCTATAGAGAAGCTTCGAGTCCTCCTTCCCTAGGCTCTCCTCCTCTGACACATTAGCCAGCAACTGGAGAGTGGTGGCAACCACATGATTCACCTTAAGGGTAAAATTTGAGAAGAGGGTGAAGCCCTCCTCCACAACATTGCACCTGTCTTTCAGCTCCTGAAGATCCTTGCAAGTAATAGCCCCTTTTTCCTCAATTCCCAACTTTAGAGCCTTGTTGTTCGCCAGAGAATTGTTATTATCCTGCACCACAAGATTTTTAGTGGGGGCCTTTAGGTTTTCCAGACTGTCTTTCCTAACCAGGGAGGAGATAGTGTTAGGGAGTCATTAACAGTTTTGGGGATCTCCTAGTTGTTAGTAGAAGGCAGGGTGATGGTGGTAGAGACATGGGTGGAGTCAAGGGAGGGGTCCTTGGTAGAGTTGTCTGCCTCAAAATCCAAGGTCCCATCCAAAGTATCATCCCATTTCTCCACATCTTTGTTCATTTATTCTTTCCCCTTCTCCTGTCATTCCTAGAGATCTTTTCACTCTCCTCAGAGTTAGTGTCTTCCTTCTCTTCCTCCTGAGAGTGATTGGCCATTTTTTTATATCTACTATCGGTCTTAGCAATTATTCCCAATCTTCTTCTACTCCCACCAATTTCCTCATTCGAATCCCCAACTTCCAGCTCCACCCTCCTATTCATTTACTTCTTTTATTAGCAGTCAGTTCTGGGACTAGAGTCTTATTCTTCCTACCCTTAATAGGGGTTTGGCTAGGAGAGGGCTAAGGGGTAGGGGCATAGCTACCACCTACAAACTCCAAACACAGGGGGGGGCTAGAGGGGAGGACATTGTCAATGGCAATCACATGGGGAGGGAAAAGGGCTAGATGAAACTTAAAAATATGAAACATGAGCCCTTGGTGAAGCATAGTGAAGTTGGTCCCTTTCTTCCCTTTGAATCTAACATCCATCACAGTCTCTTCAAGGGTGTGCATCAAGAAGAAAGGAACACAGAGTAACTCCCTATTATGAAAATGGTTAAGTAGAGGGAAATGGTAAAAGTAATACACATTGTGTCTACCTTCCAGTGCCAGATATTTCATAATCACCAAACATACATCATCCCAGGGCTTTGAAAGCTTATCCCTCCTAAAAGCACCATGCTACCAGTCTGGGGCCTCATTGCCTCTGAAGACACTAGCTAGCCTAGCTTCATCTGCCACCTTTGTAATCTTCTGCCATTTCATGCCTATGATGTCCAGGCTCATCACCATGGAAATGAACTCCTCATTGACCTAAAATGTAATGCTATTGATAGTCACCTACCTATAATTGTTGTGAACAGTTCTCATTGTAGCCCACCATAGCCTACATGTGGAGGAAAAACCCTCCTTCTTTCAATAGAATCCAAGTGGCCTACCTTTTGGAGAAATCCTCCATCTTTATGGGCTCCAATTTGTTAAGGTCCCCACCCATGTAAACAATTTCCTCAATGATATCTCCTTCCTCAATCTTAGTAATTCTCATTTGCATCTAGAAGATCACCAAGGCAGGGTTAAAAATGAAGTAACTGGCAGTTGAGATGTTTTCTTTCTTATGCTTCCTGAGACTACAAATTCTAGAATGTACTAACCAGTTTAGAATATTATTATAGGGAGTGCAAAAAATCTACACTTAACACTTTAATGATCTAGCCTTAATAATAATGTAAATTTTTTCCATAATCCTACCATAACATTAGACAATGATGGTGTTAATTTTAAAGCTAGTATTATTTATTGTAACCCCTTCTCTGTGCCCTTTCATAAAGTGATCCACATAATTAATCCTTGCAAAATGTCTTGTCAAAATCAAGATGATCTTAACTATCATAAGGTTAGTAATGCTGCCAAAATCACCCATTCTCCAAAACTAGAAGGCCATCAAACCTGATTTAGAGGAGTCTTTTCCCTACTAATGAGGGAATTTATATAGTTATGCAACATTTCAGCAATCTTCCATCTTTTTATGTTCTTAAAATCAAACCCCAATCTTGCCAAGGCATTAGCCACTGCATTTCCTTCCATGTAAGTGTGTTGTAAGTCATAATGATCAAGGGTCATGAGGTAATGTCATATGTCACCCAATATGTGATGTAGGGCCCAACCTAGTTGAATACACCCTTGAACAAAGTTGATGATGAGTTTAGAGTCCCCTTCTATGGTTAGTCTTCTCACATTTATTTCCACAGCAAATTTTAGCCCCCAAAGTAAGGCATTAGCCTCCACCACGTTATTGGTTCCCTGACCCAAGTGTCTCGAGTAGGAGACCAACACATCATGCTTTTCATTTCTCAGCACACCTCCAGGTACCACCTGCCCCCACATACCCCCAAGCGCAGCACCATCAAAGTTTAGTTTGACTGTGGACCCAGTGGGGG
Source organism: Cupressus sempervirens (assembly GCA_028749045.1). Taxonomy (NCBI): domain Eukaryota; kingdom Viridiplantae; phylum Streptophyta; class Pinopsida; order Cupressales; family Cupressaceae; genus Cupressus; species Cupressus sempervirens. The sequence goes on from CM053790.1 coordinate 335,283,233, forward strand.
GAATTCAACGAGTATTTTTTCTAGCTACCATTTTTGAATTGTTAAATTCTAAAAGTCAAGGAGAATATTCCATTTCCTAGTAATATCCACCTCCTTCCTCCTTGGGGGTGCCTATGGCACTCTAAATTTAGCCACCATAACATTCTTTATGATGAGATTTCCCAAAATCTCTCCCACCACCTCCTCACCCCTTTCCTTCTCCTGAAGGACCCAGTTATTTCTCTCCTTCCAAACACCCTAGCAAACATGAGAGGGGAGGAGATTCTGTAGGACTCTAAGGCACAAGTGGAAGAAGGTGTAGCTCTAGTTCTCCACAAATTATTTCATACCTCTATTCATGACCCAAACCAATGGGAATTTATTCTAGATGTAGGACCAGGCCTTTAAGGTATAGGGGCACTCCAAAAAGAGGTGAACAATACTTTCCTCTTCCTCCTTGCAAAGGTAGCATTGGTTGGTAATTGGTATAACTCTCCTTCAGAGGTTCTCAATACTAAGGATCTTGTCATGCATGATAGTCCACTAGAAGAAATTAATTTTTAGTAGTAACTGACTATTCTAGATCTTACACGAGTTGATTAAGGTTTGATCTTTCTCAAAAATAAGTTGGTAGGCAAAATTAACTGAGAATCAACCATTAGTCCTCCTATCCCAAATCACTTCATCCAACTAGGTATGCATAGGAAGAGTGTGGTGGAAAATCATATCCTTAAATTCTTTAATCAGAGGATCATATCTATTAGGAATATCCAAAGTGGATAAATGATTCTATTTCCTTTGATCATCAATATAGCCCTCCACCTTCATTCTCACCCTTTTTTTTCAAGGTTTCTTGGAGGCCACTAAATTTTTTGTAGATGAGTGGTTTCCCCCTATCTAGTTGTCCTCCCATAATCTTATTCTTTTACCATTCCCAACCAGCCATCTTACACCATTCTGTAGAGGGATCTTACTTTTGAGGATGTTGTTCCAGATCTTAGAGCCACTGGGGAGATCATTATTAAGGAGGTTATATCTAAAGTGAGTGTTGGCTAGGTATTTAGCCCTCATGATTCTTCCCCAACTAGTCTTATTTCCAACTAGTCTCCACCCCACCTTAGTGAGAAGTGGCTTATTCATATTAGTAATTCTTCTTATTCCCAACCCCCCTTTATCTTTGGGTTTACACATAGTCTCCCAATCAATGAGGCTCCATTTGTTTCTCTCCTCTGTGCCAAACCAAAGGAAGTTCCTTTGTAGTTTTTCAAGTTTGTCTACCATATTCTAGTTAACCTTGAAATTTGAGAGGAATTAGATTGGTATTCCATGTAGAGACACCACCAAGAGTTAAGTAGATTAGTTAAGTTTCATATTGTAAATTTATTAAAATTAAATAATACGACTTCAAAAGTACTTTATTATAAAATTAGAACGTCATTTTTAAATAAACTTGAGTTAAGTGACTTTAATGAAGAAATTAGTTATTAAATTATTTTTATTTTTATTTTGTATGATTGAGTATCTTATTTTAGAAAATATATTAAGTCTTCTATATATGAGGGTTTTGGGGTTATTATTTTCATTATGTCTATCAGCTCGAAGAAGGATTTTTGGGTGCAAAGATTAGATACTCATTTTCAAAGTGTGGATTTCAAGTTATATTTTTCATTTCATTTGTTATTTCTATTTAATTGTAATTAAAGTTAGGGTTTAAAAAAATCATGTTAATATTTCATCCGAAAAGATTATCTACCTTGCATATGAATTGGTTGCTTTCCACTGGATCATGTTATTGGTTGATTTTGATTTCCATGTTATGTGAAAACATTAGAAAACAAAAATTTACTAGAAAACCTTAATGAGAAAATAAAATTTAACCCCATAAGATTTTTTATTTTTTTTAAAAGAGAGAAACCATGTTCATATTTCTTTAGGACATTTAATATATTTCCCTTTTCTTTTAATTAAAATATTTTTAAAAAATTAGATTCATACAAATTTATTTATTTATTTTTAGAGTTTAAAAAATAAATAATATTATTTATTCTTAGATTTATAAAATATATATATAAAGTTTTACAAATAAAATTTTTAATTAAGTTTTATTTAATTAATAAATATTAAAATTTAAATATTTGTAAATGTAAACTAACTTAAAGATTTATATTAAGTTTGGATCTAAATAAATGTTTAATTTAGTTTTATATTTATTTAAATGGATTATAGGTAGAGTTGTAAACTGAAGAAAAAAATTAAACAAATTAATTATCAATTAAAGGGTCAATGTTTTCTATTAATGAACTTAATTATATAAGGAGAATTCAGAGAAACTCTACATTAGTAAACAGTTGAACAATTATGGAACATTTTTAATGATATATTTATAGTCAAACTGAACCCTTAGAAAACAAGTCCACTTTTATTCATTAAGAACATTTTATGTAAAGTGTATGTGTCTTCATTGTCTTTGTGGTTGTTGGGTAATGTGGGATTTATGTTGGCTATAGGGGTTGTACATAGAGGCTTGGTTAGTGTCTATTATATGTGATTATTGTTATGTTAAGTACTTTTTGTTGATATTTCAATCAAGATTATTCTTTCTCAACCAATTTTCTAAGCTTGTTTATTTTGTACTTTTGAGTGTGTTATGTGGCATTTAAGGAATAATCTTGGATTTGTTATATTATGGTTTGAGGACCCATGTGTACTTGTGAGCATTATGATTTGAGGACTTATCTTGGATTTATTATGATGATTTTTGAGGACCTATACAAACTTTTGAGAATTATGGTTTGAGGATCAGTGTGTGTTCTAGTTACCTTCTTTAAAGAACTATACTTGATTATTACTTTTATTTAATTTATGAGACTTTATACTTTATGAGCTTAGGGTAGTTTATCTTGGTGTATGGATGGGAGTGGCTTCTAATAAGAATTGGGGCCCACAAGTGGTTTTCAAGATCATTTATTGTAAGTGACTTAATAAAGTGATAACTTGATAAATTTTATTAGGATAGAAATATTAATAAAATCTTTTTCTCATCCATGCCTAAGCACTTGATTGAGGTCTTGATTGGGATGGGAATTGATGAATATCCATAAGGGTAAGATCCCCAATTGCTTCAAGGATTCTAGATCCCCAATAGAAAGTGGCATTCAATAAGTAAAATGAAAGACAAACTTGCCTCATGGAATGCAGAGGACTTGAATCCTCAAACAAAAAATATATTGTCTAAAGGCTCTTACACACTAACAAATAACTAGATTTCCTCTTACTCCAAGAATTCAAAGTAGTTGGTTTTTCTTTGGAAATAGTCCTAAAATGCATCTAGAAAGATGCCACAACTATTTCTACTACTCACCACAAAGGTAAAGGTGGTTCCTCAATCCTCATTGGACCAAAATGGATGAAAGCATTAAGCAGTTGGGGTTTCTTACTTTGAAATAGAGTTGTATGTTAGCCCCAAATTCTAATATTGTTATTGTATGTAAAAGATCCATATTAGTTTCTATGTTTTCATTGATGTCAAGCCTTAGTTGATTAGACATTATGCTAATTCAATAGATTACTAGATTATTTAATTGATAAAGAGGATTTGAAAAAATTATGATGATGAAAGAGTTGATAAGTGTGGAATTCAATGGGTACTTGAATGAATTGGACTATGAGAGTATATTGTTGGCTAGATTTTTTTACAATCATGTAATGTTGTGATTAAGTTCATAACTAGTTGATCAGTGAAAGAAAAGATATAGTATCTAATTGAGTGATTATAATTGTCACTGAGTGCCTAGAAAGTGATATGAAAAATTATTGCATTTTCAATTTGCATCATTTATTTTTTAATTCAAATGTCGACTAGGTTGTGTACAAGGTTGCCTTCTATAAGGATCATTTGATGAGACTTCAATGATTGGGGGTTTTTGCACTATAAATAGTGATTGACTTTCTTTGTTGGATTTATCCGAAGCAATCAAGAACTCTTCTAAATTAATCTAAAAGAATTTCTAAAGTTCTCACTTACTCCTATTTTAGAATTCAGAGAAAATTTCTAACATGTTTCTTTCCTATCTATCAAATTGGATAATAACAATAGAAGTTCTATTTAACCTATCCAAAACATCACTTTACTAAATATGATACTAATTAATAAGGAAAATGCTTCAATCTAACAACTGCAACAAATAATATAATTTGAACAATCTCTCTTAACTTTTACTATGTCTTTATCTACTGAATACTATTCACACAAATATCCCTACTTTAACACATTCTGAACTATCAAGATATAAAATGATTTCTACCAAAAGAAATAACAAACTTTCTAAAACTATTGTGATTGAATCTTCCTTGACATCCAGATCCATTTAAGTATAATGACTTCCATATCCAATGAATTCAACATGCAAATAATGTGTCCAAGTAATCCTTTCAATTATCCAAGCTTCCATGTTGATTCTAAAAACAAACTTATTCTTTAACTATAAAATAATAACACACTTTTAACCAAATTCCTAAACTATAAGGTTTTCAACTAATTTCCTATTACTAACTAAACTTGTTACATACGTGCATACTCAAAACATAGTAGTGATGCATATCTAAAATAGAGTAGAGATGGAATATATATAGTATTCCTTATTTGAAAAATAAAACAACAATTTGAATGTTCAAGATTTACAAAAAGAATATAGAACTATGAGTTTTGTTTGGTGGGCTAAAAATATCAAGTACATGGTAATCACTCATGAAATGTGCATTCCTTCTTTAGTTGACTAATCGTATTCTTCTAGTTTTGTCATTCTATCTTTAGTTGTGTGGAACTCTTTATGCATAAAGTTTGGTATCTTTCCAAATATCTTTCCTTCAAATATGTGAGTATCTTAGAAATGGTAAAATTCATAATAATACTAAAGATTTACAAAATCCTATTCAAATTTATGAAACCAAAATATGCATTACTAATTGAATACCAACATTAGTTCATTGGTTCATAATTAAGTATAGAAGTCAATAACCTAAGTATCAATACATATAATTCCTATTATTTACACATATTAATATTCATTAGATTTCTTTTGGGTTATATAAAAGATGTATTAACTAATGCTCATCATTTCTCCCCTTTGTGAGCTAAACAATGTCCTCATTTTGGTGGATCCAGCAAGTTCATGTTCTCTTCTTCAATATAAATACTCAAACATATATTTCCAAAATTGTAAGCAAGATATTCCCTTTCATGTTGATAACCATTGGTTATGATAATATCATGTCTCAAGTCTATCAAATTGTATCCATCTAACATGTTTGGTGAATTAAATCTTGAAACAAGACAAATGATCAATGGAAGTTTAAACTGCATTCCTACCCATCTTGTTTGTTGTGCCTCAATAATATCACAAATCTCTCTCTCTCTTGCTTGTGACCAAATAAAATTATGAGGGGACATTGGTTCTCTCTATCTGATTCTAAGTGGAATAGAGTTATATATACTTCTCTCTTATTCCACTAGTACGGGCTTGGAATGTGAGGCGGTTGACTGCATCTTTGTAATCCCAAATGGACTTTTGTAGATTACTCTTATACACTTTAGTTGTATCACCAATTTGTACAATTTCATTAAAGTCCACTTTGAAAGGAATTGTTTTTGGGTATTCATGTCATATAGGAAGACTCGCCCTTGCTTGCATTTCATGAAATCTATCAATTCTATCATCCCATTCTTTCTGATTTTGCATAAAAGAAATGAATGCTTGAATTTTTAACTCACCAATATATAATTTGAGAAAGGAAAACCAATGATGACCTAGTAAAAACCCATGCAAATAAAATTTGTACATAGAATTGTGAACTTTTGGAATAGTTTTAATATAGTCAACCATGAACTCAAAATCATCTTCATAGTCCAATTTTCTTTTTAGTTTGATCTAATTAATTTTTCAAAGCAAAAATTATTCCCTAAGAAAAAACAAAATACATTCCAAAAAAATTTCTTCAAACAATTTAGTTTTAAAGAATTTTGTATTGGTTGTTCTACCCTTTTCTCAAACTCATTTCTCCCTTTAATGGCCTCCTCCAATTGTTATTGTAATTTTTCATCTTGGTGCCTATCTCTAGGTGGAGCTATGGAGGTAGATGGTTGTTGATCAATTAGTTATCTTGCAGTTTGCAATTCATGTCTTAAGACTTGTATTTGGTCCTCATATCCTAATCTAACATCTGCAATTTCATGCTTAACAAAAGAAACCCCTTCTTTCAATGTGTTCAGTTGTTCATCTTTCAATTTATTTTGTTTCTCTGAATTTTCAATTTTTTGTTGAAGTTGCTATTATTTTCAAGCATTCTAACATGCATGATATCTCTCTCTTCTCTCTTCCTAAATTTCTTTTTCTTTTTGTGAGAGAAGAATGACATCTCTTAACTACATTTCTTCCTCATTCAAAAGTTTTCTGACTAGCATTTGAAATGTTTCCTTATCTTGCAATATTTATTTAGCCCTTCTTTTTTTTTAAAACTCCTCATCTTCCTCTTCATCTGGTGCTTCAAATTCTTCTTCCACCCTTTCTTCTTCAAAACTCAAATGATCATCAATTTGAATGTTATCCTATTTTAAATTATCATGAATTGGAAAATTAGGGATAGAGTTAGAAGGTTCCTAGTCATCTATTTGCATTTCATGTATTTTATCTTGAGACTATTCTTGTGGATTCATTTGAAGATTTTCAACTACATGTGGGGATTCTTCAACAAATTCTTATGTTCCTTTCTTTGAATGTTCTTTTTTAGGAATATTCCCCTTAGTGGGAGGTTCTTGTGTATTTCCTATTGTTTCCTTGAATTTCTCTGTAGTTGAATCATTTTGGTCAAAATTTTCAATTTGTTTTTGTTTTTGTCTAGCAATATCCTTAACAAATTTATTCATTTTACCAAGAATTTTTTATTTCCTTTCAGACTAGGTATCATATTTTGTAGGCTTTTCTTTACTTTAAAAAAACCTTGGAGAACGTCGAGTTACAAGAAGTACTTCTTTCTTCAATTTTTGCTTCTATCTAGTCTCCTTCAATCTTTCAATTCTAGATTTACATTATTTTTGGGTTTTAGATTTTTGTGTTTTTTAAACCCTATGTTTTTGTTTGAACTAAACTTCAGGTTCCCTTTTTACCTTCTTAACCTCAGAAATACTACTACTACCTTCCCCTATTAAGAAATTATACCAAGATTCTTCCCCACGCCATTTATTATTAAATGATAGTTTAAATCAAATGAATGAGGGATTGATGTCTTACCTCTTTTTTTTTTTATCTTGGCTTTAGGAATTATGGTTTATAATTTATGAAAGAGAAATTCTAGTAGATTTACCTTTAGCTTAGGCCTCTATTCAACGTATCATATATGGCATGACATTTTAAAACTATGGCCACTTGCACTATTCCATATTGACCTTCACAAGTGAAGTGTTTCATTAGCACCACCACCAAAGCTTGTCATGGTTCTAGAAATGATACTCTATTAACCACTTTAGTAATACCATTACTTTTGACCAATTCTAGCCTTTTATCATCCTCTTGAACACTATAGAATTGGTTAACCAATTCTTCCAACTTTGTGCTTCATTTGGTAATTATTTCTACTTTAGATGGTATACCAAAGAGTTTACTTATGATGTCTATGGTAACATGAATGATTTGACCACTATTGGTAACATTTACATGAAAGTTCTAAATGAGTTCATTTACCAATCCTTCATCATAACCCTCATACATTCTGATATAATTCAGTCATCCTACTCATTGCAACCACTACTCCATTCTCTGCTTAATTCCAATGTTTCTGGCTTTGATTTCCTTTTCCTACCCATTTGATCAATTTTCACAACAAATTTCCCAAAAAAAAAAAAAGAACAGAAGCACCCAGAAACATAAAAATGTTGAATATCAATTTTGGACAGACTAGAGGGCTATTTTTTATTTTGAGTTTAATATTAGTACTTGTAATGATGATTTCTTTAATTAATAAAGTATTTCCTTCTTAATCTGCATGAAAAATTTCTTAATAATTTATTTCAAATCTTTTTCCTTAAAAATTGGCGAAGCTTTTGAAGTACTTTCTGATGTGACTTTTTTCTTTTTCCATACCTCTTGCAAGATTGAAGCATTAATTACATCTTATTTTGTTTCAATTTCCCTCAGAACTTATCTATGAATACTTAACCATCCATAACTAATAGTACAAATACACATGTTACTTATATTACACCCATAAAAGCTAATAATTAATAATGAATAATAAATAACTTGATAAAATAAATGCATACCTTTTTTTCTTAAATCTATATTAAAAAATTTCTTTTATTCGCATGCACTACTCTTGGCAAGAAGAATTTGCCAGATGTCATTAGGAGGTTGATTTATTAAATCTAGAACAATTTTAAAATACCTTGATTTCCATTGTCAATCTAGAACTATCAAGAGTGATCTGGTGCTTTGAGGAAGTTGCCATTGTTGGTCTTTAATTTCCCTTTGCATGAATTTCCATTTCTGGTTTTCAATTCACCCCTTTTTTTTGGAGAGCAAACCACCATTTCTAGTTTTCAACCTATTATCTTTATTCCTCCTATTGAATTTTATGCTAAATTTACGAATATGGAAGACATGTCTTCCATGATGAAAAATTCTACACAAGATTGTAAATCTACCAAGAATTCATTCTTTGATGTCAGTTTATGGTAAAGCTTCAATTGGTGTCCATTTAACAGCATGGTTTTTCCTTTCACCATCTATAGGAGTCAACTGCACAATGCCATTGGAATATATTTTTTCCACCTAGTATGGTCCCATCCACCTTGTATGAAATTTTCCTTTGAATTCTTGAAATTTTGAATCATATATAATGCCCAATCTCCTTATTGAAAATTTAGAGTTTTGATATGCTTGTCATGCCAAATATTTTTTTGTTCTTGGATCATTTATGTATGTATTATTGTTTCTAATCTCATTTCATCCAACCTATTTAATTGTTGCATTCTTTCTTCTTCTGATTGAGATAATGAGATTCGTAACTCTTTTGTCATTCTTAATGTGTGGTATTGGAATTCTATGGGCATGACTGGTGTTCTCCCATAGATCAATTCATATGGTGAAAATATCTAGTAGTCGTCTTCCATGTTGTATTGTAAGCCCATACTGCTTCATCTAGCCAATCTGACAAGTCTTGTTTCTATGTTGCTATTGATTTAGTCAAAATATTCTCTAGTTCTCAGCTTGTCACCTCCACCTGACCATTAGGGTAAGGATGGTAGAGAGATGATTTTTTATGAGTTATTTGATATTTCCTCATAAATAGCTCCATCATTCTTGACATAAATTGAGGTCCTTGATTAGAAATAATAATTATTAGTGCTTTGAATCTTTGGAATATGTTTTTGTATAGAAAATTTGTAATTTTATCCTCTTGTGCTATTGGAAGGGCTTTGACTAATGACCATTTAGTCACATAGTTTGTAATTACCAGAATATGATGATTCCTTTTTGAAGGTAGAGTAATTGGTCCAATGAGGTCAATCCCCCATTTCTCAATTGGCTCCAAAGTCATCTAAGGCTACAAAGGCATCTCCATTATGGAAGTAGGTATCCCCAGTCACTGACATTCATTGCAGTGCTTTATATAGGATGAGACATCCATGGTCATTGTAGGCTATAAATATCCTAATCCTAAAATCTTTTGGACTATTTTGACAACTGAGTAATGGTCTACCTCTAGAGTATTGTGACAAGCATAAATGATATCACAACATTTTGTCTCCTGCACACATCTATGGAGTATATGATTAGGGCAATGTTTAAACAAAATTCCTTCCATCCATACATACCTAGAGATTTCCCCAATCAACTTCATCTTTTGTAGTGTTGTAAAATGTTCTGGACATCTTCTTGTTACTAGGTAATTAGCAAGATCCGCAAACAAGGGTGAATGCATAGATATAGAAAAAAAATGCTCATGTGGAAATGTATCATTAACTGGCTCATTTTTTTCCTTCAAGACCATTCATGAGAGGAAATCTACAACAACATTATCTTTTCCTTCTTTATCAACAATACTTATATCAAATTCTCGCAATAACAACAACCATCGTATAATCCTTCCTCTCACAACTAATTTGTTCATCAAATATTTTATAGTAGAATGATTAGGGTGAATGAACACCTTATATCCCATTATATAATTTATGAATTTATTTACAGCATATCCCATTATATAATTTATGAATTTATTTACAGCATGTACTATAGCAAGAAAATCCTTTTTAGTTGTTGTGAAAAAAAAAAATAGGAGGACTCGGGTTTTTACTAATGTAATATATTGCATGCATTTTATCCTACTCATCCTTTTGTCCTAGAACAGCTTCAATTGCATAATTTGGTGCATCTATATGAATATGAAAAGGATCATCCCAGTTTGGTCCCTTGATAACTAGAGCTTTCATTATTGATTTTTTAATGTTTTCAAAAGTAATTTGACAAGCTTTTGTCCATTCAAAGACTAAATCTTTCTTTAGTAGGTTAAACAGGGGTCCTACCCTTTTGCTAAATCCTTCTATAAATTGCCTATAGTACCCTACATGTCCTAAAAAACTTCTAACATTAGTTTGATTTGCAGGTGTGATAATTTTTTGAATTATTTTAATTTTACCAGGATCAACTTTTATTCCTTCTTTTGAAATGTGATGTCCCATCACAATACCTTCCTGCATCATTAAAGAACATTTCTTATGATTAAGAGATATTCTATCATCTTCACATTCTCCAAACTTTCCAAATCTTCATCAAAAAAAATTCCATGAATTGTGAAGCCATCCATATAAACTTCTACACAAGAAGTTGTAAGATCTGCAAATATTGCAAAAACTGCTCTTTGAAATGTTGTCAGGGCATTACATAAACCAAATGTTAGAACATTATAAGAATAAGTACCCCCATGGACAAGTGAATGTGGTATTATCTTGATCATCTAGAGCTACCTCTATCTAATTATAGCCACTAAACCCATCCAAAAATTAAAATTAATTGCTTCTAGCAACATTATCCAAAACTTGATTGATAAAGAGTAATGAAAAGTAGTCTTTTTGAGTATCCTTGTTGAGTTCTCTATAATCAACACATACTCTCCATTTTCTTTTCTTTTTTTGGAACAATAACCAATGGGGATGCCCATTGGCTATCTGATATTGGATAAATTAACCCTACTTTTAGTAACTTTTCTATCTCTTCTTTGACAAATTCTCTTAAAGCTAGATTTATCCTTCATTTTCCTTGTCTGATTGGCTTAACATTTTCAGTGTAAATGTGGTGCATGAAAACTTCAAGATGTATATCGTGCATATCCTTATAATCCCAAGAAAATGCTTGAGTATGTTGTGTTAGCACATGTTTGAGTTTCTTATCCCAAATCCATGTTAAATGTGAATTTATTATGCAGAGAGGTTTGTCTTTTTGTAAGTAAATCTATTTTGTTCCATTACTCTCATTTTGAACTTCTTTTATCAATGAGTTTAGAGGGAATATGTCTTGATAAGGATGATGTAAAAATTTATTTGGTTTTTCAATTTCTTATTGGTTACCATTCATTCCCTCTTCTTTTCTTAAATCATTTTGAATGATTTCTTGAAATTATATGAAATGTTCCTTCAATATTATCATTGCCAAATGTACTACCTCATTTTCAACATCCACCCACAAGGGATAATTTCTTGTAAGCATGGGTTTTGCAAATAAAAATAGTGATAATTCCTTTTGTTTTAATCCATTTGATATTTTCATGCTTCCTGATCAACAATTGATCAAAGTTGTCATTGTTGCAAGCCAAGGACGTCCAAGAATTATGGGATATCCCATATCTTTCCCTCTTTCTTTTAAAACTAAAAAGTCAATAGGATAATCCCATGTATCTATAGTCATTGTTATGTCTTCCAAACTCCCTTCTAGTTGAGTAGTAGAATTATCAGCTAACATTAACATAGTAGATGTGGGTTGGATGTTTGTAAGTCCTAAGGACTTTGTTGTGTCAGTTGTAATTATGTTGATTTCTACTCCCAAGTCAATCAAGACATTCTCAATTTCAATCTGTCCAATCTTTAAAGTAATTACAAATGCCCTTGGGTAATTAATTTTGTATGGTAGAAGTCTCCCAGATAGAACATATGTGATATTAGCTCCAACTTGGACTATAGGAGGTATTCTTTTTTTTCTTTCAAGATTATTTATGCACAATGTTATAATCAATTTGTTGATTTCGAGAATATCCTTGATAACTTGTAAGTTTGGGATTTCAATATGGATTTTCTTCAATTCCTTCAATAACTGAGAGTCCAATATATCTCCATGATCTTTCTTGGAATTATCCTATGCTTCTTGATCTTTAAACCTTTCAAGGTATGGAACCTTTTTTGACTCAGTCTGATCTTCCTAAGGATTAGTTATCATGGGTTTATTAGTTTCTTCATATTTTTCCTTTTCATGAGGTTTGACATATTGATACAGGAATAGTTATGTTCCTTAAATGTGTATCATTAACCTCTATGAAATTAAGACCAAGGGGATTGTTATCAACAACATTGGTTTGTTTAATCCTTGGGTTAGACACTGGTTGGGAAGGTATTGGAGGTTGATTCACTTGACCATTCAGTTGATTTGTCAAGGAATTTGGATTTGGTGTCCACTTCTTGTTAAAGTTTTGGTTATTTTGCCATTGTGGATTCTGATGTTGGGTAGGTTTTCATTGATTAATTGGGTTTTTCCAAGGAGGTTGATTTTGTTTCCATTGATTATGTTGCCAAGGGTGTTGTCCCCAAGGCATGTTTGAGGGTTGATTATTCTGATTATTCCAATTAGGTTTGTTTCATTGGTTTTGGTTGTTCCATTGGTTTTGATTATTCCAATTATTTCTTCCTCCATATGGTCTGTAATGTCCCGTTTTTGGGGCATCTTCAGTTTTAACATTGATTTTATAATATTTCTTATGATCCCTTCTCAAAATTGACATTCGATATATATACATCATATTTCATAGAGACATGCTCTTTCAATGGAGTCAATTATATTATATTAATAATTATTATTATATTAATTATATATTTATATTTATATATTAATAAACTTTGATTATATTCATTAATATCATAAGATATACTATATTAACAATTATATTAATTATTATATCATATATTATTTTAATAATATATCAACTAGATATATTATATTATATTATATTATATTATAATACCTCATTAATATAGTATTGCTATATTAAAATATATCTCTATTTATTATTTTATTCGTATTTTTATATTGCTATTATAATACAACATCTATAATATGATTATTACTTGTAATGTAATATTAATATTTTAATATTACTTTATAAAATATTTATTTATATTAATGGCCAAAATGGGAACATCACAGTCCTCCCCTCTCGAATTTGCTTGTCCTCAAGCAAAATCATTCATACGCAAGCTTTGTCATAGACATAAAACATATTTGCATTTGAAAAGACCAAAAAAATTTATGAATGAAAACATGAAGCATACACGACGTAGGCAGATCATGAAAACACGAAGTAGACACAATGTAGACAGATCATGAAAACACGATGTAAACACATAAGACACACATTATGTATTTCCTTAATTGTGACCCTGCAACCAAAAAATAAATCATTAGTACACATTATAAATCAATCAATCCCCTGATAGGGTGTTTATAGTCTCAATCCATTTATTAACTCATCATTTTCTAAATATGGGATGAGGAACCATAATAGGGTTCCTTGTTACCCAACCAGTGGGCCTCACCATTCTCCCTCATTATCGTTACCTCTCTCTGATCATCATTTTAAAGAAGGTGCCTTTGTATGATGTACCCTGAGATGTCCCATCATCGAGGCCTTACCCAATACCCGTAGGCTTTGTCTGATACCTCCCGTGATGTCCCCCAGTCAATTCCACTGCAGGCCTTATCTTGACTTGGAGAATCATGATCTTAAGGTGATTCTATCAACTATTTTCCAATAAGAAGTCTTTTAAAGCATAATCTTTGAAATATCAGATACTTATCATTCAATTATAGGAGGAGAAACCATAATGGGGTTCCCCATTACCCAATCAGTGGGCCTCGCCATTCTCCCTCATTATTGTTATCTTTCTCCGACCATCATCTCCAAGATAGCACCTTTGTATGATGTACCCTGAGATATCCCGTTACCAAGGCCTTACCCAATACCCATAGGCTTTATCTGGTACCTTGCGTGATGTCACCCAGCCCATTCCACCGCAAGCCTTACCTTATCTTGGGAGATGATGACCTTTTAAAAACATTCTTTGGTTATTGTCAACCTAAAAATCAATGTCATTTCCTTGTAATTATTTGATTAGAACCATTGATAGTAAGTATTAAACTATCACAATAACAAAATGTGTCAATAATAACAAACACACTAACAATTATTTCATAATATATGAAGAAAACATATAATTTACCTCTTCACCTTAATATGTTGAGTGGCCATTTAAAAGCACAAAGTAACCTTCATATCCTTTTTCCATATTAAAGTCTCTTAATTTAGTCAATTCAATAGATGAAATTGCTCTTTTGACGTTGTTGTTCTTAATAATTAAAATTCAAACTCTATTAATTGTATTAACTTCATAACCTCTTATAGACAAAAAATCCTCTTATGAAATATTGGACTCCCACTTGATTTACACCCAAGTACTCACAAAGCTTCCACATGCACTTGTACAAAGCTTTATCAAGACCTTATTATAGGTCTTTCTCATCGATACTACCTTTGGCATGAGAATTGTACAATCAAAATTTTTCCATAATGTTGATTTACCTTTATAAATGTGGCTTGGTGAGTAGAAGCGATTGGTTGCAATTTTGGAAAGTTGTGCATCTTTACCTTGTTCACAAGAGCAACCTTTTTGTTCATTGGATGATGTGGATGCCTTGTGAATTCTTAACTTCACTTTCCCAAGAGAACCATGGATATTCAGTATTGGTCTTTCAT
This sequence comes from Cupressus sempervirens, assembly GCA_028749045.1. Taxonomy (NCBI): domain Eukaryota; kingdom Viridiplantae; phylum Streptophyta; class Pinopsida; order Cupressales; family Cupressaceae; genus Cupressus; species Cupressus sempervirens. The sequence continues at coordinate 335,298,278 of CM053790.1, forward strand.
TGAAGCCATTACTTTCTTCCCATATCGCTAATATATAAATGGTTTCAATCATAAGAGATGCCTCAAAAATTTTGCTTTAACATCGGAAAGGATGTGTCATTTTAAAATGAAACACACCCAATTCATCTATCGAAAACCCAGAATCACAGAGATATATATCTTTGGGACCGCCATAGTTATCAAATATTTTATTCAACACTATAGTTAGGCATCAGAATTATTAGTCTTCATATGTTTGTTGCTTGGGCCCGCGAATTTGTGGCGAGTATATAACATAGGTTATAAAATTTATTATAGTAAATGTTGAAAGTATTGGTTGACCATGATATGGGTTTAAGTCCAATTATCTTTTCCTTATACATTCATTCAAATGTTTTGATAATACTTCTCTCTATTTTCTGCTCAGCCATGTGGCCTATGAATTGGCTCATTCCTTCTTCCTTCCCTATATTTAGGTTATTTTGTGATCCTTCCTTTTATATATTTCACATCATTTTAATGGTTTATTTGACTGTCCATACTTTCTACTCATGTTATGATTTGGAGTATTTTTGTTGAGCGTTCTATTTCTAAACTGCCTCACATCCCTACAGATTAAAAACTTGACCAAATACTTCTCTGAGATGATTCAATTAAGAAGACTATGACTCCCATTGAATTATAAGTAAACACTATCCCATGCTATAATTTCTAGATTGGCTTTATGACACTTCATTGTTCGCTGGTAATATTCAATGGTGTCTTGGCACCTTATTTAAGATCCATGTCATGTATCCAAGTGTCATTTTCCTTGACACCGTGTGTCTTCAATTATGCACTAGTTCAACATCATATGGGTCTCACTTCATTTGCTGGCGTGGTGATTTTCTTACCTATTTTCATTATGGTAAATGGTGGATAGCAATTGTGTGTAACAGCTTAGGTTTTCTTCTTGTCATGTTCTTTCTTAGTGTGCAGCAACTCACATCTTATTGCAGTTCACTAAATTAATTCATAGTAACCATTCATTTTAGCAAATCCTTTATGTTATGAATCTGGGTCAAACACATCTCATGATCATTTTTTTGCAATCTTTTCTTGTACTACTAAATAGATATTGTTTCAAGACAGAAAGCTATTGATTTATTCTTCAATTAATTATTTATATATCATTGGAGTAGAATTTCCCAAATCTTCTTACTAATATGGTAATTAGTTTGACCTATAGTTGGTTTCCTTCAACTGCTTGATATGGAGTTATACATAATTTACCTCCCAAATCTCCAACACTCCTGATTATAAAAGGTTTGAAACTATAATATTTAAGTTGAATCTATTTTGATTCCACATCCATGGCTATTTGTATAATACTTCTCTCCTGTGTCTTGAGAAGCCATCGTTTGTAACATGCTCTTTATTTAGTGGATGCTTGATACTATGATCATTGATTGGTTACATTTTTATTATTTCTCCATTTATTGCTCCCTCTATTTACTTGTGGATTATGATCTGAAATCTTTTATTGTTTACTTTCTTCATCTCCTTAGGCTGACAGGATTGTTTTTTATGATTTATCACTGACCACTTTCCATAGGATGGCAGGAAAAGTGGCTCTGATACCACTTGTAATGTCCTGTTTTTGGGGCATCTTTAGATTTAACATTGATTTTATAATATTTCTTATGATCCCTTCTCAAAATTGACATTCGACATATATACATCATATTTCATAGAGACATGCCCTTTCAGTGGAGTCAATTATATTATATTAATAATTATTATTATATTAATAATTATTTTTATATTATGTATTCGCTTCTGGGTGTGATTGTGTATGTTTTTTTAACATCAATGTTTCGGATCATACTCTATGATCCATCATCAGGATGATAAAGAGAGCTAAGAAACAGAATGATTATATTCATTATATTTATATTTTAAATCAGGATTATTTTTATATTATTTTTATATTTATATTTATATATTAATAAACTTTGATTATATTCATTAATATCATAAGATATACTATATTAACAATTATATTAATTATTATATCATATATTATTTTAATAATATATCAACTAGATATATTATATTATATTGTATTATATTATAATACCTCATTAATATAGTATTTCTATATTAAAATATATCTCTATTTATTATTTTATTCATATTTTTATATTGCTATTATAATGCAACATATATAATATGATTATTACTTGTAATGTAATATTAATATTTTAATATTACTCTATAAAATATTTATTTATATTAATGGCCAAAATGGGGACATCACATGGTCCCTAATTTTGATTCCTTTTCCCAACATAATTTAAATCTTGTTCAGTATCCACTACTCTCTTTTTTTTATGTCAAAGAGAATTTTACAATTTTTTGTAGCATGCAAACCATCACATATGGCACAAACTTCAATAGTATTCAATGAATATTCTCTTAACAAATGTTTTCCTCTACATTTTGAATAGTAAATAGCCAATGGTTTAGAATTCCTCCTATCTTCTTGACTATTTAGATGAATAAAAATATTTGTTTTAATATTTTCTATTTCTTCCATCACTTGGCTAACATTAGGGTGTCCTCCCTTTTCCTAGAATCTGTTACTCCATGTAATGCCCCGCCAAGGGATCCAAAGAATTAACCTAGAATTTCACTAAGTTTGGTAGCATTTTTTTTTTCTAACATGAAAGTAAATACCACATATAACTTATGCACAATAACGGAAGCAATAGCAAAATCCATCTAAAAGCGAACATAAAATACTTAACAGATTACATTCTTTAAAGATCCCTTAACGCTGAGTTACATCTAAAACACTTAACATACATGAATCCATATAATACAACATCCACATGAAATAATAATGATAAGTCCAATGTTTATACATTACATTTCCAAATGCTCAATCATCCACTGTACATGTCACAGGGTATGAAAAGCTCAAAAGAATATACATATGTAGAATAATGGTACATCATCCTATTTCAATCCATGATACATCAAAGTAAAGATAATCACATGATATACATGATACATCCTCATAGAAGATCAAACATAATAAACTAAGTGCACGGTTCCTTCCAACCATTACTAGCATCATTAGACCATCGTGGATCCTAGCCATCATGTGTAACATTCCCAAATCACCGAAGAGATCATCGGTATTAACATAGTAGGAATGTCACTCCTAACATATACTATATCATATGCAGAAAGTAATCTAACATGCAAATATAAGCATAAGATAACATCATCTAACATATGCTAATCATCAATGAAAGGATACATATCCACCATCACGAAGGACACATCAGTCACGATGTCTCAATGAATCTCAAATGATAAGAGTGAAAATACACTACCACCCGACTGCGTGGTACCTAAGTGGTCCACTCCCACCGTGCTGAGGAGATAATCTCAAGTCCCAAACAGGCTATCAAAATCACATAACACAAATTTCTATAAGTCCAGGAATCCTAAAAGTATACTAACTCAAAGGTTCCAAGCACAAAAACTGACATCTAATCCCCAGAGGCACACAATGACATGTAGGAAACCTACTCTGCAAGCAGGAAAGTGTCATTGCATTTATCACGTACAAGTTACCCTAACATTTAGCTAAACTCCACAGGTCCATACTGATCTCATGCAGCCACTAGTATCCTCTCATACTGACAAGGCATACTATGGAATGCAAGGTCGCAACCATGCATTCTCACTACTCCCATCCTAGCCTATACAAGCACTCAAGGCATGGCGCGAGAACCAAAACACTTATCTTTTTAGGTTCATTCAGTTAGTATTAGGTGTGAATGTTATCACTTATTAATCCAACTTACAATGAGTTACCCTGGCAGCCTCTTAGGGCCCCGGCCCCCATTGCAAGCCACTTCCCAACACTACACGCAGATAACCTACCCTAAGCTCATGGAATCATAAATCTCAAAATCACAAAAGATAATCCATAATAAAATCATCAAATATGCATAAAAGCATCAAATCTCCATGAGCAAGCATCCATAGAAAATCATGACCACAACAGCTCTCAATTGGCAACTGAAGTATCACTGATAATCAAAAGTATCCAATGGTTCTCAATAACCAAAATATATCTCAATCATACTGATCGAAGACTCCAAAAATGGTTGAGTCAAGCATGTCACAACATGACATCATCAAGAATAAATCTACATTACAATCCTATCATGGTGACTAGAAAATAACCAAGGATAACTGATCGATGACCAAAAATGGTTAAGTCAAGTGTCTCATACATAAGAATCTCAACTATAACAATCAGTAATTACAACCAATACATAGAGCATTCCATCACATAACCATGGTTGGGTTTATAAAGATCAAGATTAAAACATCATCATGACATCACAATCACATAACCCCCAAGCCTCTGGTAGACGTCCTATAACTGGTCAACACTAGTCAACCCAAAACCCAAAACAATAGCATAAAGAATACCCAATGCAAACACATGTTTTGGTTTTGCTAAATTTACAAACTTGAATTTACATGTAGAGATCTCGGTTTATGTTTCCAAGTTTAGAAAATGAATTGGAGGAACATTTTGTACGTTTGGATGAATAAAAGTTTTTTCTTAAATTCCATCTTCCAGTTATAATCTTTGTTTGAAAACGTCCCCCACCAAACTAACAATTAAATTTCATATACTTTATAAAACAATTAATTAAATCTTAAAAATTAAACAAGAGTTCACCATTATAAAAGAAATGAAACTTTGGTATAAATCATTTATCAGTTATATAATTATAATTCAAATTATTATTAACATATTTACATATTATATATATATATATATATAAATATATAAATTATTATTACATTTTACAAAATCGAATTAATGAATTTGATTAATACCATTTAACATATTAATAACAATAAAAAAACTGACTTCATATGTGGCAAGTGTTATAAACATACATATAACATATAAATCGTCGGTGGTACGCAGGACCCTGCAGCGTCAGCAGGTACTGTGTACCCCTGCCGTCGCAATACCTGCGATAGCCGGTACACTACGACCGCAGTGGCACGAGGGCGCGGGTCTCATCCCCCCCCACTTATGCATATTACTTTCTTTAAAATCGCTTATGCGATTTTCCATTCGGGTATGCGATTTGGTTCTTAATAAAATTTAACATTTTTCAAAATGTTTTCGATTAATGGTATAATATTTGGTATATATTATATATACATATGTATGTGTATATATATATATATATATATATATATATATATATATATATATATATATATATATATATATATATATATATGAAGGTATATGTATGTGTGTGTGTGTGTGTGTGTGTGTGTGTGTGTGTGTGTGTGTGTGTGTGTGTGTGTGTGTGTGTGTGTGTGTGTGTGTGTGTGTGTGTGTGTGTGTGTACATGCAGAATTAAAAACATCACAACATATAAACATGTATACATATATATAATTGCATATATATATATGTATATGTGTATGCAAATTAAAAATATAAACATATATATACACAAGATATATATATATAAATTCCAATCCTTAGGATTTTCCTATAAACCTTTGATCTCAAAATTTTTCCAATAATTGATCTAATGGGTTTGCCTATGAATCTAAACCTTAGCCCCGTGTTTTTTTTTTCAGATCTATGCATATAAAATTCTCAAATAAATTAACTGCCCATATTGAGAATGCATATAATAAAAATAGAAAAAATCCTCAGAAGACATATGGAAGACACGAAGAAGACAGGGAATGCAAGATGGGAAAATAGCATAAGTAAAATCACAAGAATCTACCCGAATTTTGATGCTAATTCACTCTTCCTCAGAAAACCCGCAAAGCAAGCTCCCTTCTTCAGAGTTCTCAAGTCCTCCAATGCTCCAATTGCTCTCCAAACGCTATGTCTAAGCTTCTAGGAATGCCTGAATATAAAGAGCTCTCAAGAAACATATAGAATGCTTCTAGAAACAGCTAGAAGGTGTCACCAACTAAGCATGGGTCTTTTCCAACCTTCTAGATGAGCCATAGGGTTGTAGACACCATGTGCTTAATTGATGCACTAACCCCCGTGTTGTTGACATATGAGAAATGAAAAGGTGCGTTAACTCCCATGCAAGCTTATAACTCCAATTTACTTTTTTATAATATTTATAACTTTCATTTTAATTTTTTATAACTTTTATTATTATTATTTATTTATTACTTTATTATTATTTTATAATTATTATTAATTTTAATTTCTAATTTTCTTTTATTTAATTCTTTTTCCTCAATTAATTCACATTTAATTAATTATAATCAAAATATCAAAGATTATGATATTTTATATTAATTTTCTCAAATAATTAATTTATTAATTAAATCTATTTATTAAGACTTAATTAATAGAAAATTCACCATAGACCTCCAAGATAAAATATGAAAACCCATCATAGAGCAATTCACACAAAATCAGTCTAAAGGGTTAAAAATCACAAATTATGTCATCCAAAACATTCGGTGGGTAAAATATCCAGATACTTGTCCTATCTCACTAGGACAAATGGTTTAAGGGTTTGGGATTTGAACTTGAGAATTTATCTCCCTTCTATTATCATTGGGATAGTATAATAGGGTACGCTCATCTTGGCAATTCAGGGAAGTCGATACTCGGTACCTGCAACCTACAGAAAAACCATGCATGTACATACAATATATATAATGCTAAGCTAAATAGACAATGGCAGGAAGTGGTGCATCGTGTAGATCCCGACTAAGCAGGTGACTATGACTCCCTTCCTTAACCACATTAGAAATGCCATACAATATGAAAACACGCACACCATACACATGCAAGTATGGGGTAAGTATCCATAATAAAACACATGAGATAATAAACCATCTAACTAATCATCAACAACAACTGAAAACAAAGCAAAGTAATGATCATCATGCATACATGAAATGTAAAGTCTAAATGATCTCATCATATACCACTGAATCCATAACATAATGTCTGATAATCTCAAAACAATACCACTAATCCATCAACCTGAAACTAGTCTAACATAGTCTGATAATAGCAACATTATGTCCAGAAAAAGATGTGAACGAGGCTAGGCACTACACTCCATATCTGGTTCTAGAATAATTATGAAAAATATCAATAATCTCCTATGGATTTAATTTATTAATATCTCCCTTACCCATGAGATTCAAAGAATCCCTAGAGTCATCAACAATTCCTTTGAGAAAAATGATTATTGTGATATCATGTGTTAAACCATTCCCACATCTCCTATGGACAAATTGAAACCCGTCAGCATAATATTCCAAACTTTCATCCTCTATTTGCCTCATTCTAAATAGTTCTTCCTTTCTATCCCTAACCCTACAATAGTCTTGATATTTATCCAAAAATACATTTTCCATTTCTTCCCAAGTTAAGATGGATCTAGTTTGAAGATCCATAAACCATCTTAAAGCATATTCTTTTAATGTTGAAGGGAAAAAATTTAACTTTTGGTTATCATCTATGTAATAATAGGTTTGATAAAGGACTTTAAATTCAAAAAGAAACTGATCAGAATCCTCAAAAGCTTTCCCATGAAAATTTGGAAAATTGGCTGGTGAGATATTTTTTCATAGGAGGTTCACTATTCCCCCCCCCCCCCTACCTATTTATATCCATTGGATATTGAAATGTTCTATCAAGTGGTGGATTATCTCCATTGTGATCACCCATTTTTGCTTCATGACTATCTCCAAGTTGTTCTTCAATTTCTTTGTAAATATCTTCTTCAGTGTTGTTTGTAAATATATTCTCTTCCTAATATTCTTTGTTCAATGGTTGATTGTTTCCTTCCTCCAAATTTTGTTTAAGCGGCAAATATCATCCAAGTTGATCTCTAGGTCATTCATTTTGTCTCGTCAAACTTTTTCAAAACAAGACCTCTCTAAACATTGATAGCTTAAATGGATTAAGTCCTTCAAACTATTCATATGGTTATCCCTAACAATGGCACCAAAAAATGATGTGCAAAATCATTGCATTGTCAATTTGCATCATTTAGTTTTTAATTCAAATGTCGACCAAGGTGTCTACAAGTTTGTTAGCTATAAGAATCATTTGATGAGACTTCAATGATTGGGGGTTTTTACACTATAAATAATGACTACCTTTCTCTATTGGATTATCCAAAACAATCCAAAACTCCTCTAAATTAATCTAACAAAATTTATAAAGTTCTCACTTACTCCTATTTTAGAACTCAAAGCATATTTCTAACATGTTTCTTTCCTATCTACCAAATTGGAGAATAACAACAGAATTTCTATTTAATCTATCCAAAACATTAGTTTATTAAAAATAATACTAATTAATAAGGAAAATGCTTCAATCTAACAACTGTAAAAAATAATCTAACTTACAAACTCTCTATTAACTTTTACTATGTCTTTATCTACTAAATTTTTTTCACTCAAATAGTATTCCTACTTTAACACATTCTAAACTATCAAGAAATAAAATGATTTCTACCAAAAGAAATTAAGAAAACTTTCTAAAACTACTGTGATAGAATCTATCTTGACATCCAGATCCATTTGAGTATAATGACTTCCATATCAAATGAATTCAAAAAAAAAAAAAAAAATTGATTCAATTATCCAAGCTTCTATGTTGAGTCTGAAAACAAACTTCTTCTTTAATTGTAAAATACTAACACACTTTTAACTAACTTCCTAAACTATCAAGCTTTCAGCTAATTTCCCATTACTAAGTAAACTTTTTACAGATGTGCATACTCAAAATAGAGTAGCGATGCATATCTAAGATAGACTAGCAATGGAATATATATAGTGTTTCTCATTTGAAAAAAAAAACAATCTAAATGTTCAGGATTAACCGAAAGAAAATGAAGACAAAAATATGAGTTCTGTTTGGTGGGCTGAAAATATCAAATACATACCAATCAATCATGAGATGTGCATTCCTTCTTCATTTGAGTGATTGTATTCTTCCAGATCTATCATTCAATCTTCAGTTATGTGGAACTCTCTATGCATAAAGTTTGGTATCTTTCCAAATATCTTGCCTTCAAATCTATGAATATCTTAGAAATGGTAAAATGCATAATAACACCCTAGATTTACAAAATCCTATTCAAATCAATAAGAACAAAATATGCATTACCAATTGAATATCTGTATTAGTTCATTAGTATAGAATTAACTTTAAAAGTCAATAACCTAAGTATAAATACATATAATTCATATTATTTACACATATTAATATTTAAAAGATGTCTTTTGGATTATTTAAAATAGGAATAAAATATGTATTAACTAATGTTCGTCGGCAAGGAAGAGTTGAAGTTAGAGTTAACTACGTAATTTCAATATTAATCAAGTGATGTATTGCCCAAGAAAAGTTGCAATGTTCACCGAGTGAAAAATAAGAGAAAAGTTTAATCTAAGGCTAACTTTTCATGAAAATTAAGAATGTTTGAGAAGATCAAATGATAAAGTCAAAGTTAGTTATAAGATCTATGGGTATAGAAATTTAATGAAGATCTAATGAAGGATTTAACAAGATGGAGATGAGCACAAAGTTCAAGGAAGTTCTATTTTTTGAGTGACAAAATTCAATGAATCTAAGAACTATGATCATTATTAAGTGGAATAATCTAGAGAATCTAGAAGGTGGAATTTACCTATCCAAGGAGATGAATGAGGTTATTTTTCACTATTGGTTTTTTTATTAGTTATTGATGATTGTGTGAAGTGAAGAAGCAAGAAAAAGATATAAGGTGAATCAAGTGAGCTGCATTGTGAAGATCAAGCATGAGGAAGTGCTAAGTGATAGAGTGAGTATAAATTAGATAGATGGAGAACACAAGGAAGAAACTGAGTGAAGCAATGACTTGAACAAGAAAGGTAGTGCTAAACCTATTAGACCACTTGATTGTTACTATCTTACCATTATATCAGATAAAATCTCTTAACTAAGTGGACCTAACAAGTCTTTGAAATTCTATACAGTAACATCAATTAGTGATATTTGTAAGTCCTTTACAACATTCCACTCTTTAGTAATGTCGAGTAATAAGTTCTAGATGATATTTGGTTAAAATTATCTGACTGGGTCACACTAGAAATGTGCATGTAAACCTTTAAAAAGGTTGGCTTCTAGTAGAGCTTGCTTCAAAAGAGTGAAATTTTTGGGTTGTTAATTTGCAAGTGGTTTTTCCTTTACAAGGTTTCCACATTACACATGTGTGTCAAATGTGTGAATGTTTATGTGTTGAAATTTTTATTTTTATGTTATTTGTTTATTGTTGCAACTCAGTATAAGATAATTTATTACTCTAATACTTAGCATAAGTAATAATAGTGAGATGAAAGTTTGAAGTAAAGTGCATATAAATTTTATTTGAGAAGTTGAATGTGGTTTCCGAGTTATTGATATGAAATTTTATGAAGTTTAAATTGGTACTAAATTGTTTGAAAGGCCTATATGATAACTTGATATGTTTTATTCACACACCTCCCCAACCCCAAGCTATCTAACAATTGGTGTCAGAGCTAAGTGCTTGGAGGAAGAAGTTTGAAAAAAACTTGAGCTAAAGATCCAAAAATGTATAAGAGAGAGGTACCAAAGTTGTACAAGGAGAGTTTCTCCCCATGGAAAAATAGGATGAGGTTGTATGTATCTCAAATCTGAGAAAATACTTTGCCCTGGCTAGAAAATACATATGTTGTTCCTAGCCCTCTTATGACTATGGAAGAGATGGCATAGAAGAAAGAGCATAATAGTTTGATGATTGAGATTGCATCTACTTGGAATAATGTTGAGTTTGATATGAGAATCGTAATAATGCTAAATAAATGTGGGACAATTTGGCACTTGTACATGGTAGAGATGAGAATGTACTAAGAGAAAGATCAGAAAGCTTGAGAGGCAAATATGATGACATGACAATGAAGGAAGGTGAGAATGTTGTGCAGTATGTGAACGGAATCAAGGAAGTTTTGGGTGCAATAAAAACTATTGGAGGAGTCATCAGTGATACTTAAGTTTTAATTAAGGTTCTTAGAACTCTCTTACCTATCTATATTATTAAAAGTTTCTATAATTCAGGAAGTTAGAGCTATGTTTGTAATGTCCTTACACTTGATGGTTTGGTTGGTCATTTGACTGCATTTGAATGAAGTATTTTGATAATAGTGTACCTATACTTGGGAATGCTTTGAAGACTTCACTAACCATTAGTAGTTCAAAGAAAGTAAATAGCATTAAATATGAAAATGAGTTAGAACCAAAGAATGGCATGGATGAGACTAAAGCATTAATTACAAGGAGGTTACCAAGAGGTAAAGGTAAATTCAAAGGTAAATTACCTCTGATATGTTTCGAGTGCAATGAAGTAGGTCATATTTTCGCAAGATTTCCTAAAAAGAGCAAGAGTGATAGAAATGATAAGAAGGATTTCAAGTATAAAAGAAAAAATTCTACAAGGAAAAAGGGAAGAAATCACGATACATTGTTGAGGAAGAGCATACCAAGTCAAATATTGAAGATGAGAAATATGGAGTGGAAGTGGCATATTTTGTTGTTAAAGAAAACCTTAATGAGGAAATGTATGAGGATGATAAAGATCTTATTTCACATATCAGTAAGAATGGTACATGGATAGTGAATGCTCACATCACATGATTGGAATCATTTGTAAGTTTAAAAAATTGAAGAATGCGATGGTGAGACTGTTAAATTAGCGAATGATATTCCATGTCTAGTAAAAGGTAGAGGCTCATTAAAGTTTAATCAAAAAATAAGATGTGATGGTGCATATTGATTGCAAGCACTAAAATATAATTTTTTGAGTGTTGTTCAATTGAATAGTACTAGTCACAAGCTAGTATTTTAGAATAGGGAAGTCAAAAAAAAGTTGGTATTTATGTGACTCAGTCTAAGTATGATAAGGAGATTTTGAAAAAATTTGGGATGGATGAGTCAAGCCCAATTGGTAAACCTATGGTGACTGGATGGAAATTATCTAAGGATGATAGTATTGCTAAGGTAAATGAGACATAATACAGATCAATGATTGGAAAGTTACAGTATGTTGTGCATAGTAGACCTGATATTGCACATGTAGTTGGAATAGTTGCAAGGTTTTCTTCTAATCCTAAGGAAACATACATGGCTCTTGTTAAAAATATATTCAAATATCTAAAATTAGCTAAAGATTTTGAATTGTAGTACAAAAAAGATGGTGACTTTACACTTAAAGTCAACACTGATATTGATCGACCTAGAAATTGAGATGACATAAAAAGTACAAGTGGCAAAGCTTTCTTCTTAGGAAAAAGAATGATTACATGGTTGAGCAAGAATCTTAGCTTCATATTGTAATCTACTGCTAAATTTGAGTATGTTGTTGTTATTATTAAATATTTAAATATTGTTTAGATTAAGCAACTATTGGAAGGAATGCAAGAAGAAGTTATATAACATGTTACTATTTATTGTGATAATACTAGTGCAATACATATATCAAAGAATCTAGTGAAACATGCAAAACCCAAGCATATATCTATCAAGTATCACTACTTGAGAGAAAAACTATAAGAGAAGAAAGTGAGACTTGAATATGTAAAATATAAAGAACAAATTGTAGATATATTTACAAATTCATTTCCTAAGGATTATTTTGAGTATCTAAGAGGTAAACTAGGGACCCTTCCCCTATCCAAGGTTCACTAAGTATATATACATGTTGCATCAATTCATGGATGATTAGATATATCTTTATGGAGTTGATGCAAGAGTTCACTCTTTAATAACTATATCATGAAGATGTGTAAGTGGCTATAATAAACTGATGTAAATAGTACATGCAAGGTACAAATTATTACTACAAGATTTTATAAATTTTACATTGGAACTTATATTTACCTTGGGCAATTTTGTCAAAAGGGGAGAAGATGGAGAAGTTGTTAGTGTGGGGTTGTCATTGCACCAAAAGACCAATCTATCAATGCCCAATACAACCACTCAACTTATAATACATAAAAGGTAGTTAAGCTTGTGTCATGAATCCTGAGGAGAGCACTAAATAAATTTCTAACAATATCCCCCTCAACGTTACTTGATGATTTGAGGATTCAAACATGTGACCAAGCTCTGATACCACTTTTTAGACTAAGGTTTTCATTTTACCAAAAGACCATTCTATCAATTTCCAATACAACCACTCAACTTATAGTACACATGAGGCAGTTAAGCCCTTTTCATGAATCTTGAGGGAAGTGCTAAACAAATTTATAACAAAATTTGACTAAAGGAAGTAATATACCAAGGGGAGAATTTGTGAAGATGAAGTTTCTGAAGATATAGACAAAGTGAACCTAGTACTGAAATCTGTTGTAGAGAATTTGAATAAATTCAAAGAGTTGAAAAGTTGTATTATCATCAATGCATACATTTTATTATCTTATGTTTAATGTTTTGTAATGTAAAATTGTATGTTTATGGGTTGTCATCAATGCCAAAGGGGGAGATTTCCAACCACAACTGCTAATGTTGTTATTGTATGTAAAGGAGTCATATTAGTTATTTAATTTCAAGCCTTAGTTGTTCATACATTATGTTAATTTAGTAGAGTACCAAATAATTTGATTGATGAAGAGGGTTTGAAGAAAGTATGATGATGAAAGAGTTGATAAGTGTTGGTATTCAGTGGGTACTTGAATGAATTGAACTATGAGAATATAATGTTGTCTTGAGTATTTTATAATCATGTAATGTTGTGATTAAGTTCATAACTAATTGATTGGTGAAAGAAGAGATACAGTATTAATCGAGTGATTACAATTGTTATCGAGCACCTAGCAAGGAAGAGATAAATTTTAGTGTTAACTGAGTAATTTCAATATTAACTGAGTAATCTATTGCCTAAGTAAAATTGCAATGTTCACCAAGTGAAGAATAAAAGAAAAGCTTAATTTGAGGCTGAATTTTCATGAAAGAAAAGAATTTTTGAGAAGATCCAAGGATAAATTAAAAGTTAGTTATAAGATCTATGACTGGAGAAATGTAATGAAGATCTGATGAAGAAGACTTAACAAGATGGGGTTGAGCACAAAGTTCAAGCAAGTTATATTATCTGAGTGACTAAATTCAATGAATCTGAGATCTACGATTATGATCAAGCGGTAAAATCTGGAAGAATCTGGAAGGTAGAAGTTACCTATTTAAAGAGATGAATGAGATTTTTTTTGGTTTCTAGTTTGTTGATTAGTTGATGATGATTGTGCGAAGTGAAGAAAGTAGAAGAAGATAGAAGGTGAACCGAGCAAGTTGCATTGTGAAGATCAAGAAAGAGAAAGTATTAAGTGATAAAGTGAGTGTGTGAATTAGCCAGATAGAGATCAGAAGGAAGAAACCAAGTGAAGCAAAGATCTGAACAAGCAAGGTAATCAAAATGACTTCAGGATGCCTACTCTATTGTTTGATAATTCTCTCATAGTGGGCTTATCCCTTGTAGGGATCATAATAAGTTAAAAATTGAAATCTTAAAAATTCTTTAAAATGTAAATGAATATTACTTTCTTACTATTGTAGAAGATAAAATATATTAACTAAGGGGATCTAACAAGTCTTTGAAATCCTCTATGATAACATCGATTAGTGATGGTTGCAAGTTTTTTAGAGAAACCTACTCTCTAGTAATGACAATAAGTGATAAGGTCTAGATGATATTTGGTTAAAATCTTCTAACATGGTCACACTAAAAATGTGCATGTAAATCTTTAACAAGGTTGGCTCCTAGAAGAGCTCACTTCATAAGAGTGAAATTTTTGGGTTGTTAGCTCCCAGGTGGTTTTACCCTTTTCAAGGTTTTCATGCTAAACATCTATGTCAAATGTGTGAATTTTTATGTGTTGCAAATTATATCTTCATGTTATTTGTTTATTATTGCAACTTGGTATAAGCTAAGTTATTACTCTAATGCTTGGTATAATAAGAATAGTGAAATAATAACTTGAAGTAAAGTGCATATAATTTTGATTTGAGAAGTTGAATGTGGTTATCAAGTTATTTTTGTGAAAGTTTATGAAGTTTGAATTGGCATTGAACTATTTTAAATGCCTACAGGATAATTGAATATAACTTATTCACCCTCCTCTCCCCGCCCCCCAGTTATCTAACATTGTATGAGTTGTATTGAAAAAAGATAATTTTGAATTTGGGGTATGCTTTGTATATGTACCAAATGAATATAATGAAAGAATTAGATTGTGGAAATAGATTGTTGAGTTACCAAACATCTCTTGTTTAATCATGGGTGACTTTAATATGTTACTAAGAGCTAAGGATAACATGACAAGTTTGAAAGTTGATTGGAAAGGTAATGAACAACTCTACTAGAGAACGATGATTGGGAAAATTAATCTTAATGACCCATTGGAAGGAATTAAAACTATCTCCAAAGGCATTTGGTACACATGGTCAAGCTTCCAAAAGGGAGACAAAATAATCTACTATAGATTGGATAGAATTTATTCCAATAAGGACACCTTTAGCTTCATTGAACCTACAAATGACAATCCTATCCAAGTCTTGTCCTATACTTTGTCTAATCACCACCCTTTACTAGCTAAGTGTAGTGTCCACCTATAGTTTTCTTTTCCATTATTTTTATTAAAATCTTTTATGCCTATTTCATGCATGTGTTAGTTTCAAGGGTATTGGATTTATAATTATATGAAATTATTTCATGACTTGGATTACATGTATATCAATAAATAATTACTTAGTTGATTATATTTCACATGTTGATTGATGATTATGATTACTTTTTTATTAATGGTACTTTAATGGTTCGTAGTTAATAAATATGATTTCTTTCATAGCAATGTCAGATGATGCTTTAATGATGATTACTTCATATTCATAACAATGCATTATTTTATTTGGGCATTTGATGTTTGACTTATAATTGTTATGGTACTTACCCCATACTTGCATGTGTATGGTATGTGTGTCTGTTTTATCTTTTTGTTTGTCATGTTTGATGTGGTTAAGGGAGTGAGTCGTAGTCACCTGCTAGTCGGGATCTACATGATATACCACTCTCTACCATTGCTTGTTTAGTTTAGATATATTTATATATATATACATACTCATCTTTTATGCAGAATGTAGGTACCGAGCATCGACTTCCCTAAATTACTAGGATGAGCATGCCTTATCACAATAACTCAATGGTAAGAATGAGGAGATAATGTTCAGGTCGAATCCCAGTCATAGCCTAGATACTTGTCTTGCAAGGAGGACTCATAACTAACTTTCCACCCTTTTTAAAACCCACAAGTTTATCTCTATCTGTGTTGTTTGATTTTGAGTTTTGGTCTGTTTTGGTAATGTTTCTTTTATGTGAATTTTGCTATGTGATTTAGTTGGTAAATGATTTAATTATAATATTTGGGTTAATCATATAATTAAATATTATTTGATTAAAAAGAAAATATTAAAGCATGAGAATATTTAATTAATTAAAAAACTAATTAAATATGTACTTTAATTTAAAGTCTTAATTATTTAGAAAATTGATTAAAGAGAAATTAGAATATGATGATATTTAATTAATTATGTACTTTAGTTTAAAGAGATTTAATTTAAAAGTCTAATTTAAGAAGTTGGACAAAAAGAAAATTAAAATATAAAAAGATTAAAGATTAAATAATGCTTTATTATAATTATTTATTTAATAATAATTAAATTAAAGTTGCATTTAAACAATGAGCTTTGATTATTATTATTAATTTAAATAATAAAATATGTTTTAATTAGTGCTTACACTAATTAATAAGTGGAGGAAAAGAATATTTTAATTAAAAAGTTTTTTAAATGTGCATGAAAGAATTAAATTTAAAAAATTTGATTAAAGTTATAATGTAGGTGTATTTATATTTATTTAATTTAATAATAATTTATTTAGGAGTTTTATTTTTATAAACTCTAAATAATATTATTAATTAAATTAATAAATATTATATTAAAAAGATCGCATGATTTAATAATGGAGAGAAAGATTTAATTTAATTTAATTTATTTTAATTAAATTGCATAAAGTGTGTGCACAAAAATTAAAATATATTAATTAAAGACAGTGTTTTTGCATGATTGCATGATCAAAGCCTTGATTTGGGGAAAAAATTCTTTATTAAGAAAATTAGAGCTCATTTCTAAATACACAGGTTTTGGGGAACAAAATTCAGAATTGGATCAAAAGAATTGTTGAAAGTATCAGGGGGTTTGGATTTGCATGCATTCATAGATTGTCTCAGATTTTAGCTATGATTTTGAGATAGGGTTTGAAAACCCATTGTAGAATTTTATTGAAAGATATGTCTACTTCGTGTCTTCCTGGGTGTTTGCTTATTGCTTATTAATTTACTGTAGTGATTGTTGAATAAGAAATTATGTTGTAGATTTTGAAAAAGGAAAACTTATTAATCAAAAAAACTTGACTACAAAAAATTATAGGAAAAAATTTGTAGAAAATTATTGTGACTGTATTCTTATAAACCCTTTTCTAATATAACGAAAATTTTGATTATTGAAAATTGGAAAAAAAAAATTAAAAAATTAAACAATTAGAGTTTCAACTTTAAACTTGTTATTAGAACCATGAGATTATCATGAATTTTCTAAATATAAATAAATATTATTCTTATATCTAAAATAATTTAATTGCAAAATTTATTGAAAAAAGGAAAAAGATTAATTGAGAGGAAAACGTGTTGTAACTAAACTTATGCATGCATGTGAAAACAAATATACTAAAAATAGAAGTTAAGTATAATAAGATTACATGCATGTGAAAATAAATAAGCTAAAAATAGAAAGCTAAATATAGTAAGGTTACATGCATGTGAAAATAAATATGCTAAAGATAAAAAACTAAATATAGTATGCTTGCATGATTTGAGAGATCAAAGACATGTGAATATACTAATTGTATGTGTATTTTTATTTAATTTAATATAATTCTTAAATTTATTTATTTAAAAATAATAATTAATTAATTAAAAATAAATTAGTTAATAAAAAATAAAATTTTAAAATTATTTATTAATTTTTAAAAATTTAAATAAATATTATTTATTTAGTTAAAGTGAATTTTAGTAATATTAGTGATTCTTTAAGTCTAATTAAACTCTTAGTTGCATATAAATAATTTAATATTTATTAATGCAAGAGGGAAGTTAATAAATCAATATTTGTAATATTATTATATTTTAAGAGAAGTTATGGTAGAGTTCACTTTATAATCATTTAGTTAATAACTATTTAACTTTATGAGAGAAATTATAAATAATTAAATTAAATTTATAATTTTATCTCTAGTTGCATTAGAAATTAAAGGAAAAATAAATATTAATAGTAGACTTAAATAAAGGTCATATTAATATTTTAAAAATTGAAATTAATATCAATATTTAAATATAATAATATACAATTATGTTATTAATTAAATCATTTATGATTTAAGATTATTTAAATTAATAAAATGATAATATTGAATGATATTTTATATGCACAAAAAGATTGGATATTTAAATATTTATTATTTTAAATAAGTATATTAGCATAACAATTTATATTAACATATATATTCTTACTTTATTTCTAAACACATCCTTATGACCCAAAGTAAATAAGAGAAATTGGTGGATTTAAATCATGTGGCTGAAAACTATGTGTTTTCTAATATTTTATTTATAGTCTTGTGATGTTTATTTTCATGATGGTTTTTTTTTGTAGGTTGTTTAGTTGGCCAAGTTAAGATGTGAACTAGAGGAGATTTTTGAGATTTCTTTTATGATTATTTGATTGGATGTCATGATGAACTTTATTATTTGAATTGAGATTTATGTTTTATGAATTTTATGCTATTGAGCAATTTTAAGAACTTGGGTTTTGAGAACCAATGTTATTTTTTTGGGTTGCTTGTTAAGGAACTAAATTCGAACCACTATTTTAGTTTGTGATTTTTGGGAAGGTAGTCTAGGTGCATGTCTATAGGAGTGGCTTGTAATGGGGGTCGAGGCCCAAAGTGGCTACCAGGGTAACTCATTATAAGTTGTGTAACAAGTGATAACATAGTAATTAAAATATCTTGCCTAGCCCTTTTCCTTGAGATACATTGAAAAGATAAGTTAGAGATTTTTCCTCATCCATGCCTTGAGTGCTTGTATAAACTAAGGATGAGATGGAGATGATACCTTGAGAGGTATGACTAGTTTCCTCGTCATCATAAGAGGGTATTATGGTTCCGCATATAGTCACTAGGGGGCTGGGGTCTTGAGCGACTGCTAGGGTAACTCTAGAGTTGGCTCATGTGATGACACTCTATAGTATGTAGCTTGAGTCTCCTTCATAATTTTTTTTAATGTTTGCCTCTAGTAGTGTACTTGTTGGATATTACTTTTGATGATGTTTTTATTGTGAGTCATTACTCATTGATTGGATGTCATTTATTGTTTATAGTTGACTTTTATTAATAAATGATCAGTTATTCATTAGTGGTGTATTTATTGTTGGATTTAGTGATTGGTGGTTTACTTTTATTAATGACAATTGTTATATGTTGGTCATTGTTCTTGTGACACTTGACATTGATTTCGAGGTGGTTGTATATTTTTTGATCTTGGTATGAGATGTTAGTATTGAAATGAGTGTCCTTTCAATTTTTATTATCTCTTCTTCTTGAGTAGTTTGTGTTACCCTTGAGGTAGTTTTGGCTATCAAGATTCCTTGCCTAGGATTATTTTATGATTTGATTATCTATGTGTGGATCGTACATTATCTCTCTTGCACAGTGGGAGTGGGAGCCTGATTAGGTGACCATGCGGTCGAGAGGTAGTGTATTCTTACCATTTGGGTCTCCCTCAGATTGACAGATGTTGGATGCTCATTGATACAGTTGTACCATTATCATTCTTCCTTTTATCTCAAAGACTCCTATTCATTTGATGTATCTATGTATCATGTGTTTTGAGATCATATGGGAGATTGTATTGCATATTGATGTACTTGTATCTATTTGTACATACCCTGTGACATGTACAGTGGATGTTATTCATTAGATGTGCTTTCATATTATTAGTTGTACTTATGCATTTGCTTATATGATTATGTATGTGTTTATTCATTTTATGATTATGGACATTGTAATTGAGACTTAAACTTATTAATAAAAAATTATTAAATGTGACTCAACATGAAGGAACCCTTAAGGAATTGAAATTGCATTTGTAATTGTTTATGTGTTCTTGATGTGTATGTATATATTACTTCTGCATCATTATTACTTTGATGTTGTTTAAACTTTTTAAAAAAATAATTCAGTAAACTTTGTAACATCTTAGGTTTATTTCTTTTGTGTTCCCGAGCAGGGCATTACACTAAGATAGATGATATGGAGCATCAAAGCTTAGCATGTCATAAACTAGAAGATTTTTCTTTTAACACTTCCCTCCTCCAAGAAGAGGAAACTATAGTAGTCACCATGGTTATTCAATTTCACAATAAGATGATATGCTAGCATGATAACCCCATTGATATATGGGTATAGAACACCCAATCCTAACAATCATTGTTAAAGGTAATAGGGACGAAAAGGGCCAAGGATGTTAGAGCCCTAGAACTTGCATTGACCAATGCCCTATATGATGCAGAATCATCTCTGTAGGATAATCCAACTAAATTGGATGCTCTTGACCACCTAGCCAAAGCTAGGAATGAGATTGGAAGGCTTCAAACAAGAAGATTTCAAGGTGTGAAGGTGAGAGCTAGACTAAATTAGATGGATTTATGGGATAGAGGAACAAAATTCTTCTTTCAATTGCTTAAAGCTAAAGATAAGATTGAAAGGATCAATGTTAATGGTCTGGATCTTACATCTTAGGAAGATATATTGACAACATTTACTCATTATTACAAAAAAATATTTACATATGAAGATAATGGGGGGAAGATGAAAGAGGACAAAAATAAGGTTGAAAAAATTAACCCCAACAAGATTTCTATCATGGATGCAAAGCTACTTAGCAAAGATTTAACTATTGAGATACCATAATGAGAATAAAGAATGAGAAATCATAAGGGCTAGAGAAACTACCATCTAAATTTTATAAGGAAAATATAGAATGGATTTGTGGAGAGCTTCTAAAGGTATATCAGTGAGCTTTTAAAAAGGGCTCCTTGGGACCTAAAATTAATGTGGATCTTATTAAGTTGATTCCTAAAGGAGGGGATAAATCTCTTATCAAGAATTGGAGGCCAATCACCTTACTAAATGTTTCTTATAAGATCCTGGCCAAGATCTTAGCTGCTAGGTTATTGAATATTCTACCTAAAATTATTTCTCCAACCCAAACAGGCTATGTTAAAGGATGTTATATCCTTTAAAATCTTATAATTTGTTGGGAAACCTTAGATTGTGCTAAGGAAACTAAACAAAATGCAAGGATTCTCCTTCTGAACTATGAAAAAGCTTATGATATAATTGAACAGAGTTTAATTAAGATGTTGTTACATGCTCTTGGTTTCCCCAACTACTCTTGTCATATGATCGTTGCTCTCATGTTAGGAGCTAAAGGATCAATAGTGGTAAATGGTGTAAATTATGAGTTTTGTAGCCTTACCAAATCCATTAGATAGGGATGCCCTCTGGCTCCAAAATTATTTATCATTGCAGTTGAATCCTTACACTATCTTTTAAGAGATGATTCCCTATCTCCATGAGTTAGAGCCCCTTCCCTACCCAATAAAGAGGAGATAGTTGATATCCAATTTGTAGATGACACAATCATTATGTTCATACTTGAGGAAGATAATATGGTACATTTGCTAGCCAAATTGAATCTCTTTAGTGAAGCTTTAGGAAGTAAAATCTCAGTACCTAAATCCATCCTCCTAGGATGGGACAACCAACCCCCTTCATGGTGTACAAGATTTGGCTTTAGTCGGGGGGATCAATCAAGTTGTAAGGTATTTGGGTATTCCTTTCTACATTAATATAGACATTAATGACATGTGGAGGTGGGTCAAAGTGAGGATCATCCTCAAACTTAATAAATGGAACTCCAATATCCTCTCCATGGCTAGGAGAATGCAAGTGTGCCAAAATATTATGTCCTCATATTCAATCTACTTTTCATCATCGTGGTTATTTAATGTTAACCAATTTTATTTCCTCCGAAAAATTATTAGGAACTTTCTATGGTCTGATGGAAAAGGAAACAAAAAAAGTCATGTTGTCAACTAGAAATGGTGCACAATGAGAAAAGAATTGGGGGCATCTAGGGCTTAAGGACTTGATACTGAAAGGTATTTCCTTGGTAGTAAAATGAATAGCTAACGAAACATACAATAATGAATCTTGGAAATTCCTAGTCAGGAACAACTACATGCAACTCAACCTAGTAAAGTGAAGTCTTGGACTAGTCTGAACTGTAGGGACCTCCTCACCATTGATCTTCACATCAATGTGGGAGGATCTAATGTTTTTAAATTAATTTTATAAAATTTTGAAATATGTTAGACACCTATTCTCTAGAGAAATCAAAACTAGGCAAGAAAATATACTATGCTGGCATGAATTCATCTAGTGGAAACTTGGGAAGACAGACCTCTAGCTCTTGTATAGGAGTGCTCTTCCAAGATGTGGAATGCTAAGGGCATCAATAAAGTTTAGTACATCCTCAATAGGGGATCCCTTATGCCATGGATAGAGTTAAGGGTCAATTTTGATCTTTTTCCTTCACAATAGAGGGCCAACTATCTGATGAACAATGCTCTTGGTAGGTTCTCTATCAAACTTGAGTGTTACTCTTTTGCCTCTTGTACATCTCAACTAAATTGGCCAGACTCCACCCCTCTTCACCTTGTAAAAGAAAAATATATTTGTTTCCTTCTCTCCTTTGGCCCTGACATTTTGAACCACCTCAAAATCCTTATGGAACCTTCATCTTGACCTTGATGTACGGAAACAAATTCTTAAGTGTAGTAAAAGATTCAATACTTTTTGGTCTATATTATCTTCTATTATACTCTAGATCATTTGGAAAGCAAGGAATAATGATATATTTTAAGGTATTAACATGCATCTCATTGGGTCTCTAAGGAGACTCATTAGCTATGATGTCTCCATGAAGGTGACTAATATTTTCAAGGTTAAAGAAAGTAAATTATTTCAGTTGTTAAAGGAGAGAAAAGTGACCTTGGAAAAGAAAGTACTCACACATGTATACACTTAAGTCACAAGAAGGGATGAATTTGGCATAACATTGGCAAAATTTGTACATCAACTTAAAGAAAAAAGTATAAGGAATGACAACAACAAGCTAGGAGACACATTTGGAACTCAAATTTCCCACCCAATTTCACCAATTAAATTCAGTACTTCTAAATCTAGTGAGGAAATTTTGGGTAGGGATTGGTTTTAGAATGATACTTCAATATATTTGGTTATAACCCTTAAAAGTTCTAGTTCAACTAGCATAAAAGTCTGTAGACTAGCTATGGGTTTGGTTATGTGGTCAACTCTTAGATCTGTATGGGTTTCCAAAATAGTCAATTCTCTTTTGTTACAATTTATGATATGTAATAGTAAAAAAATGAATTGTTTTTTAAGTTGTATATTATATATGGATAGAAATTATTAGTTACAATTTAATTATAATTCTTCTATTATATTGTGCTTAAAATATTAATTCTAAATTAAGTTATAATTATACTTTTTGAATGCACGACAATTATACAAGAATTAATAATTGATTTCAAGTTAATAAGTTAAGCTAAGTAGTTATTAATTTTCTCTTCTTTTCGACAAAACTATATACTTATATTGATAAAAATTGGTTCAAAAAAGCTCTCGGAGAAAAGAACCAGTGAAGAAAAACTTTGTTCATTGCAAAATACAAAAAGGATGCAAAATGTAGAGCATCCAAAAGAAATGAAAATTTAGCATCCCAAGACTAATTCCTAGAGAAATGGTCCATTACATCAATGCTCAAAAGGAATACAACAATACAATGTGAAAACCCCAATATTTTCTCAAAAACCTAGCCCATGAAATCAATATGATAGTAAACATTTGATTACAAAATACATACATTAGAGCCCTAGGCTCAATTGATAATTCCAAATATCCATGTTTTTTGAAGAAGACATTGTATAAGACAAAAAAGAGTAGGTATAGAGGTTTCTAATAGTAAGCACCATCTGTGCATGGAGAAAAGATGATAACAGTTAGCCATCCAATCAATGCACATATAGTCCAGCCAATGCCTTGAGACTATCAAGAAGCTCAATGGAATAAGTGAGATCAAAAACCAAAAATAAATGTGAGGTCCCTATGAACATAATTTTAGATATTAATTCCTTTGAAGCATGCCTTTGACAAATTAACAATCCAGAAAGTAAGCTCCAACTAGAAACAAAAATGTATTATAAGCCTTGCTCAAAATGCCATGCATATCGAATACACTTTCAAGGAAAATGGTTTGAGATGCTACCATTGGAATAGGGAGTATTTGGAAGAAAAAAGAACAGTGATAAAGGCAACATGAAAAGAGAGAAATCCATTAAACCATGGTTTTGTGCAAATTGTCATCCTTACAAGGATTTATTAATTTCCCGAGCTTGAATTAAAAGTAGAAAATTTAAAAAGATTATGCCTTAATTTAAATAACAAGTGTCAAACATAGTACTTAAGGCCAAAATTCAAATGACCTTAACATGTGGATAGCTGACCAAAACATGTGCAAAGTCACATTGAACGGTAAATTTTCATAATGCTAAAAAATGACATATGTCAATTAGCATAAGTAGTAATCATAATGCAATTTATTCCACAAAAAACATGATAGCAAGGATGCAAGCCAAGAATGAATATAAATTATCAAGCATGATAAAGTACAAAGGCTTTGCATGATTTTTAATAGGTAATTCTCATAAGGATAGATAAAGTACGTATAAAGTGCTCATCAATGTGAAATGACAAGGAAAACATGCGCATTATCTAATGGCCTAAAGAATTTTAGATGAAATAATGTCAAATAGTTTAGGATACAGGTGAGAGGAAAAGGGCAAACTGAAGAGTCAATAAAAACATCATCCACACCCAAATTGGCCAAACCATCTATAAGTAAAATTTCTTCATGATATGTATGTGATATGTAGCAATCTAGAATACTATCAAGAATAGACCAAACTTGTTGTAAAACTTAATGAATTGACCAATTTGAGACATGGTGATTGATAAAAGCATTAATAATAATTTCAGAATTACCCTCAATGTATAAAGATGAAACATTCAAATATTTTTCCAAAACTAGACCATTGAGAAGAGTTAAACCTTCAACCATATTATTGGTACTGACATGAATTAGAGATTCCTTGTAATGCCTTGCTCAGGAACACGAGAGAAATAAACCTAACATGTAACAATATTTACTAGACTATTTTGTTTTTTAAAGTTTAAACACCATCAAGATAAGAATGCAGAAGCAATAACACATACACCACAAGTACACATAAGCAAATCTCATATACGAATTTCATTTCCAAAGGGTTCCTTCATGTTGAGTCATGTTAAGATGTTAATATTAATTAGTTTAAGTCTCAAATAAAATGTCTCATGATCATAAAGAAGTAACAAATACATAATTGCATAAGAAAATACATAATTGCATAAGAAAATACATAAGTATAATTAATATGATGAAAGTACATCCAATAAGTAACATCTACTGCACATGTCACAGGGTATGTGAGAATAGATACAATAAATCAAAATACATGATAACATATATACATCAACTAAAAATAAGTCTCTGAGATAAGAAATAAAAGTGATAAAGTTACATCTCCTGCAATGAACATCCAATGGTTGGCAATGTGAGGAGGACACAAATGTTAAGAAGTCATTATCTCCCAACTGTGTGGTTACCTAGTCAGGCTTCTACTCCTATCATGTAGGGAAGATAATGAATGATCCACATACATCTATTCAATCATGAAACATTCCTAGGCAAGGAATACCTAATAGCCAAAACTACCTCAAAGGTAACACATACCACTCAAGAAGATAAGATACTCAAAAAGAAAGAACACTCAATCCAATACCAACATCTTACATATACCAAGAATAGATCAAATCACAAAAATCATAAGATAAAGTCAATGAAAGATATCCATCTCAAGTCAAGAACCACATGTCAAAAATACATCATCCATGAATCACCAATCACCATCAATGAAGGTAAACACTGGCATTAAATACATTCATCAATAAGTAAATATAATAAGTAATCCCCACAATGAGTACACCACCATATGTACAAAAAAAATCTACAGAGGAGACTCAAGCTACATACTGTTGAGCTATCATTTTGAACGATGCTTTAATGGCAGGAATCCTTTTGAACTCCTCTCTTGAAAAGCTGATCTAGGATCAACTCCAAGGTTTCCAGTGATCCTGTGACCTACTAGAATCCACTCAGTAGAAGATAAATGTGAGTGTTCATAAGGAGGCCTTTGTTGGTTCTAACCAATTTCGGATAAGATGTTGAATCTACTTGCTATCTCAAAAAAAAAAAAATCACAAAAAGAAATATATTTTTGTATTTTTTTTGTTCATGATGAATGTAGTTTAACAATGCAACTATATGAATTCCTAAATTAACCAAGTGTTTATAAAATAAAATAACAAAGATAAGGTAACGAGACATTTAAAGAAAATAACTTGAAAAACAAATTCCTTTGAAAAGATCAATAAGTAACCATTGAAAATAGGAGCAGTACTTCCTTAATTCCACTAATGCAATCATCAATGGGAATTTAGTAATTGTAAGATGTCTCACTTCTCATCAAATTGCAAGGCCGTAGAAAATGTGCTCATGCAAGACAAAAAGCTATGTATGAACAATAGGTGATATCTTCTCCAACTAAGTATGTCAGTAGAATTTGTAAACATGTGGCAAACACCAGAATTAAAAGATCGCTCAATCAAAATAACACAACAAAACCATTGGCTCCATTACACTTCATGAACATAAATCCACAAAATATAACACACTTTAGCAAGAATAACTACACTCAAAATGAGAGCACCAATAGCATATATTATTGCATCAAAATAATGGCCTGAAATACATATTTAATTCCTCAATTTATAGGCAATCATCTATTCAATTTGTGTTGAGAGTGAGAGATTCCTTCATGCAAATATATGCTTAAAACTAATAAAATAATCCTAATTATATACAAACTAACTCTCTAAATGGTGCTAAGTAGGACTCCACCCTTGCTTATATTAATTGATGGGTGCATGAGCCTTTTCATGACTTTAAAACAAATAAATAAGAAGTATATAAGAAGAACAAAGCCATAAGAGGATCTGAGAGTCACTAGAAGCTCTAAAAATGGAAGCTAGGCCTTCTCTAAGTGTATCTAGGAGTTAAAATGTCGTCCAAATGCACTTTAGGTGCATGGAAAGCTCTAAATTTGGAACTAGAAATTAACTATCGATGCACCTCTGACTTCCTCAAAAACTTCTAGTGCACCTTTGGAGAAGCACACCTTAGTGACACATCCAAAAATCCAAAATTTTCCCAAGTATGAAAACTGAAATTCTAGCTTCTGGGTTTTCTTTCCCTTTATACCAAAGGCATTTCTAGATGTTTTCTCTTGAATTTCTCTATGATCTCCATCACTTGGACCACATCTAGAAAATCCAAAGCATAATACTTATTCTTTACTATTTTCTGGTAGTTGCTAACTTCTATGCAAGTCTCCAAAAAGTCTTCCAATTTTACATCCAATTCTAGCAATGCCTCCTCTTTCTTAAATGCTTATCTAAGGTCTTCATTAGTCGAAGCTTCTTCAAAGGTCTTCTAAAACTATTCGACAACTACTTGCATAGACATGAGTTTATCCCTTCACTCATCTTCAAAAATGTCAAGGCAAGCATCACTGTAATACTTCTCAGCTTCCAAAATCTGCTCTTGGGTTTGATCCTTGAGCCTATGAATATCTGCATGTAATGTCTCCATTACTTTATTACCAGCAGCGATCTTCTTGATCCAATCATCTATCTTATCCAATTCTTCCCCCATATATACATCCATAATCATATGATGCCTTTGACACTTTATTAGAGGTCTTTACCCCAGGTATGTACCTTGTCCATCAATCCAAGATCCTAGTTCAGTATAGCAACCAACTTGTTTGCATTAATTTTCATATCGTGCAATAGTTTAAGGCTTCCCTATATTATTTGCATACCTTTTCCCTCAAAAATTTATCTCCATTGCTAATACGCATTCAAAAATGGATCCAATTGTACACCTACCTTCTCCTTCCTATCAAGTGTCAACCTAGAGTTTCCTCAGGATGATCAAGGTTCAAAGGACCAACCACTCCATGCAAATAGCCTTTTAGAATCTCATTCTATTTTTAGAGCCTTACCAATTTAGACTCATTTTGTTCCAAGTGTCTAAACACTTCTTTAATTCTTGTGGTGACCAACACTTAAGCAATTTCCACAATGGGCTTTCCCAACAAGACCTCTTTAATTAGATAATCTTTTGCGGTTAGATCTTCAATATCTACATGTAAAGGAGGAATGGTAATATGAACCAACAAGTCCTTATTTTGGTTCTTCATAATGAAGGCCAATGTTCACGCATCACTTGTAGGTGGCTCAAGTTTCTTGAGGGCTTCAACTAATTCTTTCATTCCCTCATCCACACTACAATATAGTTGCCTTTTTTGCCTAACCATCACCTTCCTCTTTGACTAGCTTGGAGTAGTTCCCATCAAAGAAATATACTTAGTTAAAGATAGGGTTTGTACTGCTAGACCCTTTCCCATATCACTCCTCTCTAGAGTCTTATCTTTATGTGAGAGATCTACATTAGGCATCCCTATGTCTGTTGAGTCCACGGTCCTCACCTCTGTATCTTGAGAAGTTTGTTGAGGTTCTTCATATATTTGCCCCCCTTTTGATACTTCATCGTTGCATAACTTATACTTTCTCTTCATTAACAAGAGGGAGAGGAGTGGCTAAGCCTTTATCCAAGAAATTTAAATCTTGACTTGGTGATGGTGGGGAACCTAGATGTCCTTATGGAAAAGGTGACAATTGATTCCAATCTTCTCCCAAAGGCTGATTCGTCAGTGTATCCCTTATCTTGTCACCTACAATTTTAGTACATAGGAATGAAATCAAAATCTGACATGTTAAAGACATCAGCCCCTTGACCCTCTTGTTCATCAACCCATTGTTGTTGCTCATCCTCCGAAGTTGTAACCTGAATAGGTTGTGTGGGAATAGATGGTAGCATTATAGTGGAACTCCTTTTCCATCCTACCTCAGAAGCCCTAGCTAGAAGAGTCCTCTAACTCAAGGGAAGGTTATCTTCTTCTTCCTCCTCATCCTTTTTTAAAATGGTTTCTAGGACTAAAGTAATAGGAATAACCTTTCTTGGCACTTTCTATCTTCTAGTCCTTTTGATTGGAATTTTAGTCTTAGTTCTCTTAGGAGCTGATGGAGAGGCTTCTTCCTCTTTAACATGTGGGGACAACTCTTGTGCTTCTTCTTCAGGTCCTTTTCCCTATTCTGGTGGTGGTACTTGAGGATTATCCTAAGTTTGAGCAGCTTCTACATTTTTGGGCTCTTGGTTCTCAGGTGCTTGAGTTGCCTCGTGGGCTTGAGTCCCTTCAACTTCAGGCTCATCTTGCCGAGGAGTATCTATTTTTCTGTTATTCTTGTCTTTATCTTCCTTGAAGTATCCAACTTCCCTATCATGTTTATACAATATTTTTGACCTAATTAGAGATTGGGCTATGAATGTTAGTACTGTAACTTTTTCTCCTCTTCCCTTTAATAGGTAGGTTGTGGCCTGGAAGACTATTGTTTGAGGGACTTGGTCCAACTTAAATGGCTTCTTAATTTATTCCTTGGTCAACTAGATGATATGCCTTGCCCTATAATTGATATCTACATTTTCTTCTCTATTAATTTATGTGTTCATGATCAGTTGATTGCATATCTTATCCTCATTATACAAGGGATACAAAACATCTGAAGTATCTTGTTGAACAACCTTCAATGGGATCTTTATTTCCAAGGCAATGCCTTCCAAATAAAGAGTCATCCTACAATAATCCCTTATTTGGATATCATAGTCATCTACTGCATTCATCCAATGATCCTCTATGGCATCTTCATGTTCAAATTATTTTCCTACCAAATATTGAACTCTGCCAATATAGTCAAAACATGGACGAGGGGAGTTACAGTCCTCCAAGGGATATTGATCCTATTCTAAATCTAAAGTCGTGATATCTTTCTTCTGCTTGAATCCAAATAGACCTATGGTGATGGGCCATACCCAAGTCTTCTTATGTTGTTTCCTAACTCTATCATATACCTTGGATAGGGGCGCATATGTGCACCTTACACTTAGGTGTTCTTTTAGTTTTTTAGGGTTTGTGAATAAAAGGTGTGCACCTCCTAACCTTGCTATTTAGTGTTGTTTGTGCAGGGACATGGATAAAATGGTGCACCTCAAAGGGTGTAGAGGTGTGCTTGTCTAAAGCTTGGAGGAGATAATGAGTGCAGAAGAGGGAGGGGTCCTGGGCTTTTATAGGTCTAGGATGGAGTGCACCCTTTGGGGGTGTGCACCTGTGCATGTGCGTAGGTGCACACTTCCAAAGGGAAGTGCTCTGCACTAGTGAACTTAACACACTAGCATACCTTCGAAGGTGTGCATATGCACTAGATGTGCTAGTGTGCTCATTCTACTATAAATCCTTCTTTCTTGTAAAATCTCTAAATTTTGGCACATGGGTTTTTCAGGCAGAGGGTAGGGCAAGACCCAGATTCTAGGTAGAACCCTAAAAATGACTCAGAACCTGGATGAGGGATCTGGGAAAGTTTTAAAAAACTAGGGGGTCTGCATTTCTAGGAAAAATGGGGTGTGCATTGTGAAAACCACAACACATACTAGGAAGTGTCATCACATGGTCAAACTACTTGAGTTATCTTGGATTAATCTCTCAATAGATCCTGGATCCTCAAGCTTTGAGTTACCTTGGAGTAGTTACTTTGAATCCCGAACCCTCAATGTGACACATGTGAAACTAGAAAACCCTCTCAAGAAGATGAGGAAAATTAGTTGTACTATCATCCCATTCCCATCCTTAGTCTATACATGCACTCAAGGAATGGGCGAGGCAATATCTCTAACTTAGCTTTTTAGTGTGTTTCCCAAAATATTAATTACTAGAATATCATTTATTACATAACTTACAATAGGTTACCCTAGCACTGACCACTTTGGGTCCTCGACAACTACTGCAAGCCACTCCCAAAGACATGTACCTAGACAACGTCTCCTGAGCACATAAATACAATTTTGCCCCATACCACAACACCCATAATGATCAAACTCATTTCCTTAACAGGCAACCCGAAACAAGTTGGTTCTCCCAACCCGTGTAAACATAAATACACTACATGGAAAAACTTATAATTTCAACTTTCAAATTTAAAACACAAGTTCATCATAATATTTGAAATAGATATATACATCAAAAAAAATCACAAAGACAACCTCTGGTGTATGACCTAGTTGGCCAACTAAACAACTCATAGGAAAAATAATCCATCATAAAAGATCAACACAAGACTATAATTAAATACCAGAAGAAAACACTAACAAACAAGTCACATGGTTAAAAACATTTGGTTGATTCGGCCAAAAGAATGTCTTTTAAACACCAAGTCATATATATGGTTTCCAGATTAAATAATGTCTCTACAAACTCACATATTTAAAAAAAAATCATAGTCACATTCTCAGACACAAGTAAATATTATAAGTCAAAAGAATCTATTATGTTCAACCAATGTATTTTAAATACCAAACTTCATTCGAAAACAATGATATTTAGATTTTACTATATCTCTAAGAATGGAGTTTACATTTTAGAAAATCATCATTAAATCTAATATAGATGATTTCCAATTTCAACGATTTTCCAATTTCTAGTGAATTAAAAGTACAATCCAAACACCTTTTAGTTATAAAATAATATCATTACTATATTATTATTATCATATATTTATTTTATTAAAAATTTAGTTAACTATAAACCCATTTAATAAAATCCTAATTTATTTAATTAATTTCTTTTGTAAACTAAATAATAATTAAAAAAATTAATTAAATAAAAACTATATATAAAAACTAACCTAACCCCTTATAAAGGGGTGTTGTTGCTCTAAGTAGTCACATGCTGCTCTAGGCAGTCGCGAGCTACTTTAGGCAGTCGTGTGCATGCCTACGGCTAGTGGTTGGGGTAAAACCCCCCAAATAAAATAATAATAATTATTTTTTATTAAAATAACATTATTTAATATAATATTTTTAAATTATATATTCTTTTTTAAATCCATAAGTACAGGCCTGGAGGATGATTTTTCCAGCGTGCTCATTTTTTTTTAATTAAATACTAATGAATAGATTTTCAAAAGAACAAATTGTAGAATAGATCTAAATTTGATCCCAAACAACCCTAGCCAGAAAATTATGTTTCCTCTCTAAATTTTCTTCTGTAAAACAATGAGAAACTAATATTCTTTTAATCGGAGCTAGAGAAATGATCAAAATGACAAACAAAATTCCAAACACCCAAACAAGCACGAAGCAAACAGATCCTTTCCAAATTGAGAATGCATTCACAAGATTTCAAACCCTACCTCACACTAATGCTAAGATCTAACAACTGAATGAAATTCCTACTGCAAGCAAAATCTTTCAATCCATGAAAATTCCTTTCTTTTCCAAACTCCAGAGTTGCTCTCCAAAACATGTGTGTGCAATAATGACTTGAAAACCCTCTAATATAGAACTCTAATTACCTTTTTAGGTTTTTTCGTCTCCACTAGTTCTAAATTGCAAATATTTTATTTAATTATTCCCTTCATGCACAATTAATCCACTTTTTAATTAAAATATTATTTTAATATTATTTATTTATCTCTCAACTTTATTATTTAAAGTAATTTCATAAAGAGATATTTATTTATTATTTAATTAATAAAGATAACTTAAGTGCATTATTTAAATACCACTAATTTTAAATCTTTATTAATTAAATAATATGTTACACCATGATCAAATTTTAATATTTAATATTCAAATGCTTTTTTAAACGTAGTTTTCTAAAATTAGGACTTTTAAATTTAATCTTTTAATTTAACTAAAAATACATTTAATCACAATGATTCCAAAAAATGCAAGATTGTCATATTTTAACATTTTTTACTTTTTAATTAAATTACATTTGATAAATCAACATCATTGATCGAATGAAGAATAAAAAATAACTAGTCTATTAGTCAAACCTCAAGAAATGCATAAGGAAAATCAACCAAAGCAAGAATCAAACCACCTACGCACAAAAGACTCGCGTATTTTAGAAGGGTGGATAGTCTGTTATGAGTCCTCCTTGCAAGACAAGTATTTAGGCTATGTCTGGGATTGGACCTGGTCATTATCTTTGCATTCTCATCATTTGAGTATTGTAATAGGGCACGCTCATCTTGGCAATTTAGGGAAGTCGATATCTGGTACTTGCATCCTACACAAAAGATGAGTATGTACATGTGTATAAATATATCTAAACTAAATAGGCAATGACAAGGAGTGGTACATCGTGTAGATCCTGACTAGCAGGTGACTACGACTCCCTCCCTTAACCATATTAAACATGTGAGATAGAAAGATAAAACAAACGCATGCACCATACACATGCAAGTATGGGGTGAGCATCATAATAACCACAAGTCAGACATTGAATGCTCATATATAACTATGCATCATTATGAATATAAAATAATCATCTGACATCATTATGAACTAGACATCACATTTATTAATTATGAATCATTTGAAACATAATTAATGCATTAGTAACCATAATCATTAACCAACATGTGAAAAATAGTCAACTAAGTAGTCATCATTCATATATCTCTACTCCAAGTCGTGAAATAATATCCTATAACAACATATCAAATATCTCTAAAACTAACAAAAGTATGGTAATAGGCCTAAAAGTATTTGGCAATCAGAACATAAAATTAAACTATAGGTGGGAATTACATGCCTTAATTGCAATAACCATACCTTTATGGTCCCTAGTAACCATTCATATTCTAGAGTTACCAAGGTTACTCCAAGATGGTCCATCAAAATTCAATTATAGTTGACCCAGACTAAGTAGTTATTAGTTAAGTTGCATATTGTAAATTAATTAAAATTAAATAATGTAGCTTTAAAAGTACTTTATTATAGAATTAGAACTTAATCTTTTAAAATAAAGTTGAGTTAAGTGACTTTACTGAAAATTAATTATTAGATTATTATTTTATTTTTTATATAATTAAGTCTCTTATTTTAGAAAATATATTGAGTATTCTATATATGAGGGTTTTGGGGTTTTACTTGAGGTTGAAGAAGGATTTTTGGGTGCAAAGATTAGAGACTTGTTTTCAAAGTTTGGATTTTAAGTTGCATTTTTTACTTCATTTTTTATTCTCATTAAATTGTAATTACATGTAGGTTCAAGGCAAGAGCCTAGAATACAGTGGTAAATTGAGAGCTTCTTGTGTGGGAGGTCTTGGGTTTGAATCTACTTGAACTTAATAAATAATAATAATTAACCACAACACATAATAATTAATCTTGGCTTTGGCTTCTAGTTGATCAAAACAAAATTACACATAAGATTTGAAAAACTCGTGTTAATATTTCATTCAATAAGAAACCATGTTTGTATGTCTTAAGGATATTTACTATATTTCACTTATCTTTTATTTAAAATATTATTTATTCATTTATTTTCATATTTGTTAAAAAATATTATTTTTCAAATTTTGAAAATAAACAAATAATATTATTTATTTTTAGATTTATGAAAAATACATATAAATAAAGTTTTAAAATAATTTTTTTAATTAAGTTATCTATCAAAAAAATTAATTTAAGTTTTATTCAATTAATAAATATTAAAATTCAAGCAAGAGCCTACAACACAATGGTAAATTGTGAGTCTCGTATGTGGGAGGTCTTGGGTTCGAATCTACTCAAGATTAATACATAATAATAATAATTAATCACAACACATAATAATAACAATGAATCTTGGCTTCGGCCTCTTACTAATCAAATAAATAAATAAATATTAAAAATTGAGATATTTATTAATGCAAACAAACTTAAAGTTTTATATTAAGTTTTGAATTTATATAAATGTTTAATTTAATTTGATATTTTTTTAAATGGATTACATGTGGATTTGTAAATAAAAGAAAATAAATTCAAACAAATTAATTATCAATTAGAGAATAGATACTTTCTATTAATGAACTTAATTATACAAGGAGAATTCAATGAAACTCCACATTAGTAAAATGTTTAATGGTTATGAAACATTTAAAATGATATATATTTTACTCAAATTGAACCCTTAGAAAACAAGTGGACTTTTATTCATTATGAACTTTTTATTTGAAGTGTGTGTGTGTGTGTCTATTCATTATCTTTGTGGTTGTTGTGTATTGTGGGATTCACATTGGCTATAGGGGTTGTACATAGAGGCTTTGGGTATTATATGTGATTATTGCTATGTTAATTACCTTTTGTTGATGTTTAAGTCATGATTATTCTCTCCCAACTAATTTTATAAGCTCATTTATTTTGTACTTTTGAGAGAGTGTTATATGACGGTTTGAGGACTAGGCTTGGATTTGCTATATTGTAGTTTGAGGACCCACGTGTACTTGTAAGAATTATGGTTTGAGGACCAATCTTAGATTTATTATGATGTTTTTTGAGGACCCATACGATCTTATGACAATTATGGCTTGAGGACCAATGTGTGTGTGTTCTAGTTACCTTCTTTATGGAAACATACTTGATTATTACTTTGATTTAATTTATGAACTTAGGGTAGTTTATTTGGGTGTATGGATGGGAGTTTCTTGTGACAAGTGTCGAGGCCCACAAGTATTTGTCAAGATCACTTATTGTAAGTAAATAAAATTTATTAGGATAGAAATATTAATAAAATATGTTTCTCGCCCATGTTTAAGTTCTTGATTGTGGTATTGACTAGGATGGTAGTGGAAGAATATAGTTGATTGAGGTCTTCCATGGTTAGTAGCCTTGTTTGTATGAGAGGTTTATAGATGTCATATATGGTCACTTGAGTGTCCAAGTCCAGAGAGGTTGCTAAGATGAGACTCAAGGGTTAGACATATGTGATGACACTTCCCTATATGCATATCATGTTTCCTACATGAATTGTTGCCTCTCATTAGTGTGTACTACCTTTGTAGTTAAGTATTGACCTTGAGATTAGATAGCTTGTTAGGGTTCCATCCTTGATCTTTGTGATTGGTTTTATGGTTTGATATTTGTATGGAGTCTATTTTTATCTCCTCAACATAAAGGGAGTGGGTCTTCTTAGGTTCAACAAGGTCAAGTGGTAATGTGACCTTTATCATTGAGATATGTTCTAATTTTGTATTCTAGTGTCAAATGATCCTTGTAGCAATGGCATTAACATGGATTCGTCTTTTAAGACTTATTTTAACTTCTCACCTTATTATTATGTATTGATTTATGTATTGATCATGATATCTTTATGAGATGTATTTATACTTTGATTTGTATATGATACCCAATAGTATGTACAATGGATGTAGGGTTTTATGTATTTGGATATTGTGTTAGTTGGATTTGGGAATACTCATATGCGATGATGCTCTTAGTCATTCATCTACATTATATGAGTTGTGTTTATAATTGTACTTATGGTATTTTAATATATATTTGGTATGAGACCCCTGATATTTATAACTTATGTTTTAAGTTGTATTGTATGTATGTGTTATTTTATTGTTGCTTTTGCATTATTGTATATTACTATTTGTAAAATCTTCAGAAAAAAATATTCAATAAACTCAGTTTATATTTAGGTTAATCTCTCTTGGGTTCCCTAGCTTATCATTACATATATAATGTGAATATATTT
This sequence comes from Cupressus sempervirens, assembly GCA_028749045.1. Classification (NCBI taxonomy): domain Eukaryota; kingdom Viridiplantae; phylum Streptophyta; class Pinopsida; order Cupressales; family Cupressaceae; genus Cupressus; species Cupressus sempervirens. The sequence goes on from CM053790.1 coordinate 335,335,473, forward strand.
TTCAATGGTATCCAATTTTAGCTGAAATTTTACATCCTTTTCAAGTTTCCATGTACATATTTCACACTTATATTCAATTACAACTTCATCTAGGTCAACATTTGACACTAAAAAGTGAATGTGTACTTTGAGGCCCTATTCAACTGAAATGACTTTTCCATATCCTACTCACACCCAAAATTTACTTTTCCTTTTTTTTCCTAGTTCTACTTTCCAATGCACGACCAACTTGAGTTGTAGCTGCTAAAGTCTTATGAATAACATCATTAGCATTGAAAATAACATTTGTAGAAGTCTCAGAATATGGAAGGAGTGAAATAACAAAAATTTTAGGGAGAAAGAAACTAATTCCAAATTTGTCTTCTACAATAGCCTTAATCCTTTGTTAGAAAACTATACTATTAATAAAGGTTATAACCCTCTTCTCAGCACAAAGGAAATTGATAGAAATAGGAGGGAGGACTATAGATGGACTCTCCCACCTAATGGTTGGTGTAAAGAAAACTTTGATGGGGCTGCTAAAGGCAGCCCTAGTAAGGTTGAGGTGGGGGGAATCATCAAAAATACCCATGGAATAGGAATTGCTACTATTTCTACTACTTTGGTGTTGCAAACTAATCACTATGTGGAGGTGACTGTGGCACATCAAACCATCAAACTTGCTCAGGAAATGGGAGTCAGAAATATATGGTTGGAAGGAGATTCAAAGAATATAATAGACTGTCTTAACAAAAGGAATGAGCCTACGTGAATGATTGTGAATATCATTGAAGAGTGCATTCAGATCCTTAAGTCCTTTGATAATATATATGTAGCTCATGAGTATAGGTAAGCTAATCAAGTGGCTAACAAGCTAGCCAATTGGGCATTCAAGAATGATGAAATGAAAAGATGGATGGACAAACAAAATATTCCATTGGAAATCTTAGATTTGAAGAAAGGGAAAGGAACTTGAGCAAATTGGGAAACATTAACGGTCAATTATGAAAGGTTATGCACTATGAGAAATGTACTAAAAATTTATCTATAAGTATGATAGCCAAAGTACAAAATACATTATTAATATTCATCAACACACTTTGAGGCCTAATTTTGGATATAATTTGCATGAGGCTAAAAGAAGTTTTGTAAAAACAATACATATCAATTGGAATCAGGCTTCAAAAGATATCACTACTAGAAGAAGAGATTGCAAAGAGGATGAAAGTATGGTGGGGAAAAGACAAGGAGAGAACTTGAGGATGAAGTAGATAAGTGGCATTGGTGCTCTAAGGTGTGGAGCATTTTCAAAAAAGGTGAAGTTACCATGTTCATCGAACAACTTCATGGGTGGAAACCCTCTATTACATGTATCATGGTTAAGAGTTGGAACAAGGGGATTGTCAAAATTGATGGGGTGGATTTCACAGTGACAGAGGAGGTTATCTCTGCAATGATGGGCATACCAATTATTGGGAAGAAATTCTACAGAGATAAACATATTTTTGGGTAGGTTGTGATCAAATTTACCAAGGATGTGGAGGAAAAGAAGGCTTTAATGAAGAAAAGTACCTACTACCTGTCGAGCTTTATCAAGCTGCTATGGATGTTTGTGTTGAAGGTTATTATTAAGTACATCTCCCTGGACATGAGATTCGACCATCTTTGCACTCATCACTCCGTACTACTTAACCATTTTAGGTATGGGGCAAAGATTTCAATCCATTTTTTCTTATATTTGTCAATTAATGAGAACATCAATGACTATAGTGAGAAGTCCATTGCCAATCCTGCTTTCCATGAGGGGCTTTTTCTATTAATTTATGATTTTTTTAAGGCTAGGACTATTGGGAAAGAAATTAAGGATAGGAAGGTGGACAAGGAGGGTAAAGGTGAGTCGAATGAGTTGGGAGAAGATTATATCCCATCTATAACTAAGGGCAGTCAAGAGATGCATTCAGATATGGATAAGGATGCTACCCCACAGCAGAAAAAGGGGAAAAAGAAAATCAAAATGGAGAAAAAGGAGACTCTCGACCCTAAATAGAGCATTGTGATCTCATCTGATAGAGACTAAAATGAGAGGGTAGAGGGCATGGATAAAGAGGGTGGCAGTGCTAATGGGGAGGAATATACAAATTTTAGAGAAGATGAAAATAAGTAAAGGACGGGAGGAAAGAGAAACATTACTATTAAGATGGATGTCAATGGAGAAGAGGATTATGGTGGCAAGCCTTTCAAGAGGCTAAAAAGAGGGAAATATATCGAAAAAGAATCCAAGGAGAAAAGGCAAGAGGAGGGGAAGCATAGGGATGAGAAAGAGGAGAATTAGGGGAGTGGGGACGAGAATGAGCAGGTTTTTGAGGAATATGGGTCTAGCCATTACACTTGCAAGATTTTAAGCAAAGATAGGAAGGTGGTTTGGAGGAATTTTTATAATGTTTCTATGAGGATGGGGCTCAATAGAGAGATGATGAAAACTTTGGTTAAGGAGAATAAGGAGAGTAAAATTTAAATGGAGGAGCTTATTGATGTTACCCCTGTTATTTTGAGCAACATCACTAAGGAGAACCCTCGGATGGATGTGCTTAATATTGCCAAGAACAACATAATTGATAGCTATAGAACCACAAAATGGATTTACCATGAAATCTATAAGCTTATATACAGAGTGGGAAGATTGGAGAGGGGCAATTGCAACAATAAGAATGGGAAAACTGAGGAGGAAAAGGATATGGAAAACATAATGGACAAAGTGAAGAGGAGAGCATGGAGGGCACCCTGTAGAAAATCATTGAACAAAGCTATAACATTCTTAAAGCTTCTAATGACAACATAAAGGTGTTGATAAAAAAAATTGAGGAACACAAGGTTAGTAAGGAGGAAGACCATTCTCCCAACAATGGTAAGGATAAGTCTCCTAAGGATGGATCAAGGAAGAGGACTAGATCCAGCACAAACAAAAAAGACACCCAAAAACCTAATAAAGATCTTTCTAACCTTAAGGAGGTGGCTGGAAGAGTGTCTAAGCTAGAGATTCATGCTATGGAGAAATTACCTGAGTTGTTCTCCTAGCTTTGGGCCTTTCCTAGTTTTTGTTTCTGCTTCCCTATTTTCTTTTTCTAGTTTAATCTATCTATCTTAAGGGAGGCAGTTGCTTTATAGCCTATGGCTATTATGTCAAGCCGATACTTTAAGTTATTTATCTATGATAATCTTTTAGTTATGTAGGGTTTTAGGGCCCCATCAAAACGTATTTTCCTTAATCAAAAAAAATTGTAGAAGTCTCAACAACAAGATCACCATATTAACACTAGCATTTGTGATATTCTTTGTAACATCACCAATATTGACACCAACATCTACAACTTTATCTATTGGAAACTACAATTGGAATAATTTTTATGTTTTCATTAATGTCAAACCTACTAGAGAGACATTTATTAACAATGTCGAGTTCCATATCAGTTGATTGATGAAGAGGATTTGAAAAGAGAGATAACTAGATGAACTAGTGAAGTTGTTGAGTAAAGAGGAGCAAGAATATTTACAATGTGCACTTGATCAAATTGTCTTTAACAAGATAATGTATTGTTTAATCATTATACGAAGTGAAGAAGATAGTTGAGTTGATGCTTAAAAGAGAACACAAGTAATTGAGTAAATCTCTAAGCTTAACCAAGTGAAAATTTTACAAGGCTAATGAAGTAGAAGATTAAGGAACTTAAGAGTTAGTTGAGTAATAGTTATGGCCAAGAAAGATAAAGAAGGAAAATGTAGTAATGATCAAGCATAGTGAAGAACAAGCAAGCTAGTAAAAGTTGAGTGAGACTAAACAATAGAGATCAAGCTACATAGTATTGACCAAGTAGAAGAACACAATGATGACCAAGTGTCAATGAATAAAAATTTGTGAAAGAATCAAGTTTGAGGCCAACATGGTTGAATTTTTGGATGAGTCAAAATGCATGGATGATAAGGATTGATGAGATGACATATTTAATGCATGAATTGAGTTTGTTATGCAATCAAAGGCAAGGATTTAAGGAGTTTTTAGAAGTGTCAAGAAAGGAGTAGAAGGAAAAAATGATGGATAGATTAAATGGATATAATCAAACCCTAAGATCTTCAATGATGTTTAAGTGGAAAAAGGTCAAAGCTACCTATTTAAGGAGGTATAGGAGATATTTTATTGGGTTGGTTCATTGTTGATTGGTGATTTTGTGGAGAACCTATGAAGAACTGAGTAGTAGAGGAAAATTAAGAAGATTGGTGTAGGGTGATTTCTTAAAGGATTACCAAGAAGATCAAAGAAGGGGATGTTAATGAACCAACAAATGAGCTGAATGGAGATATGAATTTACAAAGTGAGTTGTATCTTAACAAATCAAACATGTTTTTACTTTCTAACCATTGTGGCAGTGACAATCATTTAATCAAGGTTGATCTAATAGTCATTTTGTAAATCCTTTAATCAAGGTGACATTCTAATGGAATGATCCAAAGTCCTCTAACTAGGCCACTTCTAACAGGGTAATTAAATCTTTTAATAGGGTCACACCTAATAGTGTGTTTTGTAACCTTTAACAATTTTGGTTCTCAACTAAGCTCACTTCAGAAGAGTAAAAAATGGTAGCATGTTACTTGGTGGTTTTTCCTAAATTGGGTTTCCACGTTAAATCATGGTGTCATATATGTGTGAATGTTATATTCAGATGCATTTATTTATTATTGTTTTATTTTTTGTTAGTTGGCATATACTGAATAGAGAGCTAAGTGGTGAATGATTACGTTAAGTTGTTGATGAGTTGTTATATGGATCGGGTGGTTTTATGAGTTTGTATGAGTTGTTTAAAGTTATTAAAATTTGAATTGGCACATCTAGACATGAGGATAGTTGATTCACCCTCCCCCCACCCCCTCTAGTTATTCTAAATATTCTAACATTCTCACCAATACTAGAAGTAACTTTTTCCTCTTATTTCTTGCCCTCTTCTATGCAGTTCCCATAAAAGCTTTCTTGACATCATCAACTACAATATCAGTATCATTTACACTAGTAGCTATGAGATTATTAGCCACAACAACAGTTTCACTAACATTGCCATAAGCAACAACATCACCAATTATATGGCTATATTGGGTTCCAATTAGAACTATCTTTGTGATAGAGACATCTTTCAGTGTACTTGTTGATCATGGTATCTCTACGACAAAGATGTCCTTTGGTGCATGTGTTGATCCTAATGTTATAAGTTACTCTATTGCACCACAAAAGTATGAATTTTTTTTTTCTATGGTGTTTTCATCCCTTTGATGCTCCTAGTAGTCTTGTTGTTCAAGATGTGTTACTAAAATAAGTGTCAAACACAATTATGAAGATTGCTACCTACAAAATAAAGAAAAATAAAAAATAAAAAAGATAAATGCATATTTTATTATAATTTATAATGAACAACATGTAAATAGTAACTGATCAAATAGGAATAAAGTAAGTCATAGAAGATAATATGGAAAGGAAATTCAAAAATCAAAATGTCTCTATCCTAACGAATAAAAATGGTAAACAATAAAATCAACTCATGACTATGCAAATCATAGGATTTGGTTAGTTCTTAAGATAGGACATGTGGAAATCATTTGCTAGCTTACACCATGATATACTTAAAATCATCTTGCATTTCCAAGCTAGCAACCAAGACAAAGACTTGATCACTAACTTTCTCCTCCATGCCTTGCAGCTTATGAAGATTAACCAAAAAACTTGTGAAATGGTGATTACTATAAGGACTAACAAAATGCAAAAGATAAGATTTTCTTTGAAAAAGATAGGATGAATGGCAATTATTCACTAGCTTACATTGTGATAAATTAAAAACATCGTGAGCTTGTGAGCTAGTAATCAAGACAAAGACTTCACTGCTAACTGTCTACTTGCCAATCTGCATCTTATGAATTACCAACAAAAAAACTCACGGCCTTAGGATAACTATAACAAATAATATCTCGCTAACTCACATGGTTAAAATACAAAACACTCTTCTAACCAGTGATCGCATTAATTAGAAAACTATAAGAACTCTCTAGATTTCTATTCAAACAAATTAACACTTTTAGACCTAGTATCTTGCACCTTGACATAAAATAGTGGTCACTGTCATAAACTAGAAAGGATCTAAAGAAAATTAAATAGACCTGCAAATTTGGATTTAATTTGGTGTGCATTTGTAAATCATTTTTAAAATGAAAAAAAAAAAATCATTTATAATATATTGTCGATAGTCACTATGACATACCATAATGTTTTCACATTGACAAGGTCCATCAATGACTCAACATCTAAAGAATCCCTCACCAACTTATATTCATAGCCTATATAAGTCAACCAAGGTTTAATTTATAAAATATCAAACAACTAAAAAATAAAATAATAACTTTATTTGTATATACCTTTTCACTTAGTGTTATCTTTTCGCACTAACATTGTTCATAATCCACTCAACATCTAAACAATTCTTCAACAATTACTAACCACAACCTTTGTATGTGAAATGAATAAGTTGTATAATTTAAAATTCAAAACAAATGAAAATGAGAAATACTGACATGTATCATCAATCTTAGATTATCTAGTTACAACATTTTAAGTTTTCACATCAATGAAATCCCTCTATGAAACATCATATTATGAATTCTTCAAAAACTTCTATCCAGGATTCTAGAGCCTCTAGAATTCCAGATATTAAAATAAAGTTCGACGAATGTTAAAATCTATCTTCACTTATCGTGTATTTATATAAAACTAAATTTGGTGAATTATACATTATTCCACACCTAAAAGATTCAAATTTAGCAAGTAAGGAAGGTCTATGGTGGTGTCGATACAATCTTCAATGTGAATTTCAAATGACATTACCATTCTATAATGGTTGGGACAATTTTTCCCTATTAGCATTGTACTAGAAATTAAAACTATTTAATTTCTTGGCCAGTATCTCAAATACTCATTAAATAAGTGTATTGATATTGGCGAATGAATTGTTGTGTCAATTGGTGATTTCTTGTATACATCTTGTTGGTGTTTTAAAATGTTACACTTCAAATTATCCCAATGAGACCAAAATAGATCTAAAGGCAGCTACTTCCCATCTGCAACATATCCTTTTAGACACTGGGCCAACTATAAGGCTAGACCCTTCTTCTACTTTAGGCTCTGCAAAACCTAGGTAGGTATACCTATAGATTCTTCATATGGTACCAATTGTTCAAAAGAATACACTAAATATAAACAAAATAGATAGAACCCTTATATCTTCTATACTTATGCAAAGATCATAGACATCAAATAGCTAATAGCATGACCTAAGAAATTGATAAGCTAAGTGAGGGCATCCTTTCATCTCTTAAATGGAAAGGAAATGGATGATTATAATTTTGATTTCAACAGATCCCCAAATATGTAACAATAAGAACAAGTTGATCATGTAGCCGATCAGTGCCTTATCCATTGGGTAGTTTCATAAATCACACACATACATTTATGATACCACTAACATATTTCATACATCAAGATATCATATCTATCCTATCACTTTGTGAATTAGACATTGGTGTTCATAATGACCTCATTCTCATGAGATATCCTTCTCAAATAACTAGCAACCCTATCAAATACATCAAGCATTTACTTGGCCCAATTGATAAGGGAGTAATAGGCAGCTAAAGAGAGCTTCATGGTAGGGCCAATGTAGAGCAGATCATAATGAGGAATGATTAGGATTGGTTAGCAACAACAGGGGAGAAGCTCGAGGTTTTTTACCGCACATAAGAAGACTAAAAAATGGTAGATTTATTGTCGAGAGTGAACTACTGCAAAGGGCGAGTTATCTTTTAAAGGGGAAAGCATGAGATTTTTATCCCACATTGGGGATATGGGAGACTTGTTAGCTCCTTTTATATCAAAAAAATTATCTATTAAGTGTCTTTAAGATGAATGGCCTTTAAAGCCACAAGTAAACTTATGTGAGGGGCCCACCTAGTCGGTTGGAGTGCACATAGCAAAATTTTGACCAACGTCCCTAACAAATGGATGATAACATGGCTTGATAACATATTAGAAATGGACACATGGCAACAAGTAGATGAGTCATAAAGTGACACATGGTAGAGGCTTCCAAACATGGCATGCAAACTAAGGTCAGATGTTGATGTGGTGGGCCCAAATCTGATGCTCTAGATATCGTCATGTGGTGAAATTTGATGGAAGGTGCTTCCCCACATTGAGGAGATGCACAGAGGTTAAGGAAAGTGGGGAAGTACCTACCTAACACATGACAGTGGACCTGGTCAGTGATGATGTGGCAGGGGCAAAGATTGAGCTAATAACAAGATGACACATGGCAGTGACGTAGTGAGGGGCCAACAAGTGATGATGTGGCACAACTAACCATGTAAGGAGGACCAATAAGAGATTGCCATGTGGCAAACTAGTGGACCAATCAGAGGGTGCCACATGGTGCCTGGTGGCAGGTGATGTGGCAAACCCCGACCAATGGCGTACTTCCATGTGGTACAGGTGGTCAAAGAAGTTTGACCCGGATGAGAATTTTGAGGAAATTTTCAAAAGTCCAAAATTTACTATTTTATTATTTTGAAATCACTTGCAGGAAATTTAAATAATTATGGTTATAACCTATAGTTTTGACTTTAGAAAGATTTAAATTTATGCAAAAGAAGTGCAGACATGTGAGTCATGCCAAAGACTTGAACTTCAAAATGATCTTCTAGGCATCTCTAATGCCTCGACATAGGACTATTATATATTGTCAAAACTAGGAAGGAGCAAATTTTCCATATTTGTGGTTTGTTTCTACACAAAAAGCCAATGGTTCAAGTTATGCAAGGTTTTGTATCAGGTACTTAGTTTTTAATCACATTCAGGTATTGAAGTTCAAATTTGATTTTTAGCAAGATGTTGAACTAAATGAATACTAAAGATAGTAACAATGCAGTTGGGAATGGATTTTCTCACCTCCAAGTCAGTTAAATGAAGATATTATCAGCATTTCATATGCTTATTTGATATTTTGGTAGAATAGGGGTTTTCGATCAGTTAGCGAAGATATTTTCAATTTGTTACAGAAATGATGAGAATCATTACAGATTTTGGTTATAGAAAGATGAGAGATGCTTTACAATAGTAGGGAATGAAGATTCAAGTGGACACATGTCACTTCCAAATTAGATCCAGGATTTCACTCTTTTCCTATATCTTTCTCTTTCTCATTCATTGTGAAGGTTCTAGTTTTTGATATGTTTCATTACTATGATACCATGTTGGTTGTAGTTAGTCTGTGATGCCACAAGGTTGGATCAAGAACTGTATTTCCACATTCCTCAATCTTCTCTCTTGTATGAACAGTAGTAAATAAAGCTAGTATAGATAGTTTTGATCTATTTAGTGGTTTTAGTAGTTATTTACATCCATCTTGAATATATAGTTTCAAACAAATGAATATAATGAGCAAGAATCTTCTTACTTTCATTCTAATTCTCATCTCCTCTCTCTGTAATCTATAGTATTTTTTGGTTTAGGGATAAAGAACTTAGACCCTTTTGCTTCCCCTTAAGGTTGTATGTCTGGTATATTTTATTGTTGGAACAAAGAGGCAAATAAATGTTTGATGTGTTTGATAGGGTTATTGGTTATTTGAGAAGGATATTTCATGAGAATGAGGTCTTTATGAACACTGATGTCTAAATTACAAAGTGATAAGACAGATCGGATATCTTGATGTATGGAATATGTCACTAGTATCATAGGTGTATGTGTGTGATTTATGAAACTGCCCAATAGATAAGGCACTGATCAACTACAGGATCAACTTCTCTTATTGTCGCATATTTGGGGATTTTCTGAAATCAAAGTTATAATCATCCATTTCCCTTTCCATTTAAGAGCTGAAAGGATGCCCTCACTTAGCTTATCAATATCTTGGGTCATGTTATTAGTTATTTCATGTCTATGATCTTTGCATAAGTACAAAAGATATAAGGGTTCTATCTTCTTTGTTTTAGATTCAGTGTATGCTTTGAATATTGGTACCATACAAAGAATTTAAAGGTATACCCACCTAGGTTTTGCAGAGCCTAAAGTAGAAGAAGGGTCTAGCCTTATAGTTGGCATGGTGTCTGAAAGGATATGTTACGGATGGGAAGTAGCTACCGCTAGATGTATTCTATTCTCATTGGGATAATTTGAAGCGTAATATTTTAAACCACCAAAAAAATGGTGACTTTGTTGGGAATCTATGAAGAAATTCATTGTTAAAAGTACTGGAATCTCTGGTATAAATTGCATTTTCAGAATCTGTATGATAGACAAACCTTGAGAATTTGAAAAAGATTCAATACAACGGGAAGAATTTTCTACAACAGTAAGGTCATGAAGTGTTTTCCATTTCTTTGCTGAAGATTTATGTCTCCCAGTAATGTTTTATCCATTTGCAATAGTAGCTTTGAGGTTGAGTGTAAATTATAGTTACCAAGAGAGTTCATCTTCTATCAATTAAACTAGATTTTGTTTTTAAAGTGTTATTGTAAAATCAGAGACAAGAATGAACAAAAGGTTTTGTTCTCTTTTTTGAGTTTGTAAATCTCCAAGAGTGGTTTGATGATTTGCATTTTCCTACATCTGAAAGTCTGTTTCAGATTTGTTAAGTGACAAATTATGTTTTATTTCTCACATGTGTGAGTAGTGACTCTAAATCTTTGTACCAGTTGGTTCCTAGTTGATTTCATTGTAATATTTTGAAGGACTTTCAAGTTGTTTGAAGCTTTTGATAGTTTCTTGAAAAAGAAGTATAAGTTCTTGATAAATTTTAAGGTGTTGTTGCATCTATTGTTATAAGAAGTAAAAGTGTTAAAGGTAAATCATAGTAGCGATTTCTTTATCCTCTTTCAAGGAGGTGGCGACTCTACAAATTTTTATTAGTGATGTGAAGGATTTTAAGTATGCACATGTGTCAAATCAGCAAATCAAAGTCTTGCATCAACATTGAAAGGTATTTTTCTTTTCATGCATTTCCTTTTCATGAAAGTTAAGTGTCAGAAATGGTTGCCTCATTTTAGTGATTTTCAGTACTAGAAGAAAGAGGTAGAAATTTTATTTTAAGATGGAGTTAGATCTCATATCTGAAATTAGTTTGCCAAGTTCTGAAAGTTTAGAAATTGTGGTTAACAACATTGCAATGTTGAATAAACAAATCTACAATAATATTATCAGTCTCATAAAGAATAAGGTAGGAAGTATTCAAGACCTACGAGATGATCAAATTTATATAACGTTTAAATTAGCACTCATGGAGTTGCACATGTCTTTAAGACCTAAGGAATCTTCATGGCCTATGGTTTTCTTGGATGTCTTTTTGCCTGGTTTAGTCAATTGGCCATCACATTTAAGAGTACAAAAGATTTTGCATATTGAGAGTCTTTTTAAGAAATTTGAGAGTATTTTAAACCAAAATGAATGTATTGAAAGTCAAAGTGAATGTAATGAATCCGTATATAATGATAATTTGTCTTCTAAGTGTGAAGAGATGGATTCAAATGCTAATGAATCAAATGATTGTAGTTAGCATGAGGAAGATTGATATGAAAGTGAAAATGAACCTTGTTACAGTGAATATGAAGTTAAAGAATTATATAACAGTAGTGGAGGTAGTTCTTACTATGATGAGAATGAATATTGTAATGATTCTAATGTTTCATATTGTTATACTAATGTTTATGCTTCTATGAGTTCTTCATGACATCTGGATAATAATCACAACAAAGAGGAGAAGATTTGTGAGGTAGTATTCTTGAGCCTTGATGAAATTTTATATTTTTTGGCTCGTGATTTTGAAAAATATGTAAGTGTTTCTAAGGATGCTCATATTTTCCCTTGTGACATTTCTTCATTTAGTCAAGTCACATCCCCAAGGTTTGATGTGGAAAGAGATACAAAATCAGAACAATCTTTGTTAAATTTTGGAGCTGTATATAACAACACCTCAAATGTCTTTGCACATGACAACTTGTTGGATGCAGGGGATGTTAGTGAAGAATTTTTTTTTTGTTTTGTTCCCCTAATTTGAAGAAAAAAATGCACAAACAAACTAGGGTTTGTGACTCCAAATCATGACTTCAAAAATCCTTCAACAAAGCAACAGTAGGAAGGTATTTTTTCGATCCGAAAGAAGCATCGAAAAGCTGGTTCTGAAACAGAGACATTGGTGCAGGTATTTTAAAGTTTTGATGCATTTTTATTGCCCATTTTTTTAGTTGAAGTCTAAAGTTCTATTTTTGACTCCGGCAAGCATATCTTTTGTGTCCCATGTCAGTTTTTTGAAAACTTTATGTTTTTGGAAAGCTAGTTTTCTCACCTTTTCAGAAATGTGGTCATTTTCCTTAGATTTTCACCTATGCTCTTTCTATCATATTTTTGGCATTTTTTTCCATATGGTGGATATCTTGAGTGTTTTAGGCCCAAGGATCGTTTTCCTAGCATGGTTTCCTTTGTTTTGGGTTGTACTATGTTTTGTATCAGCTTGTTTTTAGTTTTGATCATTGTAGCTATCATTTTGAAGCACTTTTATGTATCACACTGAGATAAAGTGCCACTTTTACATTCTAGGGGTCATGAACGTTGTTTTGAGTCAGTTGTACATGCACTATTTTCATAAAGCACCATGGGGGGGATAGTTGTCTGCTATTTTAGGCATTCTCCCTTTGTCAAGCAAGTGTCCCTTCCATAACATTAGCCCCATGTAGCGTCAGTGTGACCATGTCTTTATAGGTGTTTGTACCTCTTCCTCTCTCGTCATTCTTGGTTCATCTGCAGGAGACTTTGGTCCACCTTCTCAGTTGCCTGTCATCACACCCCGTCTACATTAAGGGGGGGTTATGCTATTGTTCTAATGCATCTGTGGTTCAATGGTTCATTAGTGTGAGCTATGTATTCAGTGGTTGATCATATATACAAGGCGATTGCAGTGGTTGGCTACCTATGCATTTCAGTGAGATGGATCATCTACCATATAGACACACTTGGTTCATGCCTTCTTCTTCCATGGAGGTTCTTTAGACTAGTATTTTTTTTTCTAATGGAATATTTTGCGACTTTTTCTTACTTTAGTGATGCTCTTCATGATCACTCCTTGTTCCTATTTTAGGGGACAATTTCCCTAGTTGGAGGCTTCTTTAGTTCTTCACTAGGTTCTTACCTCTTTTTGGGGGAGGGTTTTTCCCACGTGGTTTTCTCTCTTTCCCCATTTTCAGAGGTTGCATTTTTTTGCATTGTACATGAGTACCTAACATGGCCTCATTGTCGGGACCCATTATGCATTATGCATTTCTTAATTTTGTGAGCTTAAGGCATTTCCCTAAGTTGCACTTAAGGGGGGGTGTTAGAGTAAATAATTAATTTACTAATTATTTATTCTATTACTTAAGCTTACTTAGGTAAATGCATTTTATTTATTAGTTGTGGCCTAGGAGTTTGTTATAAATTGTTGACAATACAGGAGTTTGTTCTTTCCTAAGTCATACTTATCCTCTCACTTTATTCAAGTACTTTCCACCTTATGTGGATGTATGCTTAGTTGTCACACTTATCTCCTAGCATCTTCTAGCTCATTCTAGGAGATTCTTGGAGCTCTTTATATTCGGGCTCCCTCATTGTATTTTCATAACAATAGATCATCTCATTCTTATTGCAAATACATATTTTCTTGTGTTTGCAATATTTTCTCTCTCATGTCCATTTAGGGTTTTTCCCTTGCTCCACGCTCTTCCTTCCTTGGCTTCCCTTTGACAGGTCTTCACATGCAGGTGATCTTGGGCATCTTCGGGCTCTCTCTTTGTATTTTTACATCATCACTTCTTGCATATTGTAAATACATATTTTTTCATTTGCAATATCTTGTGGTCTCTCATGTTCGTTTAGGGTTTTTCCCTTGCTCCACGCTCTTCCTTCCTTGGCTTCCCTTTGATAGGTCTTCGCATGCAAGTGAAGACGCCCAAGATCACCTGCATGCGAAGACCTGTCAAAGGAAAGCCAAGGAAGGAAGAGCATGGAGAAAGGGAAAAACCCTAAACGGACATGAGAGACCACAAGATATTGCAAATGAGAAAATATGTATTTATAATATGCAAGAAGTGATGATGTGAAAATACAAAGAGAGAGTCTGAATATAAAGAGCTCCAGGAATCTTCCAGAATGAGCTAGAAGATGCTAGGAGATAAGTGTGACAACTAAGCATACATCCACATAAGGTGGAAAGTCCTCGAACAAGGTGAGAGGATAAGTATGACTTAAGAGAGAACAAACTCCCATATTATCAACAACTTATAACAAACTCTTAGACTACAATAAATAAATAAATGCATTTAACTAAGTAAGCTTAAGTAAATAAAATAAATAAATAATTATTAATTATTTACTCTAACACCCCCCCTTAAGTGCAACTTAGGGAAATGCCTTAAGCTCACAAAACTAAGAAATGCAAAATGCAAAATGCAGAATGGGTCCCGGCAACAAGGCCTTGTTAGGTACCCATGTATAATGCAACAAATTACAACCTCTAAAAATGGGGAAAGAGAGAAAACCATGTGGGAAAAACCCTCCCCCAAAAAGAGGTAAAAACCTAGTGAACAACTGAAGAAGTCTCCAACTAGGGGATGTCCCCTAAAATAGGAACAAGGAGTGATCATGAAGAGCATCACTGAAGCATGAAAAAATCGCAAAATCTACCATCAAGAAGAAAATTTCTAATCTGAATAACCTCAATGGAAGAAGGCACAAACCGAGCATGTCTATATGGTAAATGATCCATCTTCACCGAAATGCATAGGTAGCCAACCACTACAATTGCCTTGTATATAGGATCAACCACTGAATACATAGCTCACACTTATTGAACCATTGAACCACAGAAGCATTAGAAAAATAGCATAATCCCCCCTAATGCAGACGGGGTGAGATGACAGGCAACTGAAAAGGTGGGCCAAAGTCTCCTGCAGATGAACCAAGAACGACGAGAGAGGAAAAGAGATACAGACACCTATAAAGACACGGTCACACTGACACTGCATGGGGCTAATGTCGTGGAAGGGACACTCATTTGACAAAAGGAGAAGCCTAAAATAGCAAACAACTATCCCTCCCATGGTGCTTTATAAAAATAGTGCAAGTACAACTGACTCAAAATAACGTTCTTGACCCTTGGAATGCAAGAGTGGCACTTTATCTCAGTGTGATACATAAAAGCACTTCAAAATGATAGCTATAATGATCAAAACTAAAAACAAGCTGATACAAAACATAGTACAGCCTAAAACAAAGGAAACCATGCCAAGAAAATGATCCTTAGGCCTAAAACACTCAAGATATCCACCATATAGCAAAAATGCCAAAAATATGATAGAAAGAGCATGGGCCAAAATCTAAGAAAAAGGACCACATTTCTAAAAAGGTGACAGAACCAACTTCCCAAAAATATAAAGTTTTCAAAAAATGGGCATGGGATGCAAAAGATATGCAAGCCAAAGTCAAAAATAAAACTTTGAACTTTAACAAAAAAAATGGGCAATAAAAATGCATCAAAACTTTAAAATACCTACACCAATGTCTCTGTCTCAAAACCAGTTTTTCGGCGCTTCTTTCAAATCAGAAAAATACCTCTGTATGCTCAAGTTGTGGCCAAAAAACTAATAGTAGCTCCAAAACAGAACCTAGAGAGGTGCAAGCAAGGTCTGATGATGTAGTGCTGACATCATGCTGATGTCAACATTTCACTATGCTAAATTTGATGGCTAAACAGTCATCGCAGCAAAAAAAGGTGCCACGTGGTAGGATGACATCAGTAGGGTGATGTGGCAGGGTCCACGTGGTGCTTGTGCCACGTGTCACCCCTACACTGGTCCTGAGTCTGCAAAACGTGCCATGCAGGCTGAATAGGTGGCTGGCTGTAGACGAGTGGTGCATTGGAGGTGAAACTCGGAGGAGCAGAGGTGCAGGCGGCTAAAGCAAGCAAAGGCGTCGAATAGGAGTTGAGGACGGGCATCGTCGCTAGCAGAGCTCTGTGGGCGGGTGGCAGCCGAGCCGCAGCAGTACTGCGGTCGCGCAGCCAGCTGCGATGGCCCATGGGCTAAGCGCTAGTTGCGCAGTGGTGGCAGGTTAGACGGTGTGCCCGAAATAATTTTTTAAACTTTTTTTTGCTCAAAAATTTGTATGATCCGTACGGAACCTCCTACAACTAAATTTTTTTTGCCTCCCGGAACTTTGTCTCCAAAATTGACAAATTTTATATGGATCCTAACTGAAAAGCACCTTCTAAATCCAATGGTAGCATCCATTTGGGCTGATACTGCTCCAAAAATTTGATGTTCCCCCGATTTGAAGAAAAATTGCACAAACAAACTAGGGTTTGTGACTCCAAATCATGGCTTCAAAAATCTTTCAATGAAGCAGCAGTAGGGAGGCTCTAATACCATGTTGGAGTTGATAAAATCCAACTCCGAAGATGCCCAAGATCACTTGCATGCAAAAACTTGTCAAAGAGAAGCCAAGGAGAGAAGAGCGTGGTGCAAGGGAAAAACCCTAAACGGACATGAGAGACCACAAGCTATTGCAAATGAGAAAATATGTATTTACAATTTGCAAGAAGTGATGATGTGAAAATACAAAGAGAGAGCCTAAATATAAAGAGCTCTAAGAATCTTCCAGAACGAGCTAGAAAATGCTAGGAGATAAGCGTGACAACTAAGCATACATCCACATAAGGTGGAAAGTCCTTGAACAAGGTCAGAGGATAAGTATGACTTAGGAGAGAACAAACTCTCGTATTGTCAACAACTTATAACAAACTCCTAGACTACAATAAATAAATAAATGCATTTACCTAAGTAAGCTTAAGTAAATAGAATTAATAATTAATGATTAATTATTTACTCTAACATCTTCATTTAGTCAAGTCACTTCCCCAAGGTTTGATGTGGAAAGAGATACAAAATCAAAACAATCTTTGTCAAATTTTGGAGGTGTATATAACAACACCTCAAATGTCTTTGCACATGACAACTTGTTGGATGCAAGGGATGTTAGTGAAGGGAAGTTTGATGTTGTTTCAGATTTTTCTCATGTTGGTAATAGTGTTGCAATCCATTTTGATGTTTCATGTGATGAGAAGGAAAACAATGAGTGTTATAAATTTGATTATGGATTTTCTTTATATACTGATAAATCTTGTAGTGATAAGTTCAAGGTTCATTTTGATAGCTTATTAGATGGAGGTAATGATTGTGATCAACATATTTTAGATCAGCACTTTTAGGATAAGTTTTCATAGTTGGTGACTAATTAGTTGTTTGAGTGTGAAGGAGCTTCAGTGAATGATAAATCTAATTGGATGAGTAATAGGACAACAAATAATGAGGAATCAAATTTTTTATTTCTTCACATCTAGTTACACAAGGTGAGTTGTAATCTCTTGACATGTGCAACTTTGTAAATGAAGTGGAATATGAAGCCTTCATGTTTCCAATTGATATCATGCATCCATCATATGTTCATGATGGTTTTTAGTTTGATGATAGTTTATATGAGCATTCTGATTCACTTTCTCATAGTGAGCATGATGTAGAAGTAAATGTTGATTTGTATTTGCATTATGAAAATGAAGTTATTTTGTTTTGCCAAATGAGCTAACAAAAAATGTTGATTATGATGGTGAAACTGATGAGAAAGATGTTTTTAGGTTACCTCCTGAAAGTGGAGATGAAAATCATATATATGATAGAGGTAAGAAGTTTTGACAAGTTTTAGTGGCCTGGGGCCATCATTTGTACAACTTAGGAGTAGATTTCCTTGCGTTCAATAAAGTTGTTCAAGAGAAGTTTTTATTGTCAAGTGTGTGGTATTCTTCTTCCAATGATTCTGAATCCTTACCATGCCTGCAAGGGACATGCATCCCCAAACAGAGCCACTATTGGGACTCAAAATTGCCTTCCTAATTTGAGTACCATTCCAAGGTTTTGAGCCTTGTGAGAACATTTAATGCATGTGTACCTGACTATTGTTTTAAGGTCTGAGAGATGTTTGATGTTTCTAACACCTTGCATTCAATATATCCATGTGTCCCATGAAGATAAATTGTGATTCTGATTCATTCTGCGAAGTTTCGTTTTGAGCAATGTTCAAATTTGCATTTAAGTGTCAAACAGTGATAGGTAACCTTGTTTGCAATTGAATATCTTGCACCCAGTTATGTTGCATGACTCATCATTTTGGGAATGTTTAATATGCATATCATAGAGCCTATGTTTCAAATTTCAAGTTGTTTCAACATGTTTTGACTAGGTTTTGAATACCTCAAAGTTAGTTGTTTACTGTTGTCACGCTAATGTAAATTGTTCAAAATTATGGGAGGCCCTATTTGACCAGTCATAACTTTGACCCAGTTGACCAAAAACTTTGACCCAGTTGACCAAAATGAGAAAATTCCTTTTGCATTGCATTGTAGAGGTCAGAGATTTATTATGTTTTAGAATTGAGCTTATGATGACTCTGTTTGATCATATTTCAAATGTAATTCCAAATGAAATTTTTAAAGTTTTATTGGTGTCATAAAGTGCAGATTGATCGGTACCCCTATTCGAGATGTTATAACTTTGAATCCATGATAGGTGAGATCAAATTGATTGTACCACTATATTCTACTCTAAAAATTCTTCAAGTGTGTCAGTTTTCAAGTCTTGACGAATCTATCTGCATACTTTCTCAAGTCCATTCCATTTACAAAAATCACTTTTCTACCTATGTTCCCAGTTCTACAAATCCAAGTAGCCCACTTTGATTGCTTTCGATATGTACCCTATTATTTGTCATGAGCCCAAATCACAAATTTATATTTTCCTCCTGAGAGTGAACCAATGCCCCAGTTTTCTTTCCCCCAAGTGTCAGTTTGACCTATTTTCAAAGCCAAAATCGAATGTGATTTATCGTTTTCTGACATGTTTGCTTGCAGGCAACTCTTTGGAGGAAACTTTGACAGTCAAAATCTTTTGACCCCAAAGTCATCATGAGATGAGATTTGATAGGGTACAAGAATGTGGAGCAAAGAACAAATGTGTTATCTTTCAGGGCTTGGTCAAAGGTTTTGGTCAATTTTTAAAGCCAGTCAGAGGACCTCTTAGTTTGAAAAAGGTTGAAAATAAGTTTGAAATGAACAAGCAGTATGCAAAATTGATTCCAATCATTAAGATAAACTTATTGGATCGATCTGACAGTTTAGTCGTTTGAAAATGAAATTTTTTTAGCTAGACCCACTTTGGGGGCTCGACTAGTCTGCATCAAATTAATTAGAATTGTGATTTTGAAGGTTTTCAAAGTAATCATAATCAATTATAATACTTTGAAAAATTTCAAAATCTGCAAGCAGATTAGACGGGGCCCCAAAGCGGGTCTAGCTAAAAAAAATTCATTTTCAAATGAATGAACTGTCAAATCAATCCAATGAGTTTACCTCACTAACTGAAATCAATTTGGCCTACTGCTTGATCATTTTTAACTTTTTTTCAACTTTTTGCAAACTGTGAGTTTCATGCTAAGAGGTCCTTTGACTGGCTTTAAAAACTACCCGAAACCTCTGATCGAGCCCCAAAAGCTAACACAGTTATTCTTTGCTCCACATTCTTGTACCCTATCAAATCTTGTCTCATAACGACTTCAAGGTCGAAAGATATTGACTGTCAAAGTTGCCTCCAAAGAATTGCCTACAAGCACAAACATGTTAGAAAATAATAAATCGCATTTAGTTTTGGCTTTGAAAACAAGTCAAACTGAAGCTTGGGGGAAAGAAAACTAGAGCATTGGTTCACTGTCACAAGGAGAATATAAATCTATGGTTCAGGCTCATGACAAATAATAGGGCACATTTGGCAAGAAATCAAAGTGGGCTACTTGGATTTGCAGAACTGGGAACAAAGGTAAAAAAGCAATTTTTGCAAATGGAATGGACATGGGAAAGTGTGCAGATGGATTCATCAAGACTTACAAACTGGCACACTTAAAGAATTTTCAGAGTAGAATACATTGGTACAATAAATTTGATCTCACCTATCATGGATTAAGATTTATAACATCCTGAACAGGGGTACTGATCAATCTGCACTTTATGACACCAATAAAACTTTAGAAATTGCATTTGGAATTACATTTGAAATCTAATAAAACAGAGTCGTCATAAGCTCAATTCTAAAATATAACAAGTCTCTGACCTCTAGAATGCAATGCAAAAGGAATTTCTCATTTTAGTCAAGTGGGTCAAAATTATGACTGGTCAAATAGGGTCTCCCAGAATTTTGAAAAATTTACGTCAGCATGACAATAGTAAACAACCAACTTTGAGGGATTCAATAACTAGTCAGAACATGTCACATTCCCAAAGTGGAAAGTCATGAAACATAACCGGGTACAAAATAGTCAATTACAAACAAGGCTACATGTCATTGTTTGACACTTAAGCAAAAATGCAGATTTGTACATTGCTCAAAATAGAACTTCGCAGAATGACTCAGAATCACAATTTATCTTCATGGGATGCATGGATATATTGAATGCAATGTGTTAGAAACATTAAACACCTCTAAGACCTTAAAACAATAGTCGAGTACACATGCATTAAATGCGCTCATAAGGCTCAAAAGCTTGGAATGGTACTCAAATCAGGAAGGCGATTTTGAGTCCCAACACATCTAAAAAAGATGGGTGAAATTAGAATTAATACAAAAAGAGACTATGTACAAGGTGGTGGTAAAAAAAGTAGGTAAGTTGCCAATTTCCAACAAAAGATGTGGCAAATAAATTAGCTACATCATCAAAAGTTTGAACTTATGAGAGAAATTGGGAATGCCTCGCAATACTATTTTTTTAATCAAATTATCAACATGATTGACTATTGTGATTCACAAATTGGAAAAAATTCACCACAAGAAAACTACTGAAGCTCTCACTCTCTGAAATCTAATTTCATATTTTATTAGGATTGTACATATGTTTGAATATTTTATTCCCAATCAAATTGATCAATCAATTCAATTAGATCACATTTCAAATCTTAAGGTTAATGAACATTGCAAAAGAGAAATTGCTGACATACTTCCTTAGCGTATTTGGGATTAGTATTGACATCCCTTCATCTTATTTGATTTTTTCTAATATAACTTGGATTATATTGAGAGTTATGGTTGGAAGCCCCTCTTTCTCTTGTATTGAATGGCTTGGGGTTATAATGTTTAAATAATGAACTAATCTCGTCTAGTTTAGATTATCAAATTCATTGATTCCATTTTTGCCCTGAACAAAGACTAGAAAATAAAAATATAATATAATTCTTCAACCAACCATGAAGAATGGCACACATATAATTGTCTTTCTTAACTCATAGTATTCATGGAAGAATATTAGTAAAATAGTGAATTTATAACAAATACTTATGAACAATAAGTTTACCAATCATTTCACAAACCATTTTTCTTTCTCCTTCCACACCAAGGTCACTGTAACATCTAAGAACATGCCCTATTTTTTTTGTATATGATTTCAACGTGAGAATGTTTCTACCTAAATTGACGATAATTTTTTTTTTCATCAATGGTATAGGGTATAATATAGCCATAATGTAAAAATGACTTTCTTAATCATGCCTTTCAAAATAAGATGCTTGTGTATATAATTTTACAATAATAATGTCTCATATGTAGTGCTCATAGTCCCCTCAAAGACTTTATATCTTTCCTAGCACAAGGAGGAGACATAATCACCTTTATGCATAGATAAATGATCTCTAAATCTAGTATTTTCATATCTCACCATACTTCTAATTAGTATGATGCCATATATAATATGGTCATTGGCATAGACTATTTAGTACCACAATGCCAACATCTCACATATATATATGCCATGCTTTCATTTATATTATGAAACATGCATTTTAAAGAAGGAATTTTATGAAGTACCACATTAAGTGTTATTGCAACAATGATTCAAATTGTCAACCAAAGTGTTGAACATAACTAATATTATAATAATGAAGTCAATTGTCATACTACTGCCACTATTATCCAATATAGTGTGCAAAGCTAATGACCTCATGACATCATACTATCCTTGTTCCATTTCAAGTAGAATAATAAATGTCTACATGATTTATAGTTAATTAAAGAATTTTACTCTCTGCATGGGTATTGATGCCTTCCATTGTTGGAAAATCATTACTCTTGTACATTGTAATAGCCATATTATCTTTTGGAGTTAACTTGGTTTAGCACAAAAAAGAAGGGAAATAGAGGATTACATCTGTGTGATATTTGTAGGCTATGAATTAAATTATACTCTAACAAACTTTCAACATGATTCTCAAGAATACGTTATATTATAGAATGAAGAACCATATTTTCCATGCATAATTCTGAGTGATTTCTCATAGGCTCCATGTAGAGCTCAAGATACAAATTAGATTTCAAAAAGGCATTTTATAAATGTTTATAAGTTAAGAAATGATGTTGATTATCTCATATCTGGTTGGCTTATATATTGAACTTGAAGAATGATTGAATTTGCAAGGTGGGGTGATGTTTTTTGAGAGAGTATATTATAAGATATCTTTTGTACATTGTCATTTTTACTTGATTGATACAAATTGAAAGAACACTTATGTGCCCTTGAACACTTTTGCAAAGAAGTGAGCATGACCTAGACTGTAGTACTCTAATAGAAAAAAATAGCTTGATTTTTATTTTAAAGGGAGTATTTTGGAAAAGGTTGTTGAAATTTGTAGTTGCAATAGAGATATTTATCTCTAATTTTATGAGATAGAAATATGGTTTTTATGACCATTATGGTCATCTTCAATTGAAAGAGATACTTATGATTATCTTTAAGTTAATATTATGCAAAAAGACGTGTCATATGTTACGTGAAGAGGCATGCATATGAGAATGTGAAGTGTTCAATATGTGAAAATATGAAGGGTCTTATTTTGGGACTCAAAGAGATCTTCGTGTGAAAGATGAAGAGTCTTATGTAATCTATTTATAAGATTGCTTGGTATATTGTAAATCAATCAAGTGAAAGACTTGTACTATGAACATTTCATTATCAATAAAATAGATATTTTGCTAGTGTGCTTGGGTTTTTCCCTTTAGGTTGAAGGATTTTCTTAGGAAAAATGTTTTGAGTTTTTTTCTTATTGTTTATGCTTTATTATTGTTGTTTATCTCTATTTCTGGGCCAGAAAATTAACATGGTATCAAAGCCAGGTTAGCAATATAGGAGTGTTGATATATTCACATGGTGAGATGGATTTGTAACATATTATAATAGTTGTCTGTTTTGAATTTCTCTTCATAGAAAATAGAAAATATCTATAATAGCTACTCAAGAATAGACTTTGATATTATTTGTTTAGTTATGTTGTCTATCATTAGCAAGCCCTACTATTTGTCAGTCATTCTCTTTACCATAAAAGTTTTCATTCATCATCTTATGTCAACCTTATTGCAAGATTTTCTTTGTCTTACCATCTTAAATTTCTTCTATCCTAGGCAATCCATATTGATTTTTGTCTTCATCATATGTGTATCAGACTATTCAGCTTTAGAGGGAAATTATGTGATAGAGGGAGATGTCCAACCCTTTGCAATTTTATGAAATAGTCAACCATATTATTGTGGTGATTAAAGTGTCCTTGTTGAGAGGGAGTCTTTATTATTAGAGTTGTTGCTGCTGAGAGGGAATCTTTGTTAAGAGGAAATCTCATATATTAATGCATTATTCTTTGGGAGAAGTTTGAGGTGAAAGCCCTCTTTCCACCATTTGCAAGGAGGTATGGTGGACAACCCTCTATGAGTAGGCATGGTTGAAATACTTTCTTCTCTAGGAGAAGTCTGAGGTGAGATCCCTTGTTCCACTCTTTGCGAGTAGGTATGATGGACCACTCTTTTCATGTAGGCATGGTTGAAATGTACTCTTCTATGAGAGAATTTTTGAGATAAAAGTCTTCATTTTGTCCTTCACAAGCAGGCATGGTGAAATTCATGTGTGTGATTCCATTCTATATTGTACTTATGAAGTAACTATGGTGGATTACATTATGATGAGATAACATATGTTATGTGAATTTATCATCCTTGGTTACAACTATGTGTTCCTGCATGTGAGTAAAGATCTCTCTATTGCTAAGAGGGAGTGTTGAAGTTTGTAGCTGCAATAGATATATTTATCTCTAATTTTAGGAGATAGAAATATGTTTGTTATGATCATTATGGTGATCTTTAGTTGAAAGATATATTTGTGATTATGAAAAAAGACATGTGTCATATGCCATGCAATGAGGCATGCATATGAAAATGTGAAGTGTTGAATATGTGGAAATATGAAGGGTCTTATTTTGAAACTCAAAGAGACTTTCATGTAAAAGATGAAGAGTCTTATGCAATCTATTTATATGATTGATTGGTATATTATAAATCAACCAAGTGAAAGTCTTGTACTATGAACATTTCTTGATCAATAAAATATATATTTTGCTGGTGTGAAGAGGTTTTTCCATTCAAGTGGAATGGTTTTCCTGGGATAATTGTTTTGAGTCTTTTGTATATTGTTTATGTTCTATTATTGTTGTTCATCTCTACTTTTGGGCCAAAAGATTAACATAGGTAATGAAGTATAAATAGCTTGGGATTGACTTTCACAATAAAATTAGTTGAAAATCTCTTAGAAGGAAAATATTCTTGGAATGTTGAAGATCAAATTTTTCTCTTTAAAATAGGTCTAGAGAGGTAGAGTTATGAGATTGAGAAATTGTTCAAATTTGATTTGTGTTATTAGTAATTCCAATGACATTTTATTGGTGTGAACTATGAGCTTGCAACTCTAGAGACAAGGAAATGAAAATATGAAGATGTATAATCACAAATAAAATCAAAGAAAAATATTACTCCCTACATGAGATTCTCCTAGCTAAAGAAAGTAGAATCTTTATTTAATCACTTTTATAGTGCATCTTAATATTTGCAAAAGTAAGAATGGAAAAAGAAAAAGAAATGACCATGTTGCCTATAATGATGTCTTGAAATATTGGATGAAACAAAATGGAAGATGCATGAAATGAGACAACAAGTGTATAAATAAATGTTACATTCACTTAAAGCATGTCTTAATAATAGTAAAGAAATGAAGATGTTATAAATAAATTTTACAAGCATATGTATGAAAAAACATGTGGAGGAAAGAAAAATAAATAATCTTATAGAATTTAATAATATTTTATATTATAACTAATGTCCTTTAGAAATCAAAGATTTTCATAGCTCTATAAAAAGAGATGGAAAGGATAAAAGAAATATAGAAAGAGGGAATTTTTGTCTTTAAACTATTGCATGCACTATTGTCAATTAGTTAACCATGCTCCACTAATCACAATAGTGTATTATTTTTTACTGTAAAGTAAACTATAGTAACAAAAAAGCATTATTTATAAAAATATTATTTATCTTAAATTTCATTGGTGGAAATGCTTTTAGGCACAATTTTGACGAAATACTTCTCCTAGAAGTTATATTTTTTATTAGAATGTGATTGTATTATTTAGTATACAACTAAGTGTAAAAAATATTTCTAAATCTATTTCAACTTTTATAGATAGTTATTTCTAAACTTGGTTTAATTGTACCTAAAACCATTATTATTTAGTGAATAGAAATAAGTGTTTGTTCCATACA